>VZTY01011775.1:0-23249 GCA_013400935.1 Turnix velox | reverse complement strand
GCTGGACAGGGCAGTGGGCAGCCTGTTCCAGTAGGAGGTGTCCCTGCCTATGGCAGGTGGGTTGGAACTCGATGATCTTTAAGTTCCCTTCCAACCCAAACTATTCTATGATTCTATAACGTGGTTAACCCACAGCTAAAGGACAGTTCAACAAATAGCCCAGATATAAAGAAACTTATATAGATAAATAATTTTAAAATCTCTGATACAGCTTAAATATAGTATAAACTCACCTTCCAAGATTAGGGAGAAAAGCACTAAAGGATGTAAAAATTCAGTCAAGGGTAGTTTTCTTTATCATTCCAGTATCGGGCCACACTGTCATAGTCTTTGTTAGAAAAAACAAGGAGTGGATTTTTAGTGCAACATGATGCATGCAGTTTGGCTACTCCTGATACTACAAAGAAGAGCTGCTACCTCATAGATGCACAGAGTTTCCCACTTGTAGTTGGCACTTTCTCCTCTATCTCCATGCTGGGATGATTTTCTGATTTCCCCTTTATTAAGAAGAAAATATTGTATTAATCCTCATTATTACATTGCACCTGTCAACATCAGTAATATCTCATGCACACATTTTGTTGGTTGAGAAAGGGTTCAATTCCATTGTCACACTGGTCAGTCAAAGGATCTGTGTGTCTCTCTCTTCTAGTAAGCAGCAACAGACAGTTGTAAACATTCCAATCCACTGAACTCTCCGCTTGGTACAGGAGTTGACTGTTTTTAAGTTTCCTCATACTTAGGACCAAATCCAGTGTCAGACACATTCAGCACCTTCAGCAATCAATGAAGTTTAATATGTTTATTTACATGTTTTCTTTGTTTATAACCAAGCTATCAAAATCTATTCTATGCTACATGAGTTCCCAGATTTGTTTGACCAAGTTTTCGGGTTTGCTTTTGAGTTGTTTTGGAAGTCATATTTTTTGATTTAACATAACTGCAAAGTGCAACTCAGAGCAAACCATACAATCAAAATCTAGCAATGCTTCTTTTTCTTTCCCTTTATAATGGGGACATTTTGATGCTATACTGCAAGGAAAATTGATCCATTCCTTTCAGGAATATGTAGCAAATTAACAACTTCTAGTCCTCCACAGACTTAATATTATTCTTAGTCCTAGCAAAAATAATTCAACTTCTCAGGGTAAAGACTATTAACAATTAGAAACCCAAAAATCATCCCATTCAAAAGATGCAATGCTTACCCTAGTTTATTTGCACCTTATTTATCTTACACTATACCTTATTGTTTAAGACGCTTATCTTATATCCCATACCAAATCCGAATGGTAATGACAAGACAGAAGCTACCTGACAGGTAAAAAAGAAAGATGAAGATTTAGACTTAGGTAGTTTGCAACCTAAGTCTGGTGGCTGCATCCTACATTGTTACTTTATGTTTATGCAACCATTATCTAATTTGTATTGCCGTTAGATTTTAGGCTACACATCAGTATACTTACATATCAGAATCAAAACTGACAGAAGAGGTTATACTGAGACAGGGTATTATAAGAGGAAAGGTTACATATTTTCACCAGTTATTTCATTCCCTTCACAGTCGAAGGTTATGATTCAGTACTGGCCAATCTCAAGAAGCTTGTCAAAATTACACTTGGCATGCTCACATATGAAAATCCCATACTCTATTTTTCAAATGCATAAAATATTTAGCAGATGCAGTTGGTACAAAGTAATTGCAAATGTTAAATTTCTTAATAATTTGGACAAAGATAAAGGAGGTATGTCATCAGTTCAGAGAAGTACATTATCATTTCTGATCTGCGATTCTTTTCCATGCTTGTATTGGCCTGCAACATAATGTTATTTTAAAATAATATTTTGCATCTGACTGAAGTTCCACAAATGTCAGTTCATTCTGCATTTTGTCACTAACTATGAGTGTAAATAATGTGCAGAAAACTTTAGAGTCCCAGTTCCTCTCATCCTTCAAAATTAAGATTTTGGTAAATCTCTTTTGGGGTCATATTATCTAAACATATGTTATTTAGATGAACTGGTATTTCGTTTGAATCTGTGATACCACCTTTCATTTTTGGGTGCCCAAAGTCATGGGTTTTGATCTAAGAAATCAGTCAGATACTAATTATGGCACTTACTAACTCAAGGGAGAGGATGCTCAAATCCTCCCACCAGATTGGCATTCATTCAGGCACCTGAAAAGAAATTATTCAGACACAAAGGAATTACCATATGAATTGTGCCTCCACACAGTTTCTGCATATGCTGTCTTGCATTTTTATTAAGACAGCAAACATAAACCAGCGTGAGAAAGCAGGTGCTATTTCACTCTGCCTTTTGAGCATTAATCTTTCCCAGCAGTAAGTTCTGTGTGCTAATGGCCAAACCAAGGCACTTCAAAACAACACTTGACTTTTTTTTTAAGACCTGGGCTTTTGGTCCAGATTTTATTATGGTGTGAAGCATTTAAATAAGAAAAGACAGAAAGCAAAGCCCATATGATTCTTAATGTCCTCAAGTGTGTCTGAGGCACCTGCAAGAGTGTAAAAAGACAGAATATAGAAGTGCCTTTTGAGTTACAACTGACTTTCAGTAACTTATCAGTATTGATTCATTAGCTCTGTTCAACATCATGCGTGAAAAAAAAATCATGTGAAAAAAAAATCATAATTCACATTCCCAATAGTAAAATAGAAACTATTTAATTATTATTAATAATAATTGCTAATATTACTAAGCCAGCCATTAATTTGAGCAGAAAAGTTCTGCAAATAATCCATGCCTTCTATAAGCTACTCACAGGGCATTGAGTTTTGTAATCAAATGATGTAGGACACTGCATGTGAGTTGTAAAAGGAATGCACCTAGATATTTACATGTAACAAACACACAAAAAAAATCTGAAAACATCAAAATACATGTTTTAAGAAAGTAGTATTAAACTTTGTCCTGGTTTGGGCCCCCCAGATGACTATAAGACCCTCCCCAGCGACAGATGGCCCCCCCTCCTCTCTCTGAAGAGAGGAGAGGAAGGAATGAGGAGATTTGTGACTTTAGAAGAATTCCAAACTACTTTAATAGATAATGAAATAATAGATAAAATTAAAAGGAAAAGATAAAAAGGTATACAATATTTACAAAACTGTATCAAGCTCCCGGGATGATGATCACGTCCCCAGCAGACGCAGGGAGAGTCCCTGGCTGGGGCCAAGTTCAGTCAGGAGCTGGATGCCGGATCTGGATTCAGGAGTGCTCAGATCAGGATCAAAGGCAGAGTCCTTCCCTTGGGCTAAAAAGAGCAGGCCGAGGAGCGAAGGGGCTGACCCTTCGGTCCCTCAGCTTTTATATACTGAGCATGGGGCAGATGGGATGGAATACTCCTGTTGGTCAATTTTGGGTCACCTGCCCTGTTCGCTCCTCCTTGCTGGTTTCTCCGTTTCCAGCCCCCCCCGGTAGGGTGGTTGACAAACATTCTGACCTTGATCACCACAGTGAATAATGAAAATAAGAGCATCTTGCATACCATACCCTGGTCTTATCAGTCTGGGAGTGAACAGTGTCTGAACAATGTGCAGTTAATTTCAGAGTTTAGTCAGACAGAAGAGGCCTAGCTGAAAAGTGAAGTTACAAACTAGAAAATTTACCCTATTTTACCTCAAACCAGGACAAACTTTGACTAAAAAAAAGTCATAATAGGGCACCAGAAGAAGAAAACAAGAAAGAGCAAGACTGATAAAAAATATATGGAAAACAAGAAACAACTCAAAGTTCAAATTTAAAAATACGAGGTTATAAAAGTATGAATTGAAAACAAAAGCAGACAAGAGAGAAATGAAGGATAAAGCAAAGATGTCCAGCAGTACATGCAATGTTAAAAGGCAGCAAGCATTCCAATGCCTACCTGCAGTAAGATATTTAATTCCATTACAATGGCAAAGATATCATGGATCTGGAGAAAAGATATGAAGTTCAGCCAGAATAAAGTCAGGCAAAAATAATTCATGTCTGATAGCTCTACCCAGATTGTCTTTGCTTTCACCCATCACCAGATACGATCAGTGTAACATCATCAATAAAAGCTGCATCTTTCCATTACGAACATAAATTTAGCCTGATTCCAAGTATTGACATTTAGACTGCTAAAGTAACTTAGACACTTCTCATATTCAGATATTGAAACACAAAGTTTAACAAGATTAGATGTTCTTGTGATTTACAATCATGTGCAGTGCTCACATAACAGTGCTGTGTCAAAGTCCTTATTGAGTTTGATATCCCTAGAGTACTCCCTCAATAATTAGAGTAAGGATGCAGAAATAACAAACACTAAACAAAAAGGGCAAAACACATCTGAAGTATAAGGCAAATTTATATACAAGCTATACATAAGGTGAAGGATTGTCAGTCCAGCAAGAATTTTCATGTAGAATTTGGTTTTTGTTCTTGGAGGTTGTGGGTTTATGCTTTTCATTTCAATTGTTCTCAAAATCCAGTTTTTGTATACTTAAGAATAAAAGGCAGAAAGGGAACAATGCTTTTCTGTTCTGCTATACAACACAAGTTTTGAGAATTAACTTTTTTAAAGCTGCAAGGAACATTATTTGATGATGGAGTGAAGCATTCTTGAAGTGTTTCTCAATTGATAAATTATATAATATTGGAATATTGGAATATGACGTATTTCTTTTTAAGATTTAGACCTAAGAGTGTACTGATCTGAACTGGGGGAAAAAAATAACAGAAGAAGAAGTGTAACAAGTGATAAAGTCAAGTTAGAACATTAAATATACAGTTGCAAGCATCAGTTTCATGAGTAATTCAGTGTCTGCTATACTTCAGCATCAAAATGGAGTAAAATGGTTCCTTCATAGATTTTACATCCTTATTTTGGGGACTTTGATTTTCGTTCAATGATGAGAGATATCATTTTGTAATGTTTTCTACAATGTTTTTTATTTTCTGTCTTGGAGAGAGACAGAGTCTAGCTGAAGGCCTGTGTCTGGTGGAGTCCCTTGAGGATCAGTACTGGTACCAGTACTGTTCAATATGTTCATCAATTACTTAGATGAGGGACTAGAGTACTGTACCATCAAGTTTGCTGATGACAAAACTGGGAGGGGTGGCAAACATGCTGGAAGGCTGTGCTTCCATCCAGCAAGACTTGGACTGGCTGGAGAGTTGGGCAGGGAGAATATCAATGAAATATACCAAGGACAAGTGTAGGGTCTTACATATGGGCAAGAAGAGCCCCATGTGTCAGTATAAGCTGGGGACCAATTGTTAGAGAGCAGTATAGGAGAAAGGGACCTGGGGGTCCTGGTGGACAACAGGATGACCATTACCACCAATGTGCCCTGGTGGGCAATGGTATCCTGGGGTGTATTAGAAGGGGTGTGGTCACTAGGTCGAGAGAGGTTCTCCTCCCACCCTAGTCTGCCCACTGCTACTCTGCACATCTGGAGTATTNGTGAGTGTCAAGAGGATGGAGCCAGGCTCTTCTCAGTCACGTCCAGTGGTGGGACTCAGGGCAATGGGTGCAAGCTGGAACACAGGAGGTTCCACAGAAGTATAAAAAAAACCTTTCTCACAGTGAGTGTGACAGAACACTGGAACAGGCTGTCCAGAAAGTTTGTGGAATCTCCTTCTCTGGAGACATTCAACACATGCCTGGATGTGTTCCTGTATGACCTGGTCTAGGTGTTCTTCTCTGTCACAGTGATTGGACAGGCTTGAGAGGTGGGCCCAAGACAACCTCATGAAGTTCAACAAGGCCAAGGACAAGGTCCTGCACCTGGGTCAAAGCAATCCCAAGCACAGATACAGGCTGGGTGGAGAGTGCCTTGAGTGCAGCTCCGTAGAGAAGGACTTGGGTGTGTCAGTTGATGACAAACTCAACAAGAGCCAGCAGTGTGCACTCGCAGCCAAGAAGGCCAACCAAATCCTGGGTTGCATCAGGAAGAGTGTGACCAGCAGGTCCAGAGACATGATTTTACCCCTCTACTCAGCACTGTTGAGACCACACCTGGAGTATTGCGTCCAGTTCTGGAGCCCTCAACACAAGAAGGACATTGAGCTATTGGAGAGGGTCCAGAGAAGGGCCACGAAGATGGTGAAAGGGCTGGAGCAACTGCCCTATGAGGACAGGCTGAAGGAGTTGGGGTTGTTCAGCCTGGAGAAGAGAAGGCTCAGAGGGGACCTCATAGTAACTTATCAGTACCTGAGGGGGTCCTACAGAAAGGCAGGGGAAGGAATTTTTAACATAATATCGGATGGGAGGACTAGAAACAATGGATGTAAATTGGAAGGGGGTAGATTTAGACTTGACATAAGAAAGAAATTCTTTACAGTGAGGGTGGTGAAACACTGGAACAGGTTTCCCAGAGAGGTTGTGGATGCCCCCTCTCTGGAGGGGTTCAAGACTAGGCTGGACAAGGCACTGGGCAGCCTGGTCTAGTGGGAGGTGTCCCTGCCTATGCCAGGGGGGGTGGGACTCGCTGATCTTTAAGGTCCCTTCCAGCCCCAACTATTCTATGATTCTATGATCTCTTGAGGTCCATTCCAATCCCTGATATTCTGTGATACTGTGATTTAATATTTCTAAACCTAAGAATATTTAGATTTTAGAAATTTATATTTCTATTTTAGGCAAACTACCTTGTGCAACCTTGTATTTCCTGTTATTTCTTTATGAGAGAGGAGACTAAATTGTATCACTTCTCCCATGCAAACAGTGGGGTTACTGGTTGCTTTTAAAGGAGGATAAAAAACTAATAAGAAACCTAGTGTAACTGTGCCCTAGAAGCCTGGTCCACTAGCTGACAGAGTTCTCTGACTCAGAGTTGTCTGAGTTCTCTGTTTTCAGTAGGCTTAGAAAAATGGATTATAAATAGGTTTAATACAGGAATGGAGATTGCCTCATTTTTTTCCAGTTTCTGAATATTTATACAAATTTCAATCACTTTTGCTCTGCAGAAGTTCTGATGTCATGGCCTTCAGGCAAAGGGAAGAGCAGCATTCTGGTGCTGCTCAGCAGTGAATACTCACTGGAGAATGGGTAAATTCTGTCAAGAAAAACTGACTTCCTGAGTGAAGATGGGTAAAACTTCCATCTAAAATTTGTAGGTTTGAGATGTATGATTTTTTTCCCCTTGTGTGATCATTTCATCTGAGGGCTGTTTCCCTTCCTATGCTCCTTTGTGCTGTCAACCTTATTTTAAGAACTTTCAGCAAAAGAGATATAGTTAGATGGAAATAAAGCTAATAGCACAATCCAACTTTTGAAGAAAAGCTTAGTTATCTTCCTCCAACATCAGTAATTTAGGCAGAAAAATTACATATTAGGAAGAAATCCTTTACTTGGTGTGATGATGAGATGTTACAACAGACTACCCAGCAAGGCTGTGAATGTCCCAACTGTGGAAGTGTTCAAAGCCAGGTGGGAGGGGTCTTTGAGCAAACTGGCATAATGCAAGGTGTCCCAGTCCAGGGCAGGGAGATTGAAAACAGATGGTATTTATGGCCCCTTCCCATTATGACTATTCTATGGTTCCATAATTGGGGTAAATTTCTATCTTGTGTCCCTTCACAACTTTAGAGACATACAGAGAGGGCATACCAGTGAAGACTGGAACAAAAATTATTGAGTACCACAGCCTTCCCTTGTTTGTGAATCTGATGAACTGAGGACGGAAAGATTGGCTTGAAAAGATGAATATACAAAATTCTAGTGATGAGAGACATTGTACTGGAATGAGCAACAGAACTGAATATTTGCACTAGGAAACATTTGCAATTCAGAGGTGTCGTACAGGCAAATACATTCTAAAATACATTTGAAACATATGTAGTATCTTTTTAAAATGAATCATCATCTTCAGTTGTAATAACTGTTTGGCTAACATTTAAAACTTTTAATTCTGTTAAAACGCTCCTTTTAAAAACTTAAATTTTTAGATGAAAACTGCTAAATAGAGAACATGGGAATTTCTATCTTTGGACAACTGTCTGTGTTTGAACATCATTCAGCCGTTCCAAGGCATAAGTCATGGAATATGAACAACCTGTAAACACATAATGAATGGCCATACTACACAGCATTAAACTCCAAATATACCTGACACCTCAGGGTGAGGAGAAAGACCCTGAAATCTCTTTATACTAATATAGAAATCTTTATTTGCAATTCTAGTATTTTGTTAAAGAGTTACTTTCTTTACTGGTTCACAAGAGTCAGCTGTGAGTGTTTTTTCTTCTCTGCAGTCCCAGGTCTGTTTTGCTCTGCATTTCTCTCTATATACTGGCCTACTGGCACAGAATCATAGAATAGTTTGGGTTGGAAAGGACCTTAAAGATCATTGAGTTCCAACCCCTCTGCCATAGGCAGGGACACCTCCCACTAGATAGGTTGCACAGTGCCTTGTCCAGCCTGGCCCTAAGCACATCCAGAGAGGGGATGGCCACAACCTTTCTGGGCAACCTGTTCCAGTGTCCCACTACCCTCACTGTAAAGAATTTCTTTCATATGCCTAGCCTGAACATACCCCCTTCCAATTTACATCAATTATTTCTAGTCCTCTCATCACATAGCTTGTTAAGAAGTCCTACCTACCCCTGCCTTTTTGTAGGCCCTCTTCAGATATTGAACTGGTACAAGAATACTGGTACATTCACATTGTAATGTGAATGTAAAGCAGACATAAATCCTTGACTCTGGTAAATAAATTTATGATGTTCTGTGTAGCTTCATGACATGAAATGAAGTTACAAAATTGTATTATAGTGGAATCAGTTTTCTTTCCCATCAGTATATTTTAAACTCTTAGCTGTGTAAAACTTGCTCAAGAAAGGATCCTGAACCAGTTTCTACTATCTACCATCAGTTATTTCATCATGACTTTTAATCTTAAAGGTCAAAGTTATGTGCTTTGCCTTCTTTACTATTACTTTTAAAGATTCTTTTGCTATATTCTAAATGGGAAGTGGAAACCTGCGTGTGTTTCTAGGTATTTGTTATTTAGTCTTAGATTTCTAGAACAATATTTCAGTCTTTTCCAACTTGGATTTGGGAATTTTTGCCTACAATGACTTGAAATTATCTGAAGTGGACACTACAGTCCCTGTTCTACATCAGGGATAGCACAAACTAACTTGTTTAACTGTTCATCATGAAAATACTGTTTCCAGATGTGTGATGTATGTAAGTATTAGAATGATCTCAGCGTTCCCTCTGCACTCATTTGTACAAGTTTGTGTCCATTCCTGGGCTTAGACTCATATCATAGATCACCAAGCATTTAATAAATGGAAAATATATTTATTGTTAAGCTCAGTTTTGTAATTTTGAATTTGCTATTCATACAGATATTTTAGTATCTGATGTGTGAAAAACACCTGTAGGTTCAAGTAGCATACACATCAGGATAACTGAATGCTGTGGTCATACCACCTCAGTTAGAAATCGGATTATTCCTTTAGCAACTATTTATGCTCATCTAAGAAGTTGTTACGGTTAAGCACCAATTTTTTGTGAAATTAGCTTATAGCATTTCTGGAAGTTGCATCTCTATTTTCAGCACCTTCACAATCTTCCAGAAAATACTGATAGAAAAAAGAAAAATCAATTGTTAATTTTTCTTTCTTGTATTTTTGGAACCATAAAGCAATTGCTTCTCAAACTCATTCGTTCAGCATTCATTTACTTCAAATAAAATTTTAAAATTACTTCTTTGCCTTTAATATAAAAGAGAATAGTAAGGAATATCTGTTAGTCTAACGTATGATTCAATTTTTCTAAATGACTCATGTTAAATAATTCACTTAATGATGAATTAGTTAAAACTAATGAAGCCAACAATATTTTCTTGCTTTGGTTGCAATGGTTACAATTACAGTGGGATAAAAAATATTTTCTGTCGAGCTGGGGAAAACATCCTTCAGATGCTGAAATGTGATGTTTTGCTATTTTTAGGAAGAAATCTTCAGATCCCTAGGGAAAGATATTGAAAGAGACATGCATGTCTAGCATTCTAGGACAGCTCAGGCATTCCCTGTGTTGTTCTATTTTGTATGTTGTATGCATGACTCTGTCATCAGTATTACTTCTTCATTTCTGGAGGTGTTGTCTAGATTTTTTTACTTCATGTCCTTTCATACAAAGCTTGTTTCTAATGCTTCTTCCATTAAGTTTCTTCTTCCAGGTCTAGGAACAAGACTGCTTATTTTGCAGGATTCATTTTAAAAAAATCAAAACAAACAGACAAATAAATCATAATTCTCTTTATTCCAGAGGTAAACACCAGTCCTAAAAAAGGCTGTTGTTTCCCTGACTTTCAAGTCAGTGATGACTCAGAAGGTGGATCAAATTTTGAAACTTACTTTTTGTTGGGTTTGTTTGTTTGTTGATTTTTTAATCCAGAATTTTCTATTAAAAGCTTTTATGCTTTAAGACAAGTGAAATAGATAGATATTATATGTTCTCTTGTTCTTACTTATAGCACCCCTCATGCAAAATGAACATGCTGTGCCACTTTGTTCTCATTATAGTCTTAATATTGTATTAAAATAATAGTCCTATGCTTTTTTGCATATTTCTGTCATGCTTTGTAACAAAGCAGATAGAGAAATTAAACAGAACTTATCTTGTTCTTATTTCAAAGGACTTGGTTCACATATAGATGAGCTTTGCATCAGGTTATATTCTGTTTACTAGTTTTATTATTTCAATTGCAACATAGGTATTTATTTCAAGCTTGACAGTCATATACACTGAATACCATCCCCTATTAAACAGTTTTAGCTTTTTATTTTCATATAGAGAACTTGCATCCATGTGCTCAAAAATTATTCCACTGGCCAAGACCAGTAAGAACAGTCTGGAACAGAGGAGCAAAATGTCTTGTTTAAGACTGTAGAACAAGCAAAGTTTTATGGAAGAAATAATACTATTCAATCTATAACCTTTTCTGAATCATGTTCCAACCTTATATGTATTCTTACTAGAGATGCGTCAAATGTTACATAGTTCAGTCAGACTGACACTAACAAGTAGTACAGAAAAGCAGTAGTTAAGTATTACAGAGTAAAATATACCCTGCACAGAGATCCAATAGCTGCAGAAAAATTTTGTCTGGATAAAGCAGTTCCAAGAATAACTGTGACACTCAACACCCATGCCATGTGCCCTGTAACTCAATATATAAGATGCACAAAATCATGTCCTTCCAAAGTTTTCTGCTTTTCTAGTATCCCTGTAGACCCTAGAATCACAGAAGAAGGAAAATCATTATTGCAATATGAGAATAGAGAGAATAGGAGTATGCAAGCTTCTCCTTGTTAATGTTTCCTACTTAGCTATAATACAGATTTGTCATAGATCTGACCAGGGAGAATTTTATGACCTACCCCTGCCTTGCTTTAGATCTGCTGTAGATTTCTGACAGAAAATTGTCAATCTATTGAAATCACTCTCCAGTCAGCATTTAATGTTTCCTTCATAACCTGGCAGTCATTTCTGTTTGTCTCTGGCAAATGCCTCATGCGTTTTACACCTGAGGTAAAATCAGAAATATTTTTGGTTTTTTTCTTTATCTAGTCTTAGAAGGATTTTGAGCATCTCAGGTTTTGTCCAACCTGGCAACAAATCCATCAGAAATTGACTACAGCTCATCAACTTCAGTGGTTGAATCTGAAGCAGTCCTTAATATGACAGAAAAAAAATTTACACTATAGAAGGAAATCTTCTGGTACATTCTGCACTGCAGCTGCTTCCTGGCCTACTGACTGAAAACTGGCCTGGTATTTGCCCTTATTGGGATAGTGTGAGAAGACTTTTGCAGTGCTGAGCAAAATTTTCCCCATTGAACTCAGTGCAATATGAACATCATTTACATCCATATATTTTCCTTAACAATTATTTGCATCTTTGATAATTTTCAAGAGTTACAATTTAATAGAACTTTAACCAAGTATGCAATTTTCATATAGGCTGCAGATATTCAAGTTTAATGGTCTCTCTGAACATCTGCACAGACTTCAGATGTATTCCACCAGAAAATTAATGCAAGCTGACTAAACTGCATGTTCAGTTTAAGTACTGCCTTATTAGAATACATTGAGTTTATCCTATTGAATGTTAAGGTATAGCATATATTGTACATAGTGTATTTTAATGATTTTTATCAGGTAGGTGGTAAATGTACAAAAACAATTTTACAGCCTTCTTGAATCACAATATATGCATGATTGTGTATATGCCCTCTAATTTGCATTCATATTCAGTAGCCTGACATTTGAATTTAAATATACATTCATATTTTGAAATAGCCTGATTTTGTAATAGCATGAAATCCATGAAAATGCAAAGGAAGACTGCACTCTCACATGCCTGAATTAACATTAGCTTAACCTGCAGAGTAGTGAAATGTCAATTTCTACCGATTACATGAGGGATAAACTAGACTCTTAGTCCATGTGTGCCATCCAGTAGACGACAAAATAAATAAATAAAAAGAACAGCTGTAACATTCTGAAGGGATCCAAGTACACACGAATAGTGGTGTATTTACTGGCTGTTAGCATGCAAGTGAATAGGAAAGGATAAGCTCTTAGACAAGCAAGAAGAGACCGTTGAGTACATATTTGCAGAAATCCTTAGCACAGAATAAGACTAGTTAAAAAATAGTTGTATCCTATGCACCACATCTTTCAGAAATAGAATGTGCTGCCAGAATACCTGTTTTCTAAAGTTATCAGCAAATAAAATAAAATTGTTTCTAAGATGTAGTCTTAATTTAACATAGAAAGTGCTTGTAGCATGTTTATAATATCATTTACTAGTACAATAACAACAGTACTATAAAAAACCGAATATAATTACTGAGAGTATAACTGCACACTGCTGGTGACATGCACAGATGCCTGATGATGAAGTCCGTTCCCTTCAGTGAACTGTAAAATAAAGCACTCTGTCTGATTTACTGTCTCATGTGAATGAACTTCACTGCATAATTCTAGAGTCTGCTTTAAAAAAAAATTAGCAAACATGAAATTTAAGTTAGTTATATGAAGAGCTTTCAAGCTATCTATTGCAATACAAAATCAGTGTTTTGACTTACCCTTAGAAATGTTGCAACAACTGATCTTTTTTTTCAAATCTTTAAAATTTGCATCATTTGAGCTAAAATAAAAACAACAAAAAAAGTCCTTTCAGAATTCTCAGTAATCATTCTGAAAGGTTGGTAGCAAAGTCATTTTTCCACTAAATAAAATACACTTAAAGTAATTTCTCACTGTGTGAAATATGAACCATAATTGCTAATTAGTCTATTATAGAGGAAGGAACAACTGCACATCCAAGAGGAATATGATACCTTCTAAAAATCAGAGATGAGCATATAACCATATAATCTGTTTTTAAAGGGTCTGAAATTTGCTGCCTTCTTCAAAAGGGTTAAGGGTTCCTGATTAGTTTTTGGGTCATGTATCACATTCAGAGTGCCTAAGCTTCATTGAACGATACACTTCATTGAACTCCATCTAGCAAGCTTCTTGCTTATGAAGGTGTTCCTCTTGATTGCTTTTCATCAGGGCCGCAGAGCAATTTGGTTGGAGGCTGACATTGATTTAGTGTTTTACTGTGAAAGCTGCTAGACCTCTGTCAACAAATCAATGGAATTTCTTTCCCTTTTATTTTCCTGTGGTTTTGGGTTTGGTTTTCCCCTGGTCTTCTTAGCTCTCCTGTTAGCATCCTGCTATTGCAGAAGATGAAAAACAACTTTTTAGTTATCTTGTGACTGAAAATTTTCTGATTTGCTAATCTTATACAGTGTTGATTAGATGGGAACAAGGATGTGTCCCAAGATTATCCAGAATGCAGAGAATATACAGGAGAAAAGAACAAGCAATACCAGAATAAATGTTCTTAAAAAAAAAAAAAAACAAAAACAACACACAGAGACTTATCTGTCTATTAATACAGAAAAAAAATGCTGTGAATCTTTATCAGAATTCCACTCAAGTATACGCACTTGACCAAAAACATCTGGCTATGGACAAAGTAAACAAATTAAAAAAACAAAACAAACAAACCTCCCCCAAAACACCTAATCAAGTCTTCAAAAAAAGGTTGGACAAGTTAAATAAATGTTCTTTGTTCATTTAGTCATAGAAAATTTTAGGCTACTCTGAAGTTCAAGTATGAAGTATGATTTTCTATTTTGACCACTTTCTGTAATGCAGTATGAGCCAAAAAGTAGGAAACTATATCATGATACAAATTATTCTATGCAGTGATTAGCATTTCAGCTGAAACATGGGTAGGGACAATTTGAAGTTTTAGAATTTTCAAATTTAAAAAAAAATGTGGCAATTCTAAAATATGTTTGATTCCAACTTAGTATATCTGCACTACCTTTAAGAAAATTTAGACAGATAAAATTTATGAGTGAATTTAGACCTCAAAAACCTATTCAAAAAGTTAAGGAAGGTTATTCCTGCTGCATATTTTCTCTGTAGAAACTAACTGAGAGCTATGATTAATCCAATAGTTGGACTTTGCATTCAAGATACAAAATACCTCCTGCTCAGAGTAAAAATATAAATCTGACCACTGAAATAAATGGCATGACGGAACAATTTATATATAATTATATTTCTTCTGGGTTTTGTTAATGACTCCTGAATCCGCATCTGGATTTAGCTTGAAGGCATTCACTTCAGAGTTGTGCATATTTCCTGCCAACAAAAATTTACATACTCAGAGGGGTTTATTTTTTTGTAATAGCTATTCACTGAAAATGCCTTTCTGATCAGAAACTGGAAGAGAACATTAGGAAGAGTAAATTATATTTAAATTAATTAAAATCACTTGCTGTAGTTAAACTGTATGGAGCAGCATCTAAATTTTATTATTTAATTATTTTGGATACAGGAGAAATGTTAAATACATTTCATCTGTCACATCATCAATGTTGAGGTCCAAACCCTGATCCATCCAGATTTCTCAGACTACTCCTACTACAGTTCTCTCTCTAAGTTTCTGCAGTTACAAATGTGTCTTTAGGACAACATTCACAAATATAAAAACTTGCTCAGGAGACCAGCTCCAGTGGAAACATGTCCACATGTCCCTTCCACTGGGGAAGGGAATTTTGGTGAAAAGTGCCAGCAATAGGCTTGGCTTTGAGTCTTTTCAAAGCTGGGAAAAGCAGCAAGACTGCAAGACTGTGATGTTATCCAGCATTTCGTGCTGATGCAGCACAGAAAAGAGTTGGCGCATCTAATGGTAGATTTAAATGAGGCATGCTGGGACCACAACCCCCTGCTCCCTCCCCTCACCTTAAAAGAAACCTTTCAGAAGCACAGAGACCTGATTACACACAATTAAACAAGCAACAAGTGGGCCTTACCCAGGATGTCACCTGGAAGCACCATGACAAGAGTAGGCTTCCTGGGCAGCTGAGCAGACCTCATGAATGATATGACAGTCAGGTAGCAACAGTTGAACAGCAACTTGCATGAGAGAGCTCTGTCAGACTGCCAAACCAGCCAGGAAGCACAATGAAGATAACAGCAACTGTGAACCCTCAGCCATTAGTGCTCTCAGATGGAGCTCTCATGGCAACAAGCTGCCACTCAGATGTGGACCTGCAGGATGTTCCCTGCTTTTACTGCTTTTATGCCAGTGTAAGGTGTCAATGGTGGTCACACTTGTAGGTGATGTGCCTGAGTAGAGAACCTTCTCTGCTTAGCGATGGAGCTCAGGGAAGAGGTAAGAAGATTATGGGCCATCAGAGAATGCAAGAAGATATTGATGCTTGGAGTCACACTCTGCCACCCATGACAGAAACCAAGCAACCAAACAGAACCCCTGCTACAGAGAAGTCCCTGTCCTCTCTCCGCCTGACTTAATGTGATGACTTGGAGAGTGGAGGGCAATGGCAGAAAGGCCAACTCTTATGAATCATAGACTTTGGAGTTAACAGGGAAAGTCTGGATGAAGGATTACCCCTCTTTGGTTAAGGAGTATCAAGTCAAATTAAGTACACCATACATCCACAAGTCCATTGATCCTCATGGGATGCACCCAAGAGTGCTGAGGGATCTGGCAGAAGTCATTGCTGGGCTGCTCTCCATCATCTTCAAAAGGTCCTGGAGAACAGATGAGGTGCCCAAGGATTGGAAGAAATTCAGTATCACTCCAGTCTTCAAAATGACAAGAAGGAAGACCTGAGAAACTATGGGCGGGTCAGTGTCAGCTCCATCCCTGGGAAGAAGATGAAACAGCCCTTTCTGAGCATAATCTCAAAGCACATGGGGGAAGAGAAATCTATTAGAAGTAGTCATCATGTCTTCACCAAGTTAAAATCATGTCTGACTAATTAGGACCTTCTACAATGGCATGAATGACTAGAATGGATGAGGGGAAGGCAGCAAGGCTTTTGACACAGTTTCCCACAGTGTTTCCCACAGTTTCAATGGGAAGCTAAAGAATTGTGGGTTAGATGAATGGACAGTGATGTGGATTGAAAACTGGTGGAAAGATATAGCTCAGAGAGCCTTGACTAGGGGCAGAGAGTTTAACTGAAGGTCAGTAACAAATGGATCTCTCTGGGAGTCATTACTGGATCCAGTCCTGTTCAGTATATTCATCAATGACCTAGATGAAGGATGATACAAAACTGAAAGGGGTAGCTGACTCACCATGAGGGATGTGCCATCATATAATGAGACCTCAACAGTCTGGAGAGCTGAACAGAGAAACTTTACAAAATTCAAAAAGAGCAACTGTGGGATGCTACACCTGGGAAGGAATAACCCAGTGCGCTGTTACCAGGTCAGTAAGGAGCTGATTTGCTGGACAGCTACTCTGTGAAAAGAGACCTGGGAGCCCTGATGAGCAGCAGGATAACAAAGAGCAAGCAATGAGCCATTCTGGCCAGGAAGGCAAATAGCATCCTTGGATGCACCAAGAAGAGTGTGTCCAACAGATCAAGGGAGGTTAGCCTGTCCTCTGCTCTGCCCTGGTGAGGCCACATCTGGAGTACTGTGTCCAGTTCTGGGCTCCCCAGTTCAAGAAGGGCAGGAAACTGTTAAAGGGCATACAGCAAAGCAGATGAGAAGTTCTCCCTTATGAGGAAAGACTGAGGAATTAGAGTTTTTTCAGTCTGGAAAAAAAAGCAGTCTGAGCGGGGACCTTATCAAAGCTTACAAATACTTTAAGAGAGGGAGTCAGAAAGATAGGGACAGTCTTTTTTCAGTGGTACCCAGTGACAGCACAAGTGGTAACAGAGACAGACTTGAGCATAGGAAGCTACTTCTAAAGATGAGGAAAAAATTCTTAATTTTGAGGGTGACAGAGCACTGGAACAGGCAGCCCAGATTTTGACATTTCTGTTCTTAGTTATGACCCATACTTCCTCCAGAGCTGCCAGCACAAGCCCTATCAGTTGCATTCTCTCGACAGAGAAGATCTAATTTTCTTAATTCAGTCCAAAGAGGGGTAGAGTTTGTTTGGATTGACAGTCTCTTGTAACAAAACAACAAATGTCATAAAGTTTAGTGGTAAATAAAGTAGTTGATTTACTGGAAGGAGGCAGGTTTACCTCTCCCTAAAATCTAAAGTAAACCATGTCATAGATTGATGCAGCTTCAGCAATATAACCAATTCAAAGAACACAGACTGCCAAAAAACATGTTTAGTCTAGGTAAAGAAAAGAAGACAGCCTTGTTGTCTGCAGCCTCCATTGAAAGCAGAGAGAAAATCAGAGGAGATACGTAATCCTAGGAGATTCCAGCTCTTCACTATCTGACAGACCCAGCAGAGGAGACATAAAGTTTACTGCCTGAATTCCCTAATGCAAGACTATATCAATAACCTTCACATCTTTTTTGTCATAACATAGATATTATAATGAAGGCTCCATCATTAATGCCTTCACATGTTTAGAGCTTCAGAGTTAAAATGCCTCCTGACAGGTAACTATTTTTTAAATCACTTTTACAAGTTATTCTAGTTACTCCTAGATAACACAAAGTCCTCATGCTGCAATAGTCTGTATTTATCCTCAGTGCAGGATTACACCCTGAGTGCAGCTGACCATCATCCCTCTGGAATTTTCTCTTCAGCTGATTCTAGTATTCACTTGCCCTCCTCAAATTTTCCAAAGTGACATTCTGCTCTGTTCAGCTGCAGCATGTTTGGCTATCTGATTTCTCCCAGTGTTAAAAAAACACAGAAGTGTCATGTATCATGATATTAACATCAATCGGGTCACACAGGTTGTGTCTCTCATATTTTTGTCTGCCATGACAATTTAGATTTTTTGGTTTTCTAGTCTGTGATTTTATATCCACATGGTTCTTGGAAGAACGAGGACAGCACTGATTAACGTCCAAAATACCTGTAATACAAATATATTAAAGACAAAAACTTTAAACATAATCTAAAAAGTTCATTTGCCTATAAGTTAAATTGCTGCAAGGTGGTAATTGTGAAAACTGTAGAATCAAATAGAATTACCAATACATATAAAAGTATTTAATCTGTTTTTTTAATTCTAGCTCTTCTGCTAGTGCTACTTTCAGTGTTTTGTCAGCTATGTTTTGATGGTAGATTACAATGTTAGTATTACAAAATAGCAATATAATATTGAGAGGCCACTTTTTCACAGATGGTGAACATGATGACCATTTATTTGTCACAGTTGAAGAAGAGCTTGCCTTACAAATACGTGAAACGAAAGGTAACTTAATAACACAGTTGTAAGGCCCTCTTCGGGGCATACATTCTGTGTATTTTGTGTAGATCAATAGGTTTTGGTAATACACAGATGAAAACCAAACAAAAATCACATATTTGTAAATAAACGACAGATTGTTTCTTTACAGTTTATCTGAAAACTTAACTTGTGGGAAAACTTGGGTCAAGCTTGAGGTTATAAATGAAATACATTGAAAAAAGATTTGATTCAGTAAAATATTTCATCTCTTAGTAAATAGTACGCTTATTAAGACTGGATATCTTACAAATGGTAAGGGAACAGACAAGCTAACATAACATGAGTATCCTCAGTAATATTCATGCTATTGTGTCATAATGAAACTTCATGAAGACAAATACTGCATTGATCCTTCCAAACCATGAAAGATAATAAACCATTAATAGACGGGAAAAAGGCCAAAATACAGCTCACAACAATTGGTATCATTCCAATAAAAATATCTTTGAGAAAAGCACTTTGACAAGAAAGAGAGCCGGTTATGGTTACATGCAGATTATCTTGATTAAAATCTGCAGAACTGAAAAGATGAATAATGTTGTAAAATTTGTACATAAAATTCACACTTTTAATATGATGAAAAAAGAGATAATAAAATATAAATTTTCTGCCTGACGATTTTGCATGCTTACAGCAGGTCACTGTTTTGATCTAAATTCTACCACTACTAGCACTAGAATTGTCGACATCAGATTCCTTCTGCAAGAATGGTAGCATTTCTGCTGCAGAGAAAAGAATCTTCAATTATTAGATCAATTTAGATATCAGTGCTTGGAAACACAATGTGTGCTCAAGAAAAAATTTATATTGGAATGAAATTCTCAGATCATAATTCTACTTTTCAATAAATCTTTTACAAACTGGCTTTGAGAAAAGTCATAATTTGTGTATAGACTGCCATGGAGTTCTTCAGGGCCACATTACATGCAATTTCCAGGATTATTTATTGACAAAAAAAATACAGTAGCCATTATACATTGGATAATTAATCTAAAAAGCTTCTCCACTCACTTGTCATGAAAATTATTTGAATCCAAATTTCATAACTGAAAATTGACTGAAAGAAAACACAGAACTATGAAGCACAGAACTGAAAGTACCCTTTCATTAAACTAATGTCCATCAAATTATGGTGGGAGGGAGAAGCTAGAAAAATGTTATTGAAGTTTTAATTGACAAATGGCTTTATATTTCTTCAAGGAACTAACATTTTGAAATAGATTTTATCAATGAAATTTGCACTTGAAAAATAACGTTGTGGCAATCTTTCTTGATATTTATAACAATGGTAACATATCCTCATGTGTTTTTCTATGTTGTATTATTTAAATGGCATAATAAATTCTACCAAATGGTCCTTCTGTGTACTAACAAAAATTGCAATCCTTTGTTCTGTGCTTGACTGCATTTGTACATTATAGAACTATGAAATATTTACACAGGGAAGGTTAAATCAATATAGCTTTAAAATTTGCACTCCTGTCTCCTGAGATTTGTATCATCTTGATTCAATGAATTAAAAAGAGAGAGAATGTTTACATATGGAAAAAAATATTGTGATTCCCCTTTATTGTACATACAGAAGTATTAAAGTAGAATTTGCTTGTGATTCATGGCATAATTAATTATTATACCTTTTCTATTCAGGCTGTTTTTTTAGTTGCCTCAGTTGCAAAATACAGAAATTCACTAATACATAAAAGTGAGGGAAGGAATGAGATTAATTCAACAGAAAATAAAAAAAGAAGAGAAAGTAGCTTAACCAGTGCTGATTACTAGTGGATTTAATATATAAATTATTATTTGGGATAAAGAAGAAATACATATAATTTACCAGTTTCTTCTGAAAGAAGAAAATAATCTGAAGATTCCAAGACAGTGTGAAGTCTGTAACTAAGACAGCATATATATATGTATGTGTATATATATGTATACACATACATACGTATATATATGTGTGTGTGTATATATATATGTATATATATATGAAAATATGGTCTTAGCTGGTTGTTTCACTACTTATTCTCATGAATCAAGTTATTGTTTCTCATAGACATTCTTCAGATAAATTCCACAGCAGGATAAACATACCCAGTGTGATTCATTAAGGTCTGACTTCATTCATGCAAGAATGGCTAGCTTTCTTTTTTAATTCAGAATGAAGCTGGATGACACAACTACAGTATATCATTTGTTTAATAAATGTTGTACCTTTCTTTTCTTTCTTTCTTATCTTTGTTCTGCAAAGATATTTGTATTTTTCTAAATAGAATTTGTCAATTACCAAGAATTGTTTAAAAACTGTTCAGTCTGTTGTTCACCAGCTACTGTCTTCCATGGTGCATTTTTAACATTTCATTATTTCCACTCAATCTTTATGGAGTACAAGGATTTATACCACAGTCCTCCTCTTTGGTTATATTAGATGACATTTCAATAAACTAAAGGAAGGAAGACATAGAGATTTTCTAAAACCTTTTATACACTTACTAATTATTTTCATTTTGAAACATTCATTTGGAATTTGGATATTCCAGAGACAAGAAAATCTATAACATTTTAAAATAGACTTTGCACAGGCAAATCTATAATCCAATGTATAGAGCAGTTAAGTCCTATTCTTCTTATCTCATAATTCTTCATCCCTTGCACAAAACCTCTTCCAAATTTTGTAGTGAGTAAGGTAAGCATATTCATCATGACAACTTTTTGATTTATTGTAATAGGTGATTAGCTTTAGGGAAAGGTTTTATCACATAACAAAATATTTTAGAAGGTAAGAAATTTAAAATATCAAATTGCAGAAAACTAAGTTTTTGTTAAGTACAAGCAACTAGACATATTCTCATTTTTAAACTAAGTGTCTCTGTTGATCTCTTTTTCAGTATAATAATACAAAACATTTTATGCTGTCAAAAGTCACTAAAAATTGTAAAGCATTTGTAGAATAAGAGACCACAGAATTTTTAAACTTCAAAGAGGGATGAAAATATCAGAGTGATCCCACTGAAAACAAACCTAGTGTTCTGTTTCCCATATTTTTCATATTTTACACTACTTTTTAAGATAATTTTCAGTTATTCCTCAACTCACAAAACCAGTTTAATTCTCTTTTACTGTACCTGCAATAAAGTTGCATTGCAAAGTGCTTGAAAGATGCTGCGTACTGAAGGTGCAACTTGAAGTTGAGTTTTAAGATTGTAGAATTCACGTGTGGCATTGTATTATTTGAAACAGCACAGCAGTAATGAAAATTCTCCTAGTCTTTTCTCTTCTTCTTAGTTTTACGTACTGTGTTTTACAGTCTTCCCTCACCTTTTTCTCTTTTTCTTGAAATATGACTTACAAGCACTGAACTGATTCTGAACTCCCTGTGATCAGGCTCCAAAAATGCTTTTCATTAAATTATTAAATCAATAACTAACATTATATTATGACTAAGACTCACGAAACACCTGAACCAGTATTTCTCACTCTTTCAGCTTCAAGGGAGATTAGAAAGGTTAGATGTGGATGCAGGATATTGAACAAAAATAATTCCGTGTTTCACAAAATTCTCTGTGACTGACATAATTTGCATTGAAGGTTTGGAACACCATTTTTTTCATTTATTTATATTTTGCTTAGTTTTCCTCTTATCCCTTTTTAATCTGTTCATTACAAGAAGGGTAAAAATCAAAAACCTACAACAACAAGAACAAAGGAATGCAGAAATACATTAATTAAATTAAGCACATATTTAGAATGTAAATCACATATTTAGAATGCAAATCCATTATTTTTGGCCCAGAAAACAAATAATTTATCTGAAATGAGAGCAATTCTCCCAACACCACAGGCTACACAAATATTCTGTATGATACCTGGCAGCTGGTCAGTTGCCATGAATAAGAAAATATAGAAGTGAATCCAGAAAAGAAAGACCTTCTATATCTTCTTTATATCTTCAGGAACCTTGTGTCTACACCAAATAGAGCTGACAAGGGTCAGCTAATAAAAAGGAGACTGCTGCCATCTAGGAATCACGCTGCTTCCATTACCTCAAATACTGATGAATTAAAACCAATATTTTCCCACTAATGCATAGTTCATTAAATATTCTTGGTGAATTTGTTACCCTACTCAGACAACTATCAACATATATGTCAGTGAATCTTCAGAAAGAGCTTTTTGTCAGAAAGATGTGTAGAATACAAACCAGGTAACCACCAAGATACAGTTCTGTGTGACTGTATGTAGAAAAAGAAACAGAACATTTTGGAAGTAAACCATCCAAAGACACAAACAAAAATGACAATTTTGAAGCTGTTCATCTTTTCCTGAATTTATCTCCTGGTGACTGAGGAACTTCTCCAAAGACAACTGGTGAAATCTATATACACTCACTATGCTTCTTCCTACATTACACATGTGAGCAGCTGAAACCAAAGATCCCATTTAAATGACCCTAATTTAAGGGAGATGCTAAGAATCATAAAATCATAGAAT
>VZTY01011773.1:80732-112831 GCA_013400935.1 Turnix velox | reverse complement strand
TGTGGCCGGGAGCTCTGGGAACCCACGGGGGGGCGACTGGGACTGTGGGAGGGAAGGGTGGTCTTGGGGGGCGCTGGGACTTGGGGAGAGGGGGCTGGTCTCGGGAAATCCGTGGCGAAGGCCGGGGGTGTGGTGTCACATCCCGGCCACGGCAGCAGAAGGACCCGTCCGTGGGGACGTTTCCCCACCCTGCGTCCGCGGCCGGAGGCCTGGTGGGGGGTTCCCAGCCTTTCGCTGTAGCCCGATTCGCACAGAAACCTTGGGGGCGGTGCGCGACGTCCTCTTGTCGGGCCCCGATGTCACGGTTAGAGAGCGGAGGGGAGGGCTGCGTGATGGGAGCCGAAGCTGTGGGGATCACTCGCAACCCCGCTGTGAACGTGACCCCTCCGGTGGCATCTACCAGGGGCATCAGCTTATCTCCGGTGCTGACAGCTTTTTGTTAAGGAAGGAATGTGGAGTTTCCTGTTTCTACGGAAAATGTAGAGGAATTGCCGTGCTGTGACTTAGGGCAATCTGAAATCTATTTCTGCTTGGTGCCCTTTTAAAAAGCATCACACGAGTAAAGAGTGGCTTGTGACCGCTCTTCTCTGCCCCAGTCCTCTCCCTCAGCCTCCGCAAATGTAGGGAACTGTGACCTTGTGGAGGGTTCCACTCTGACACAAAGGCGAGCCCTGGCAAACTTGGTAGAAAGCAGAGGAGTGAAGGAGGCCTGGCAGGTGGAGCAGGAGAGAACTCCCAGTGTAATAGATGGTGCTAGAGTTACCCTGCTTCAGAAAGGGGCCGAGAGGGCTGGGAGAATTAAGTCATCCTGTATAGCCTCATCACCACCTCGATTTACAGCAGCAACTCACATGGTGCGGGTCTTGGCTGTGGGGCCCTGGGAAGGGACTACATATCCCAGCATGCAGCTTCCATTTGGGCATGGTGGCTGCATAGCTCTGCAGCCTCCTGCCAGCTCTGCCTGGGCTAAGGTAAGGGTGGTGGGAGGTGGGTGGGCAGCAGGTTGTACAGGGTTTGGGTCAGTGAGACGCAGTAGAGGAGGCAGCACAAGCCTTCACTTCGTCTGCAGCAGCTGCTTCCCTAATGTTTTGCCAGGTGTCTGATGACTCTTGTGGAAGCATTAATGCGTCTGCCCCCAAGGACCTTGGGGTGTGTGTGTACAACAGAACTCTCCTGTCATCCCAGCTGTACTGCTGCAGGACCTTGGGAACTGGACTTGTGGACTGAGGTCCAGCCTGCAAGTGTGCCCCACTGTGGCTGCTTTGACTTTACTACTCTCCATGTTTCTGTTCCCTGTGTGAGCAGAGTTTTGCCCACCACCAGAAGTAATGCTTCTGGTCACCCTGTGCTGACTTTGGGGAGCCCACCACTGGAAGCACAGCTTGCTGAGGGGCTACTCTGCTTTTCTTGCACCAAACTAGGCAGAACAGGTCTCCATGTTCTATTCTCCTTCTCTGCCCTTTCTGCAGAAATGGAATTCAGAGAGTAACAGTGTTTTAATTTCACTGATAGGTTTGCTGTTTCATTCCTGTTGGCTTCCTCCGTGGCAGATGAGGCACCCAGTCCATACATCCTCCCTCTGCTGTGAAGCTGAGCTTTCCCATCTCCTGTTTCCTTGGCAGTTTCAGGCCTTCTGCAGAGCATGAGGAGGAAAGGAAGTTCCTTCTCTGGGCTCAAGTGACCTCTGAGGGCAGGGAAGCACTCCTGTAATATTGGTCTTCCTCCTTGTCACCTACTACCAGCCACTTGCCCTGGCACTTGTCTTCAGGGCTGCACTGAGAAGCAGAGGGCAGAGACACCCTGACCTTCTCTATCACTTCTGTGTCTGAGGGCAATTCAAGGGGGACAGTTACTGATCTGACTATTGAAAGTCAATGATTCTTGACTCTTCCTGAGGCCTTTACTTGCCCTTGCTGCTCTGGGCCTGCCCACACCTGTCCCCTTCTGGATCTGGTCGGCATCATCCTGCGTGGAAACACACAATGCCTGGGGCCCGGGACGCTTCCTGGATGCAGAAAAAGACAACGTGTTGTTTGCAGTTGTGTGGTCACAGATGTGAAAAGAAAACAGTTCAGTTGGTTAGAAAAGTGAGGTTCCTCAGAGTGCTGCTGATGTGGCTGTAATCAAGTTGTTGGAGGCTTCTGTGGCTGGGGGACAGGCATGAAGGGCAACACAGGAGAAATCACAGAGGGAGCCATTTGCACATTAGCAGATGGCTTGTGGAGGGTGTCATCATGAGTTACTTGGCAGTGAGAGTCCTCTGTGGGAGGACTCTCCATCATGCACTGTGGCCAGGGACCCCCTTCCTCCAGCAGGCTATGTTGGTCCCTGCAACCTGGTAACATCATTTCAGGTTTCCCACCTTTCCTTCTGTCTGTAGTGCCTGGCAGCTCTGCTCCCTGGAGCCTGTTTTCTGACCATCTCTCTTCCTTTGTTTTTTCCATTTTGCTTTTGCTCACAAGCAAGTAAGCTGGGTGAATATAACCTTTAAAGAACATCCTCTTACAAAGTTTGTTGTTTGCTTTAAAAAACGGGGTTTTTTTTCTATTCAGAAGTGTCATTGAAAATCTCATCCTCCTTCTGCCTTTGCTCTTCCCTTTTGTGAATGCCCAGCTGCCAATTAACATGTTTTCTCCCTGTTTTCTGTCGGTGTCCTCAGCTGGTTGTGAATCCCCGAATGGATGAGCAGCTGAGCTCACATGCTCTGCATTTCAGAGAGCTTTTTCAGGACCGGCCAGTGGTTTGCAGTCATGTTAGCCTGTACTGTGGCCTGGGCAACCCTCCCCCGCTCCCCAGCTAAGCAGCGTGATGGCAGAGCAAGACTAATGTAGGAAACCTTTAAAGGAGTCCTGTTTACTGCAAAAAGTGCAGTTAGCAATTCAGCTGGAAGTGCTGTTTTAGAAACATCCATGTCCAGGACCAGGGCTGATGTCAACCTTGTGATTCTTCTTGTTGGAAATGAACAGAGAAGCAAAGCCCTTTATGCAAGAGCCGAGGTGATAATCCAGATCCCCTGGCCTCAGAGTGTTTGAGGTAATTGCCTTCTTCCTGGGGAGTGTTTCCAACCTGTCCCTGTCAGACACACTGCCCTGGCTTCCTGTGCTGCAGCAGTATGTGGGTGGTGGTACTTCAGCCTTGTCCAAAGCAATTCATGTCACTGCTCTGGCTTAGAGCCTTTCCAGCCTTCTCTGAAAGACAGTGTGGTAGCACAGGAAACTGTTGGAGGGTTTTGACTACATGGATGTTTACATATATACAGATACCACACTTACTGGGGCTTGTTCTGCATCTAAGCTCTCTGAAAACATACCCCTGCTTACTAGCTGGTAGAGCTTCCAGGTGGGACCTTTCCCAGGACTCTGGTGCAGGTTTCCCTGCTTGCTTTGTTAGCGCAGGTGACATCAAGCACAAACTTTCTCGGTGCTTTCTTGGCTGCTTCAAGGCCTGATGCACCAGTGAGCTGGTGTGGGGGGCACATCAGGGGGTACTCCTGGGGGCACGTGCTGTGCTTGGTGCTGCAGCTGTGGTTCTGGTTGTCCCCCAGTGTGGAGGGAGCAGAGACTGACCCTACACAGCATCTGCTCATCATTTCCAGGGGGACATCAGACCTTGCTTTATGGAGGCTGATGTTGTCCCAGTTTTCAGGACCTGCTGGGCACGGGGGGATCTAGACCCCCACACAGTGCCATTTCCAGTAGTCTGTAATTACAGCGCTGGAAGCCCGGGGAGGAGCCTTAAACAACGTCTTTGTGATGATGTTGGCAGGCCTCTCCGAGGTTTCTATTAAGCAGTTGTCATTTCCCCCCCTTCTCTTGTAGCCTGGGAAACGCTGCAGTGTTGGATTTGGCTTGGTCTGTTTGGGTTTCTGGGAGCGGAGTCTCCCCACGGCGGACTCGGGCCCTCCCTCCCCTGGCTCCTTGTCCCCACGGGCTGGTTTTAGTGGGTGGCCTTGCTGGGGGGGAGATATGGACTTGCAGCCAGGGCCTGTTCTTGCAGATGAACTGTGTGCCACTGCACCCACTCACAAAGCCTGTGTGCTGAAGCAATGCACAGCCGCACTGGTGGAGGAGAACAAAGCCAGAGGCACAACCAGGACTTGACTTCCCAGTGAAATCCAGGGAAGGGGGGGCGGGATAGAAGCGACTTTAACAGCCCTCTCTAGGGCCCTCTCTAGGGAACCAAACATGTAGCCACCCACAGCCACACAGGCAAATGGTGTGATAACTAGAGCTCCAAGAGGGAGTCAGAACTGTAGCTGGAGGGGTACCAGCTAGGCACTGGTAAAAGGTATGGGGTGGGATCTTTAGAGTGCTTGGGGGGGGATAAAGAGGCTGCTATGCAGCCACCACATTGTTTCATATTGCTGGAAGTCCACAGCACTGATGTGAGAGAAGGACTTCTTCCTTCTTTTAACTTTCTAAAGGAATCTACTTCTACCTCACTCGCTGTAGGTACCACTTCAGCATCAGGCTGAAGGACAAGATGGCCCAGTCTCCAACTGCCTCTGGACTGGCCCCAAACTTCCCTGGCAGACACTTCAGAGGGGGGTCTCTTGTTTCTGTGCATAGGCCACAAACTTGCTTGGCTGGGACAAGCAGTTGCTGCTCACCCAGCATTCAGAAAGTGTTCTTGCGTGGGCAGGGTATTTGCCAGCTGAGATGAACCTCTGTCTGTGCACTTGTCTTTCCAGGTGACCCAGGACAGCCACAACAAGCAAACCTAAGCCCAACTTGCAGGTGCTGACAGCTTGCTTCAACCCCACACTAAGGTCAGGACTTGTTAAATCTTTACAGGTTTCTCTTCCTTTACCAGGGCTGTATGAAGAAAGAAGGGAACCTCATGCTCTCCTCCCCATGGCCTGTAATGACAGCTCTGTAGAGTAGGTGTCACTCAGGTGAGGCGATCCCACATCTCAGGTTTGCTGGGTGCTCCTGCCTCCCACCTCGGTGTGGCAGAGGGAGACTGGATGCGTGCAACCAATGTTTTTAAGATGGCTGAATCCTGCACACAGATGTTGGAGGCTCAAGGACAGTGTGTTTTAAGCTCTTGGGAACTTGCAGTCTGTGCTCTTTGCTGTGCTTGTCCTTCTGTGTATTAGCAGTATTGAAACACAGCATTTCCCAGCTGCTAGTCTGTGCTGCTCTGTCCTTCACCTGAAAAAAACAGAGCTGAGACTTCACAGGAGATGTGATCCTGCTTTCTGTTGAAAATAACTTAGTTCTGCCTGCGTTCTCCCAGGATCTTCTAGCTCAAGGATGTCTTTGGCCATAAGGTATGAGACTTAGCAAAGTGTTTTGGTAATCTCTGCATCACTACTGTTGAGAAATGTGAAGGCTGGGCTCTTGCTGCTTTGAAGTAACCAGTGGGCTGAGGTGGCTGTGGGCTTCCTCCCCTATCCCTGTGCTTGGATATCTGCCTGGGATATAGCAGTACTGGCCCCTCCTGCATTTTCTGCTCTCAGGATAAAGGGAGCCCTCATCAGTCCTGCATTTCTAGGGGGGCAGGACAAGCTTTATCACTCCAGAGATCAGGTATGATTTGTCTGGGAAAGGTTAGATGGGGAAGCCATTTTGTGGCTGCCCAGGCTGTGTGGCTTTTCCTCTGAATTGTCTGCCAGGGAAGTTTGGGGCCAGTCCAGAGGCAGCTGGACACTCGGCCACCTTGTCTTTCAGCCTGATGCTGTAGTGGTACCCGCAGTGAATGAGGCAGGGGTGAGTTCCCTTGGAAATTTAAAAGAAGGAAGAAGTCCTTCTCTCACATCAGTGCTGTGGACTTCCAGCAACACAAAACAATGTGGTGGCTGCAGAGCAGCCCCTTTATCCAGCTGAACTGTGAAAATCACCAGTACTTGCTTGTTAGGGTTTGAAAAACCCATAGCAGTTTCTTGTCATTTTGGCAATTATTGTCACCTGATGACCCCTCCCTAGTTGAGAAGGGGAACTGAGAAAAACAAGGAAACACAAAGGTTGAAATACAAATAGATTCAATAGGATAAGACTAAATAGTTAGCAATAATGATAATAATAGTAAAGAACCAATGTTGATCCCAATGCTAATATTAAATATACTAGAATTATAGTCAGCCAGCCCTGTCAGCTTGAGGAGGCTGTGCACCCCCCACTGCAGACAGCAAATGTTGGACACTGCAAGTGCAATGCCTCTGGGGGAAGGGAAGGACTAAGGGTCTCTGGACTGCTGCCATGAAGGGGGAGAGAAACCACAAAGCAAACTTTCTCATTTGTATTGAATGTGATGTTTGTCTTACTATCCTGTTGTCCAGCCTGTGTTGGGTCTTGCTCCTCCATGTCCTTGAATGTGGCAAGTCTCAAAAACACTGAGATCTTGAATCCTACATAGCTGAACTGGATATCAAGTAAATATCTTCATTATTTCAGACACTAGATTTTTCTAGAAGTGCTGTTTTCCCAGGCATTAAAAGGTAAGTTAGTCCTGTGTTGTTGAAGCAAGGACACTGCTTCATGCTGAGATCGTTTTATCTCTCTCAGGGATGGAAAAGTGTTTTCTTTGTGAGACTAAGACTAGAGAATGGGTTTCCCCTTGCTTCTGCTGGAGCTCCCTACAGTCCACCAAGCTCACAGCATTCTCTCAGGGCTCCCCTGTTTTTTTACAAGAGACATTTTAACACAAGGCTTGCAGTGTCGAATCCACTTTCTGCTCCCTGTTACTTGCTGACCAAATGGCTTGATACCTCCAGTGGCAGCAAATCATCCATATACATGAAATGCAGCAGCTTCTCTCATTACTTGGTCATGGAAGGATCCTCCTCTCTGGTTTGGATACTGCTTAACCAATGGGACATAATTTAACTTGTATTCAGGCTGAATTAACTGCATTATTTCAGTATAGTGCAGTTGCCAGTAATCTGGAAGCCAGTGCAGCCTGCAGGCTCTGGGACACGCTTTCCTTCCCTCTGTTGGGAGTGTTTCGTTGGTAAACTCAAAAGACTGGGCAAAGTGAAGATTTTATCTTCAACCAGAAGTGCCTAGTGTCCTCTGGCTTTGCTCTCAGCATGTGTGGGCTGCCTTTGCCCCTTAGTATTAATAGCTAATATGGGAGAAGGTCTCCTTCCCACTAGAAAATGCAAGAAAATGCTTCCTGCTCCCCTCCCCAGTTAGTGATGCGAACCTGGGTTCCTCATGAGTGTTGGCACTGGAGTTATGCAAAGTATCCCTTCTTTGCTCTACACTAGAAAATGCATTCAAAGATCGGGCATTCAAAGATCCTGTTCATGGGAGTGTTGGGACAGCTGGATCCTTGTCTGGTTCTCACTGCTCCCAAGAATGGAGCAGAGGATCATCTGCTGGGGCTAATTTTAGGTCTCTGAATATTGCTGGTGTCTCTCTGAGCCCCTATTTGTATGTGATCTTGTGGCTCCCTGCTAAGAGCCATGTGAGAGTCCCATATGCCTGTGTGTGAAGGTTTTGCTTAGGGCATAGTGTCCCAGGGATTAGGAAGAACTTTGAATTCCTCACTTACCTAAAGCATCTAAGCCATATCAGGTGTTTGCATGGCCCCTTTTTTTAGCCCTTAGCACCAGGCATTCTTTTGACCTTGCTTTGTGGGTACCTGTGCTTTGTATGGTGGCAAGTAGGCTGCGACCTTCCATCCTTTCCCTGGCAAAAACACAGCCACCCTCCTGTTTGCAGGAGTCTGTTCGTGTTGCCTCAGGTGGGTGTCTGAAGTGCAGAAAACAGTCTCCACAAAGCCTCTGAATGTGGAAATACTCTAAAGGCTACAGCTGAAAGAGAGGAGAGGAAAGCCCAGCTCTGGTTATGTCAGCATGGCTTGGCATCTGCCACTGCAATCCCCTAGCCCAGCACAGCACAGGGTGAGTCCTCCCAGTCTCTCCCTTCTGTATACTGAAGACTTTTGGCCTCTCTGCACTTTTTGGTTTCCACTTGCGCAGGTGACTTTTTTTTTTTCTTAAGAAATGCTGAGCTTAGTGCTGAGCTTTGCTCAGTTTCGTGTTGAGGCAAGATGTTGCTCTGCAGTTTTGGCCCATCTTTATTTTTAGCCAGGGTTAGACATGGTTGATGGTATCAGAAGGAAGTTGCATCGTCTCCTGAGTTCTGTGACTCATCCTGGATCAGGACTGAGGCTTCACTAGCTTCTGCTCTAACCCTTGAGTGATGTCAGCAGTTGCTGTGGGTCTTACTGGATCTAGAGAGGGACAGAATGTGGAGGAAAGCAGAGGTTTTAGAAGTCCTGCTAAGACAATTTGAGAGTTGGGGTTGTTCAGCCTGGAGAAAGCTCTGACCTTGTAGCAGCCTTTCAATACCTGAAGGGGGCTACAGGAAAGCTGAGGAGGGACTGTTTGGTAGGGCTTGTGGTGATAAGACAAGGGGCAATGGTTTTAAACTAGAGCAGATTTAGATTTGACGTTAGGAAGAAGTTCTTCACCATGAGGGTGGTGAGACGATGGAAGAGGTTGCCCAGGGAGGTGTTGGAGGCCCCATCCCTGGAGACGTTCAAGGCCAGGTTTGATGAAACTCTGAGCAACGTGACCTAGTGTTAAGATGTCTCTGCTCACTGCAGGAGGTTTGGACTAGATGGCATTTGAATGTCCCGTTTTAACAGTGGCATATTTAGGCTCTGATCCAGAGCTGCACTTGTGGTGCACCAGGGCATGGACCCTGGAGGACCTTGTTTGGATACCATTTCATGGTGGACGTTTGGCTGACACATCATGATGGTAAAAAGCATTGGCCCTTTTATTGAACTACAGTGCAGTTTTGATAGCAGCTTGTTAGCAAGAAGTTATTTTCCATTCTAGGGCCTACTGACTAAACATCCCCACTTTCTACGCAAACACCAGGTGTCCTCCTTCTTGTTTCTGTTAGATCTTGTCCCAGCACAGTCTGCTGCTCCCATGGCTTCATTCCAATAAGTACCATTGTATCTTTATCTCAAGGTCCATCCTCACTTGCAGAGCTCAGCTGTTCTGTTCTCTGTACCCCCACACCTTCCAAATCAAAACATTTTATGATACTGAGTTGTTTTTTTATCCCTTATATTAACCCATTAATTTCATTGGCATGGAAGATATTGGCAGATTCCATGCCTAGCAGTGGTTCAGTGCAGTTTTGGGTTTTTTTCCTTGCATGTTGTGCCTCTGTGGAAGAGGTGAATGGGAGGGGAGCAATGCTTACACCCTCGGTTGGGTAACTTTTGGTGGCACATAGCAACAAAAGACAACAGCTTTTAGGACAGGAAGCTAAGCAGGATCCTGTCTCCAGTTCAAGCCACAGTGAGGTTTGGTGCAGCAAGACAGAACTGCCTGAAGTGGAAATGGGCCGGTACTGGAGAGCAGGGATTTAGAAGATGCCTGCCAGGCTGCATCAGGAAGATTCTGGGATCTCCATTTCCATCAAACCAGGTGCTTACAAAGGATAGAAAGAGCTCATTTGGCTTTCTGATATGTGGGCAGCCAGTTGGGGCAGGGATTGTACAACACCAGCATGGGGCAGGCACAGATGCTGAAGCATCTTTAGCTGGGGAGGCCTCTGCAGTCCAGGTCTGTCTGCTCAATTCTCCTGTCTAGCAATTCAGGATTGGGCATGGTGGCATGTGATGCAGCCAGGTCTGGAACAGATGCTTTGCCTGTGAAGCTTGTGAGGGTGGTGGCTGGTGGAGGGAGCCTCCACTTCTGCTCCCCCTTTCCTTCCTCTGAGGTGGTGAACCACCCTTCAAGAGCATGTTGAGGTTTGTGGGTGTCGTGCAGTGCATTTTGTGTGTGGGGCAGCAGGGAGGGGACAGCAAGGCTTGGGGGAGCGGAGACAAAGGAAAGAGGAGGCAGGGGGACATGCTTGGGGGGATTGCTATGGCAACTCACTGCTGACAGCATCTCCAGCACTGTGCTTGCTGCAGCACAAGGGGCAGACATGCAGCCTGCTGCAGCCTTCCATGCAACCCTCTCCCAGCCATGCCATGGGTTTGGCACCTCTGGGCTTCTGTGTGACAAACTGGCATCTAGGACTGTTGTCCTCAGCACGTGCAGCCAGGGGTGTTTTTTACAGCTTCTCCCCGCTTCCCACCCCTCACTGAGGAATGAACAAGCAGCTTCTCTTTGCAGAACTGTTGTTTGAAGATCCTTGAGTTGCCATGCCCAGACAGAAAGAAACCAGGCTTCTGAGCCCTCTTGCTGCACCACAGAGGAGAGAGAGTCGTTCTGCTGCCCTTGCTTATCCTCAGTTAATCAGTGTAAGTGACTCCAGCCATACCTGCATCTTTCTGGGATGCCTGGCCCTGCTGTCCACCTCACAGCCAGTTTGCCTTGCTTCAGCATACCTGTACTCTCATGGAGAGAAGATGCTCTAGTGAGCCCTCTGATATCATCTGACACCAGGCAAAGGAGAGGTTAAAAGTTTCTGAAGCTGATTTTGGGCAAACCCCAGCCCTTGCCAGATACCAGGAGTAGAGATCTGGCTCCTGTTGCTGAAGGAGGAAGGGAACATTATTCCACTTGCTGCACAGAGAGAACAGGTCAGGAATCTGTCTCAAGCCTGGCCATAATGGGATCATTACTGACACCTAACCTGTCATACATGATGTGCCTGAAGTGCTGGTTGTGAGCCAGGAGGAAGGGACCAGCTGGCAGCAAGCACAGCTTGCCCTTCTCAACATGGGTGGCTGTGTGAGCTGTGAACCTCTCTCATTACACTTTTCAAAGGTCAGTGCTCACAGGGAGCCACAACAACCTGCGCGCAGTTCTTAGTTCTTGTGCCCAGGCTGGAACACAAGGGGAGGGACCTTGTCCCACCTCCTTCAGAGGATGCTCTGAGGTCAGATGTGTGGGGCTGCCATGAGGTGGAACACACTGCAGTGCTGCCTGTGGCCAGGGTTTGTCTGGGACTTGGATATTTGGGAGTAAAGTAGAGGGGAAAGAATGCTGCTTTGTGGGCTGCCCAAACAGCTCTCACTGCCATGATCCTTGCTGGAGCTGTGATCACTCCACCCAGCTCTGAACCAGGGTGCAAGCCTTAGAAATCCCCCTGGAAACCATTTCACTATTTCAAATTTCCTATACTGCCCATCTCTGATTTAGGCTAAGATCTATACAGATTGCCCTGTGTTCTCCAGTTCCAGTCATCTTAAAACTCCCAAATGGACTACACTTGTTTGTAAAATATACCCTGAACTCAAGAGCCTGGTGTTCCCAAGGGAGACCAAACAATAGGGTGGAAGCTGGAGCACAGAGTCTCTGTAGCAGACAGCAACTTGTTTGCCTCTTCCTGCTTCTGACAGGAACCTGCCCTTTTCAGAAGGCAACAGCTTGCTCTGTGCTGGCTGCTGGAACTTCTTGCCCACTGGTACCTGACACTGAACGTAATTTCAGGTCAGCAGCTCAAACACTTCATGCATGTTTTCTTCAGCTTGTGGTACAAGAGGAGGTGTTACTATATATTTATGGGTGCAGATGACAGCAGAGCATAGATCAGAACCCATTGTGTCAAACCGTATTTACCTCTGACCCCACTTTCACTGATCATTGTTACTAATGTTTTCTCCAGACCCAGGGCCCCAAGATGTGCTGTGAAATACTGTGGAGTGGACACTGAGTCCTGCAGACAAGGCTCGGCTATGTGTGTTTGTGTTGGGGTGTAAATTGCCTTTTTTTTCTTGCCAAAAGGTGTTTTCTCTTTGTCCATGTGTGCAGCATCTCACTCGCAGAGGCTCTTGCCCACCACTCAAGCTTCTGGATGCTGTGACCTGATGACTTACAGCAACATCATCTTTGAAGTGCTGCTCCATTTGTTGGGGTTTTTTTTTTTGGCTTTTTTGCCTTGCTTCTTCACAATGCACATTTTTAAGAACAAAGAGTGAGAAAAACCCCAAGGTGGTGGGATCAAATACTCTCCTCCTGATTTGGGGAAGAGTTAAGACAGGCGGTGCTGGAATAAGATTTAGGGGGAGGCAGCCAAGAGAGATTTCCTCCTGACTGAGCTTTGGTACTGAAGTTCAGGAAGTACTTGTGTGAGTTATGGTGCCTTAGGCAAATGTGGGATGTGTTTACTTGCTAGCAGCATGATAGGGACACCATCCTAAGAAGTGTCACTGGAGAAAAATGGCCAATGTTCTTTTGGACATAAGGAGCCACCTTAAAGATGCTGCTGTGGAAAGAGCGTGGGGGATTTTAGCAGAGGGGTGATGGATCTTTGGGACCAAGAGGAAACTTTGACTCGTAGGGTGTTTCTGCTTGTATTTCCTAAATTTTTAGAAGATGTTTCAGCCCAGTAAGGCTGTACAGATTGTTTGGAAGAACAAACTCTGCTTCACTCAGACCTGGGATTAAAAACTGGGACTGTCTCTGAGTTCTGCTTCAGCACTGTAGCTGTGGAGGAGACTGTAGCACAGACAGGTTAGCATCATTGCTCCTGGCCTTTCTATTCCAGTGTTTGCATTACTGATGAGATTAGCATGACTGGGCCAGCAGTGGACAAAGAGGGTAATTCTCAAGCAGTTATGGCATCAAGTAGCATGTCTGAGCTTTGCTTTCAATTAATCTTCTAGGAGCAGCAGCAGCTAAAAACACAAAAGTTTTTTGAGGAACTAGAAAGTTCTTAGGCTTTTTGTCTGGATCTGGTCTTTTGACCTCTCCCCTGGGCTGGCAGTCAGGATTTCAAGGTATTTGCAATGATCTCCCCTCTCTGTGAATGTATCTGGGTAAAGAGAAGGCAAAAAATAGGTGTCTGCCTTTAAATGTTCTCTCTTGCTGCTATGTTTGCTCTCTATAACCAAAGGGCTGTTTCATGGCTTGGGTTTGTTGAGGAAATGGACTTATAACTCCTGCCTTTTTCCTATGCAGCTATCTTGCTGGCAGTTCAGTGAGAATGATTTATAATAGATTACAGCTCTGTTTAATACTGCTTCCCTGCAGTATCACACTGTTGGAGTAACTGAGCAGAATGCGGTGGAGTTTCCGGAGGAAGGCTGCTATCAGAGCCCACCCCTCTAGCCAGAGACTGGAAGCAAGGAGGAACAGTTTACCAGGAAATGCCTGCGTTCCTGTGCTGGTTGCTTTTGGGAAGGAAAAAGTATCTCCCCCTTGAAGGCTTCCTCACTGCACCACTCCAGACGCTGCTGATGGCGCTGTGAGTGTAGTGAGAATGCTGCCCTCCAGAGCCTGGGAAAGGTCTGACCGAAGTGGTGATCTGGAAAAAAAAGTCAAATTCTGACCTTAGGTGAACTTCCAAGTAGGGCTTTTAGAGTGTTTGTTGGTTTGGGTGGGTTGTGGAGTATTTTTCTGTGGTGGTGGTTTGTGCTTTTTTTTTTTTTTTTTTGCTACCACAAAGAAAAGATCTCGCTTGTGCAAATACTCGTAAGGAAAGAGCAGGGAATTTCCTTTGGATTGAGGCTGTCTGAAACTTGATGTGTCTCAGATGTGTGTTAACAGGGAAATGAAAAGACTGTGCCATAAAGTGATAGAGGATAATGAGTTTAATCTGCTATTAAGTCCTGGGAGATAGAGCTGGGGCAAGGGTATTGGCAATAACGTTATGCTTTGCATGACAACAACAGCAAACACCACCTGAACATGTCTCCCCAGAGAGGGGTGAGAGAAGCTGTTTCAGAGACTCCAGGAAGGTGGAATGAAGCAGGTCCAGGGAAGGATGCCAGCAGCTTTGAGGATGAGCAGTGTGAAAAAGCTGTGTGTTTTCAGCAGCTTCAGCTCTGCTTTCCCTTTTAGTGGTCTGGCTGAACTGGACAGCAATGAGCTTGTGAGAGAAATGCAGGAAAGAAACAGTAAATTTAATAATATTTATGAAATGCCTTTCCCACAGTCTTTAGCTTCTCTGCCTGGAAGGTAGAGAGATGGACTGCAATTTGCTGCAGCACCTGGCACAGGGATTTTAAAGAATTCTAGTGTGGATGAATGCTGTTGCAAACCTGGTCCTGGTGAGCAGGTCCTCAGAAGTGTTTTTGAAGGTGTGTGGTGAGCACAGTAAGGCTGAGGTCAGTACATGGAAATATATCAGCTTCTGGAACTGGACCAGAGAATCCAAAAGTTTAAAAGATATGTATGTTTGAATAGGTAAAGAATACAGTAGCCCACTGTCAAGGAAGTGTCCAGTCCCCTACTATCCTTTTGGGAACCAGATAGTCTATACCATTCTACTTGGATCTTTAGGTTTATGTTTTGTTGTTGTTTCTGTTATTCCTGCTACGTAGCATTACCTTTCTTTTCTGGGCTATGCTATGTTACATGCATCTGGTGCAAAGCCATTCATGTCCCTGTCTCCTCTAGTGTCAAGGCATGTATGAGTTGTGTGAGGATTAGGGTTGGGTTAGGGTTAGGCTAAGTTCAGAATTAGTCCAGCAGAACTGTGTGCATCTGTATGGCCAGATGCAGAGTGGGGCCAACTTTTGCTTCAAGAGAGTTGGAAACAGAAGAGGCTGGTAATCTGTGTGGCTGATTTGTGCAGGACATGTGAGTACCTTTATCTGCCCCCATCACTGGGGTTTTTCAGAGATGTGAGTGCCACTCTTTCTCTATTCCCTAGACTGTACCCGATGCTGGGGCTGCCCTCCTGCTCTTCCCCCTGCACAGGGACAGGACACAGTGACTCAGTTTCCCCATGGCCCTGGTGTGCAAGGAGAGGTGAAAAGGGACCAGAAAGGGGCAAAGAGGAAGTGACAGCAATTGTTAGGAAATGTCTTTTTGGGGTGCTGCATGATGGCCCTACCCCATCCTGTTGACAGAGCTGGTGTTTTGGGATGTGTTGGTGCAAGCCTGCTCTGTCTGTTGTGGAGCTGGTGTTTCAAATTGTGCCATCCTAGCTGCAAAGCTGTCTTCTTCCATGACAGGGATCATACTAGAGCAGGGAGGGCTGGCTGCATCTTAAATCCCCTCTGTATTCCCCTACACAGGATGTATGGTATGCCTTCCTCTAGTGTGTGGTTTATGAGCTGCTGATTGGGATGTGGGCCTGGGCTTATCTCAGGCAAGGCAGGGATCCAGAGGGCTTTCACTGCTCTCTTACCTACCTGCAGGCTGCAGTGGTAACAGCATGGCATCAGTTTTGTCTCTGTTTTGTATGTGGTCACAGAGCAGTGGTTGTACCTGGGGACAGGAGAATAGTAGTCCTTGCAGGAGTGATGAGGGGACCACTTGGTCCCACCTGCTTCCTTCCTCATTGCTATTTCTTCATCATGGCCTCAAATTTGCTTGCATAGAGCATGTTTTGTAAAAAAAATAATTTAAAAAAACCTGCTGAACTGCAAGCAGGCAAAGCAAAACCAGCAGACTGAAAAGAGCTAGGAGCCTAAGCCATGCCTGTGTCACTGTAGCAGTGTGGGGCCCACATGCACATCTTGGTAGTAGTTTGTGCTGGTGATAGGAATATTCAGCGACAGATCTCTCCTCACTCACCTCATTTTGTGTGCCTTCTGCATCTTGCAAGCCACCAGCAGATTGTCAGGACAGCTCTTTTGTAGAGTGATGTCCAGCTTCCCGTGGATGCTGCAAAATGCTTTCCTTCTATGAAGTAGCAGCTTTTATTTGAGGCAGTGCCCTTAAGGGTTAAGCCTTAAGGGTTGTGGGATAGAGTATGTAGCAGGAACAAAGAGGGCTTTTAAGGTCTGTGTTGGGCTAGGAATAGAAGGGAAAGGATTGAGCCTTTCTCACTGTGTTGAATTACAAAGGTTGTAAGAGACCCTTTTGCTGGGAAGCAGGAGTGGTTGAGGTCCCTCCTGGATGTGGGGCAGAGAGATGAGAAATTGTGGAGGTCAGGGAGGGTGAATTCATGGGGGACTTCAAGATAACACTGAAAACTGGAAATGCATCCTCAGATAAATTAGTGGTGAACACAAGGCTGGGAGTCAGGACTGTGTTCTTTGTGCAGGCCTTCTGTCCTTGGATTTTTAGGTAGTTTGGTTTTACTTTCCTGCCTGCTATAGCATTTGCAGCTGCCCCCACACATGGTACCTGAATTTGCAATGTGGCTGGTGTCACAGTGTCAGTCAGGGCTCTTCACTGAACTGATGGAGGCTGCAATGGGTAAAATGCCTGCAAGGGAGTATCTCTACAAAATGCAGAAGGGGAGACAGTCTCAAGTGCCTATAGGCATATTTTTGCCTTGACAGAACATGGAAGTTGGCTTTTCAATGCCTGCCTAAGCTAAAATTGGGTTTTCTATGCATCATTGTGTATGAAAGCCCGAGACTAGCTGCTTTCCTGGCTCTTCTGCTTCATGTCATCTGCTCAAGTTGCCTTGTAGTGAACAGCACCAGAGGGTCCAGCAAAAGAAGCTGGGGAAGGGATGGATGGCAGAAAACTGTTTCCCTTCCTACAGCAAAGGTGGGAAAAGGACGTGGCCAGTTTCCATCCTGAGCTTCAGAAGGTGAGAGCCAGCCCACCCAGGAGGTGTTTGGGAGAGGGCTGCAGGATGTGCTGAGTCAACAAGAGCATCCCCTTGCTGAGGGTGGGGGGCTGCTGAGACAATAGGGGTTTCCAGCTTGCAGGAAGGGAGAGCACCAGCTGCAAACCACACGGTGGGCTTTCCAATTTTAGCAAACTTAGGTTTGTGTTGCTGACCAGAAAATGCAGCGTAGTCCTGACAACTCTCAGGCAACTCCATTCCCTACCTCAGGCGTGCTCCCCTGTCTAATTTAAAGGAATTCCACATCTGGTCTCTATGTTGGATCAGATGACCTTGGATGTGATTTTTGGAACAAAGGGCTGATGTTTTATTGGGCTCTGTCTAGAAGATGAAAGTAAGTCCTATGGAGAACTCCATGAGGGTCACTGAGGCACCATCACTCAAATTAGCAGCTTGGAGGCTGCTCTTTTTCAAGTACCACAAAGGAAGAACATAAAGAGTCACAGAGGTGCTTAAAGAAGGAGAATACAGAAATGGATGGCTTGTTTCGGGGCTCTTAAACTCATTACATCTTCTGTTCACCTTGGTAGATGGTCTGTTCTCAGAGTTGTGCTCTGTGTTTGTCCTTGCAACCAGGATCTCTTTCCACCTAAGCATCAACTTCATGTAATTCCTGCTGCTTAGCATCGACATTGAGAAAACCAGATCTTCTCCATCTGTTGTTACCCAAACCCCTCTCTTCTCCTTCTGTCCTCTGGCAACGCGTGTGATGAAGAAGCATGCCCAGACATAAAGGTGGGTGAAGAAACTGTTTCCTCTCTGCTGACAGTTTACAGCTTGCTGATCCAAAACATGCTACGTGAAAGCAGCAATGTCTTGTCACTGTACTTTGGAGGAATGTTCTGACATTCTTCGTAGCCACCTGTGCTGCCAAAGGGGAACACAAAAGTCTCCTAGGGCTTGTAGGGAAGTCCATCTTTTCATGGTGACAGGCTGATTTAAGCATGTGCATTTAAATTGCTGTGTCTGGCTGGTGGCTGCTGAGTTTAAGTGAGGTGCTTGCCTAGCTCTGTGGCCTCAGTGACACTGTGACCATGCTATTGGCCTTTAGCTTCACTGATGACACTCAGTGAACAGTAAGGATCTCCTACCCTGCCTCCCTAGAATGGGCCCTGGGAGACTGGAGCATCCTGGTGAGAAAGAGGTGTGTTAAGCAGGGGAAGCTGCTGGATCTTATGTGACTAAACCTTGGTTTGCTTGCCCTGAGAAGGGAGAATGGCTCCATTCAAACATGGCAAGGATCAGGAATATAAAAATCCAGGGAGAGCAAGCAGTTCTGAAATACGTTCATGAGCTTTGGCAGAAAATTGTTGTTTGTTCCAATTAATAGATGACATCCCAGCCCAAAGCATTGTCTTTCTCTCCCTGGTCAAAAGATATTTTAAAATCCTGGATGCCAGGGCCTCCTGACCTGGCTGTAGCTGTGTGACTCTGCTGGAGATGTGATGCTTGACTGACTTGTCCTATTGCAGCATTGACAAGTCTTGTCCCCAGTAACCTGTGTGTGGCCACAGGCACAATGCTGCAGCTGGCCCAGTGCTCCTGGGTGGGAGGGATGGAAGGGACCAGGGCCTCTTGTCAGCATGTCTCTGACCAGTGGGATGTTGAGCAAAAAGGGCAAGAGAGGAGCCCCTGTCTTCACAATTTTCTCCTGTAGTCAATGGGAAATGGATCTTCCAGCTATGGCAGGCAGAGGTGCTGCTCTGACTGGGTATGCTGCACACTTCTGTGTGTAACAGTGCTCTGCTGAGCTCCTTGACATAGATGGATGTGCTCTGGTACACTGAGCCACTTGCCATCTGGGAGGTGTGTGCCACAGCTCTCCCTGGGCTATGGCACAGCCACTGTGAGCAGCCTTCCTGTGTACTCTGGTCCTCTCCAAGAAGGATGCTGAGCCCTCAGAAAGAGCTGGGGGAAAGATGAAAAGAAGTGACGTGGGGCAAAGCCTGTCTGAGCTTCAGCCCCTTGAAATACTAATTAGAGAAGCAGCCTGCAGGGGATGTGTGTACCTGCCATCATGTACGTGGCACGTACTGTCCAAATTCAAGAACTGGCCAAGCTTGTGGGTCCTGTGTGGGCAGTGCCACTATCTGATGCTGAGTGACGGTAGCCATGCTCAGAGGAAATCCTTTTTGGTTCGTTGGAAGCTCTCCACCCTAGAGAGTCGAACTGGAAAGAGGCACAGCTAGGGGGGGACATGTTTGTCTGTACCTAAAAGCAGATTAGTTTGCAGACTTAGTGGATCTAAGCTGAGGCAGTGCCTGGTCACGCTTCTACAGCAGGCGGTGGGGTTCAGGCTGCTGGGGAGCTGATAAAGCCAATGGGTTCGCTCGTAAGTGTCCTTGGAGACTGGAGAAAGCCTCCCCCCTCTGTTTATCTGGACTGTGCTGGCACATTGCAGCACCCCCATCCTACCTTTTCTGCCCCAGCTCCCTCCCCTGGACATGAGCCAGTGGAGTCATCTCTGCCCCTCCTGCTGCTGGCTGCTATAGGAGGCTGGAGCTGTGGCACAGCCCCCTCAGGCTTCCCACTTCCATTTGCCTTCCAGAGTCTGTGCCATTGCCCTGATCACTGCAGCTGTATTACACACACTCTCACACAAGTGTGTGTGTGTGCACAGGGCTGTATCAGACATGGGTGAGTCAGGCAGGAGGAGTGAGTCAGAAGGAAAAAGCAGTGGACAGGTCCTTGTCCTGGCCTTTAGGGGAGCCCAAGGAGGGAGCCTGGTAGCCCGTGATGAGTACCCTGGGTGAGAGTGCCACAGAAGAACTGAGAGATCCACAGGGCTTAGCAGGTGCAGGCAGTTTCTTTGGCTTGGGAATCGGCTGAGACCCAGCTCAACTATGTGTCAAACCCATTCTCTGCCTTCATCTCCTCCAGCCATGGGTACAGGATGTCCCATAAGGGCCTGAGGCATACTTGGTGCTGAGACTTTCCCAGGAGGGACCCAAGATGAGCAATGCAAGGAAAAAGTGCTGTGAGCAGGTATCCCAGCCTCTGGGGCAAGGGGTGGATTCTTGTCCCCATGCAGACAGTGAGGTTTCCAGCCAGCCCTGGGCATTACAGATCAGGTCTCTGGCCTGTTTGGATTGTGTACAGCAACCTTCCAATCTGCTCTAAAAGAGCAGGGTGAGGATGGAAAATGAATAATCTCTGCTAAGGCAGCGAGCGATAAACAGCTCTGACAGCATCAGGGAGAAGCTGTGAGAGAGGTGATGTGCTGCAGGTCTGGGAACAGGGTTGGTCATTGGCTCCAAACTCTCATTTGTGATCTGGACTCTGCTGCAGACCCATGTGTGTTGGGATGTGTCCTTTTGGGATGTGTCCTATGGAGATGTGTGGTGGGTTGCTGCTTTCCTCTTCCATGGACCCCACTCTTAGCTGTTGAATCCAGCCCAACTGGTCTCTGCTGAGTTTGGCTCTTAATGGTCCTGCTCACAGCTACTGGGACAGATCCCCCACAGGTGAGATAGAAGCTGGCCTATTGTCGGTGCCATAGCTGTGAAGCTTTCCATATTGAAGAACAGACTTCTTGGAGCGGTAGTTGGGGCTCCCAACTCAGACTAGCCCATGTGTGTTGCAGCAGGCACTCAGGTATGTGCTTGATATCACTTCCAACCAGAGCAAAGAGCTAATACTTGAACAGAAACAACCCTGCTTGTCTCAGAGCCCAGGCAAGACACTATTTTTCAACACCCCCAAGATGCTTGCTGCTCAAGGTTAGCTGCTGATACCTCTTGTCCTCTCTGATGGCACCGTTGTCTGAACAGAATGGAGACAAATGGGCTCCACCACTCTCTGGTGATGCCCCTGCTGTGGGTTTTCTAGTGTGCTCCAGTGTGTGGGAGACAGAGGCTGACAGTGTGGTGAGTTTGTGTGACCTAGGAAAAGGAGTGCAATAGAGGGTGCTCTCACCACTGCCAAGAGCTGTGGGTTTGGAGAGGAGCTGGAGCTGGGCTCTCCTGGAAAGTGCTCAGGGACAGGGTGAGAACAGTGGCAGACAACGAAAATTCCAGTTAGGTACTGGGAAAAGTATTTCCCCTTAAAGGTGAGTGACTCAGGAGCAGGGCCCAGAGAAATGGGGACAGTCCCCATATTTGGAGACCTTCAGCTTTTGGTGGGCGCAAGCGTGAGCAACCTGCTTGATGTTAGCAAGACTAGTTCTCCTGAGGCCCCTTTGCACTGTTGTTGCTTCCCAGTTGTGCAGTCTTCGGGGTGTTTTGCAATGCAGTGTCTCATGGCCTTCTGGACATACCAGATTATAGATGAACAGATTGATCAGGGAGTTCTTCAGTCCTATCACCTTTTCTCCTGGCTTGGTTTCACAGAATCACAGAATCTCAGGGATTGGAGGGGACCTCAGAGATCATCTAGTCCAATGGTTTGTCTCATCCATACAGTATTAGCCGTGCTGGAGGGTGGAAGCAGTGCTTTAGCAGCATTGTCCAGCTCATTCTCTTGCCCCTGCCTACCTTAGCCATCTCTCCAGAAGTTCACAATGCTCCCCATCCTGCATGAGCACAAAAAGCCTGAAGACAGTAAGTACAGGACCATAAACCATCTGCCTTGCTCTGCTGACAATGCAGAGCTGTGATCCATAGGGGAGTTGGCATTGTTGGGAAGCTGAGGAGTACACTGCCTTGCAGCCACAGGGCTGGAAGGGCTCCAGGTTTATCTTCCCCATTGTGTCTGTCCCAGAGAGAGTGGTGATTGCAGGAGAAGTCACCGGTGCACCATTTCAAAGGCTCCAGCTGCCTGACCATCCCAGGCAGATACAGAGCAGATGGAGGCTGAGATGAGCCCAAAGGTTTGTCTGGAAAGAATTACTTGCTTCCAGTATTTTCTGTTTCTTTGCCAGCCTTTTATTCTCATGGCTGCTCTTTTCCTGATCCTGTCCTTCTGTGAGGCTGGCTGCTGGCAGCCTTATCAGCCTTGTCTTCATTAACAACTGCACTCTGCGATTTATTGTCTCTCCGAGCTTTGACCCTGGTGCCTGATATTGCAGAAACCTGTACCCAATGTCTAAGTCCTCAAAGGAATTTTTTTATTGCACCCTTGTCCCATCTGGAAGCACAGGGAACCAGAGCAAAGGGGGCTGTATATTGACACAGTGCCTGGGCAGAGCTGGCCCACAGTGGCAGCTACGTCTGCCACCCTGTCTGGCAGTGGCTGGGAGGATGTCCAAGCTCTCCAGATGCTTTCATGTGGGTTTCTCAAAGTCTAGGACACTCCCATGAGCCTGTGTTTTTTCCACACATCCTTTCTCAAGTTGCTCCTCTCAGCCTTTTCCTTGGGCTCGTTCATGCTGGGCTTCAGTCTTGCTCAGAGCTCTATGTGCTCTCCCTCCTCTGGTAGTTTACTCATTACTCAATGCTCTTGTGTTACCTGAATGTCCTTGTTACAATACCTGCGTGCATCAGGAGCATCGGGGGGCTGTGACCCGAGCAAAGAGTCCTTGAGTGTTCTTTCCCAGCTGCAGGAGTAAACCACTGTCCAGACAGAGACAAGCTGGTTCCTGGAAGTGTGTGGAGAGCTCTTGGGTGTCTTGTGTCCCCATCTCCCTAGGAAGGCCTCAAAGGCACAGATGCCACCAGGGTTGAAGGTATTTTGGACTCACTCACCACAGTTGAGGTGGCTTTTGAGATGTTTGGACTTTGTGTGATTTGTTTTAGACTGGACATCAGGAGGAATCTTTACACTGGAGGAATTGTTCAGCTTTGGAACCAGCTGGCCAGGGAAGTGGTTGAGTCACTGACCCTGGAAGTATTTAAAGGATGGGCAGACATAAAGCTTAGAGATACAGTTTAGATTAGTGATGGGTCGTGTCNAGTGGCAGCTACGTCTGCCACCCTGTCTGGCAGTGGCTGGGAGGATGTCCAAGCTCTCCAGATGCTTTCATGTGGGTTTCTCAAAGTCTAGGACACTCCCATGAGCCTGTGTTTTTTCCACACATCCTTTCTCAAGTTGCTCCTCTCAGCCTTTTCCTTGGGCTCGTTCATGCTGGGCTTCAGTCTTGCTCAGAGCTCTATGTGCTCTCCCTCCTCTGGTAGTTTACTCATTACTCAATGCTCTTGTGTTACCTGAATGTCCTTGTTACAATACCTGCGTGCATCAGGAGCATCGGGGGGCTGTGACCCGAGCAAAGAGTCCTTGAGTGTTCTTTCCCAGCTGCAGGAGTAAACCACTGTCCAGACAGAGACAAGCTGGTTCCTGGAAGTGTGTGGAGAGCTCTTGGGTGTCTTGTGTCCCCATCTCCCTAGGAAGGCCTCAAAGGCACAGATGCCACCAGGGTTGAAGGTATTTTGGACTCACTCACCACAGTTGAGGTGGCTTTTGAGATGTTTGGACTTTGTGTGATTTGTTTTAGACTGGACATCAGGAGGAATCTTTACACTGGAGGAATTGTTCAGCTTTGGAACCAGCTGGCCAGGGAAGTGGTTGAGTCACTGACCCTGGAAGTATTTAAAGGATGGGCAGACATAAAGCTTAGAGATACAGTTTAGATTAGTGATGGGTCGTGTCAGCATTATACTGGTGGTTGAACTAGATGATCTGCAAAGTCCCTTGCAACTTAGACAATTCTATGATTCTATCCCACAGAAGCAGCATTGCAGCATTGTAGTGACAGCAAGCAGAGTTTTTCCAAGGGCCTTCAGAGACTCATGTGAGGGCTCGTGTCCTGTGCAGGACATGACTATGTCTCCAGCCTGTCCTTGTTCATTATCACTTCTGTGAGGCTGGAGGATGCTGATATGCTGGTGCCTCCGTGCTGTGCAGTCCCTGTGGGCTGCACCTGTCTGATAGCCTGAGGGGAGGTCCTTCCCAACCTCTGCTTTATATGCAGCACCAGTTGACCTGTGGCTTCTTCCATTTCCATGCAACAATGTGAGTGCCAGGTGGATTCCTCTTCCCATATTAGAATCATAGAATGGTTTGGGTTGGAAGGGACCTTAAAGATCATCTAGTTCCGTCCCCCAACCATGGGCAAGGACACCTCCCACTACATTCAGTGCCTCATCCAGCCTGGCCTTAAAACACCTCCAAGGAGAGGGCATCCACAACCTCTCTACGCAACCTGTTTCAGTGTCTCACCATCCTCACAGTAAAGAACTTCTTTCTTATATCCAGCCTAAACCTCCCCTCTTCCGATCTGCATCCATTACTCCTAGTCCTGCCATTCCATACCCTATTAAAAAGTCCTACCCCTGCCTTTCTGTAGGCCCCCTTCAGGTATTGATAAGCTACTGTGAGGTCCCTGCTGAGTATTCTCTTCTCCAGGACAAACAACACCAACTCATTCAGCCTGTCCTCATACGGGAGGTGCTCCATCCCTCTGATCATCTTTGTGGCCCTCCTCTGGACCTGCTCCAACAGCTCGATGTCCTTATGTTGAGGGCTCCAGAAGTGGGCAGAATATTCCAGTTGAGGTCTCACCAGAGCTGAGCAGAGGGGCAAAATCACCTCCCAAAGGCATCCTGGGCCACTGGCATTGCCTGGAAATTCTGCAGGACCCTGGCCCCTCTGGAAGAGGTGGTGGATTCACTGGGTAGAGGACTCTGCTGTTGATGGGATCCTGCAGGTTATTTGGGGTGTATGTACTGGGACATGTGCCATTTTCACAGGATGGAATAGGAGCTGGGTTGTATCTTCCACAGTCTTGTGTATGGATGTGCCTGCAGTCAAACATGCCAGTTCTTATTCTCTAGTTTCCCTTCAAAGGAGCTTTTGCACTCATGTGTTTGTCTCCATTACAATAGTGTCAATGTTTAGGTGACAGCTTTGACTCTCTTTTCCTAATGCCAGCAGGATATTTCACCTTCAGTGCCACTGGAAGAAGAGAATTTCCTTTTCTGTGGCAAAGCACTGGGTATTGAATTCGTGGTGGAAATCCTCTGTCCCTGCAGTAGCCCTGGCTGTGTCCAGCTTTTTGCAACCAGAGATGGACAAAACCTCACACTGGTGATATGAATCCCTGTCCAGCCTGTGTCACTGCTCTGTCCTGTGCTAGACTTGAGACTTTCTAAATCGCTGCTGGGAAAGGGTGAGTTGGGTGGGTGTGCATGGCCACATGTGTGAGTACTATCTCCCCTCCCCTGTCACATAGATGTCTAGCACAGGGATAGGAAAAGATGCTGAATGCCCCCCACAGCTGCTACAGCCTTATCTGCAGGCTGCAGCTTGGTAATGCTGAGCCAGTCACCTGAGTGCCTCTGCCCAACCACCTCCCTTGGAGGGCTCTTACAGTAAAATAAAATGTATTTCTAGATGGGTTGCTGTGGAAGTCAGCAGTTCCCACCAGATAAACTCTGCATGCACAATCTTTGCTGCCCTCCCCACCACAGGCACTTGGCCTGCTGCCTCTTCCCATGCATAGCTTTTTGCCTGTGTCCAAAGCTTGTTGGCATCTTGCAGAACCCCCAGGCCCTTCTCTGCTTCTCTGTGGTGCCCTGGTGACAGGTGAGGTAGGAAAAAGTGGTTTTATTGGGAGTCCTCAGATGTGGCTCTCCAGTGGAGTGTGTGCAAGGAGGCTTGGGCTGGCAGGACTTGGTAGGGGGTGGCAGTCAGGGATGGGAGGAGATGAGAGTGTGGTATGAGCTGCAGTGATCAGGAGGCAACAGAGCACAGGTAGAAAGAACTGGGGATTTTGGAGACATGCACAGGGGTGTCTGGATGCAGGAAAGATAATAGTGGTGGTGGGAGTGAAGAGAAGAACATTTGTGGGCATGTAGACATCAGCTGCCTCGTGGAGGACATGGGGAAGGTGGATTCTGTATCTAGGATCAAGCAGTGTAGATGGCTGCAGTACATCAGGGTAGAGAAGGAACTTGATAAGGAGGGAACATAATGCTGTGGTTGTACGTAGTGGTGACCAGGGGAACAAGAAACAGGAGGGATGAGAGCAAAGGAAGTCTCAGCACCTGCTGATTGTGTGCTATTTTCCCCTGGCTCGCAAAGCATCACTCTGTCATCAACTCATGTTTCTGTACCTGTCTCCTAGATGGAGAGTGAGCTGATATGTTCACATCATACACTTCGATTGCACTTCCCACAGCTCACAGCCTGGGACAACAGACTGGTGGAGGGGCAGTTACTAGTAAGTGATTGCCTTTCCATTGGGATTGAGCTAAGCAGGTCAGGATAGCTTCTGATGGTGACACAACCCCAGGGTATCATTCCTTCTTTCGGGACATTAGATAAAAAGGAGTGTTAATGGTAACATTTGTTCAAGGCTTGGTATGGTGAGGGTCTGCTTGGACCCGAGTCATGCCTCCCTTGAACAAATGTTGTTACTGAACTTGTAGCATGTCTTGGTGCCCTGGTCATGGCTGGAGACCTCAGGTGCCATGCCACTACTGAGAAGTGGTTCCTACCCCTCAACCAGGACCTGTTTGCCTTCTCATGACCAGGTGCGCACACACGCAACTTTGTAATCACCGACGGTGGGAAACTTTCCATCGGTTGCAGTTGGCACTGAGGTCTGGAGTGGAGCAGCCGGTCTGCCTGGTCATTCAGTGGCTGAGGTCCCCATCCCTGAGGCCACTACTCTCACAGAAGGATGGGAGGGCTGGAAAGGAGCTGGATTGGGTGGTCAGGTGCTTGCTTTTGCTGTGGATGCTTTCTTTGCTACCCATGGCTGCCCTGCCACTGCAGGGTCAACGGTGTTGGGCTCCACGGAGGTCTCTGGTGTCAGAGCTCGCAGGCGCTGTGCCTCCCCCCCCGGAGCAGTGGTGCGTGGCAGCTACCCTGAGGTGAAAAGACGCAGCTTTTTGTGAAGCAGAGCCAGCCCAGAGGAATTTTCCCCTTGTGGCCAGCTGTTGTCCTGGGCCTGGCTTCCGTCCTCCAGCACTTCCCACTCCTCGCTGCCTCGGGGAGGAAACTGGGGGCTGTCCCACCCTTGGGGCTCCTTGCGCCGGGGCGAGTGGGTGCCACCTCGGGCTGGCGGGGGTGAGTAGCTGAGATGGAGCTCAGCAGCATCCTGCTGTCTCTGCAGGGATCCTCTTGGGCAGCGGAGAGTTTTCCCCACCCCCAGCTCTGCCGCTGCCTCTTTGTTTTCTGGCAGAAGCCTCTGTGCCTTTTCATTGCCGTTGAGGCGCCGAGCAGGAGCCTACATGTGCCGTGTGTGCCTCTCGCCGGGAACGTGATGCGGGCTGGCAAGCCTCCTGGGCTGGCCATCTCCGTCGCAGGGCTACGGGGGCCAACCGGTGGCTTCGAGGGGGTGGGTCTCATCTCTTCTATCTCTTCTCTCCTCTCTTCCCTCTCCTCTTCTCTGGTCGAGCAGGGGCTTCGAGGCCGCCGGTTTCCTCCGTGAAAACCCTCTTTCGCCTTGGCAGCGTTTGTGCACCTTGCCCACTAGTAGAGTAAGTTGGATGGGAAGGGGCTGGTCCTCGGCCGGGCTCCTCTGGGCTCTCTGTTGCGGTCCTCCCTGGCTCCTGCTGAGAAGGCACCTGAGATTCGAGCAGTGGCAGGGCTGCGGAGCCGGGGGCGGCGGTGGCTGAGGACTGCCTGTGCTGCGCCTGCCTCTCCATCTATTTGATCTCTCGACTTCCAGCGGGGACTGAATTCCTGTGCTGGATTCTGGGCTCGGCTCTTGTGAAAGGATCCAATTATTTCAGAGCTTTGAGCATCTCCATTTGCTGCCCATATTTGCGGCGCCCGGGTTTGTGCTGGCTGGAATTCCAAGTGATTAACGTGGCTGTGACATCCCTCCTAGGGGTGTTATCTTTGCTGGCTGTCCCCCCCCCACCGCCCCCCTCTTTCTCCTCCGGCAGCCAGCGAGCGAGACAGGCAGGCAGAGACAAAGGTCTGTCCTCAACCTGGGCTGTCCTCCCCACTGAGCGGCTGCTGCGTGGGATTTCCCTGCCCTCGCCTGCTGCAAGGTTTTCCTGGGCACCCGGTCCAACGCTGGAGCTGGGCACCGTGGGTTGGTATGGCTGAGGTTTGATCCCGCTGTTGATGGGTGGGCAGGGGTTGCTGCCGGCTTTGGAGAACTGCCCGATTGTCCTGATGGGCTTTAAGCTGCCTTTCTTTCTTCTACTGTTCTTTGCTGGGGAGAGGGGCAGCCTTGCATGAAGGGGAGACTGGCTGGGGGCTGAGTAGGGGGGGGAGGGGAGAGTGCGGGTGTTGGACGTTGGGGAAAGCTGTACACAGGTGGCTGTTGCATGACTGGATCTGCCTGCAGACCCTGCCAGCCCCCCATTCCCAGCTTCAGGCTATTGTCAGCCTCGATGTCTGCGTGTGAGGCAGCTGAGCAAGGTGTATGGAGGTGATCCATGCCAAGATGTGGGGCATCAGAGGAAGCAGAGCTAAGTCCCAAGGCTGGGAGCTCCGCTCCGGCTGCTGAACTCCCAGGAGGGTTTTCATTGTGTTGTCTTGGGTCAGCTGAGCAGAAGGGTTCCCGCAGCACCTGTGTGTGGGGCTGAGGCTGGGGAGGTACTGCATCTCGTGGGACAGACCTTGGCCCCTCAGCCTGGATCCCCAGGCTCTGTGGGGAGGGCCGCCCTCTCCCCAAAGGCTTCTGCATCCCCTTAGTCTCCCATCCTTTAGGGTGGCAGGAAAAGCAGCAGCAGCATCTCTTGAGCACGGGAGCTGCAGGGCAGAGGGAGATGTGGGGTCTGCCTCTGTAGAAGCTGTCTGGTGGTTTCTAGGAGCTGGCGTTGCCTCTTGTCCCATCCTTCCCCTCTGGGTTTGGGTTTCCTTCCCCCCATTATGAGCACAGGGGCCAGCACTGAGCAAGGCTCTGCATCTGCAGAAATCTGGCAAGGCAGGAGACTTCCTGAGGACCTCTGAGGGCAGCACTCGCCCTTGCAATAGGGTGAGGATATTCCACCCCTCCGCATCCTCCCTCTCCCGCTTTCCCTTGTTTTCATCAAGTCGGAGCTCCTTTCGCAGCCTGAATCAAAGGGGAGTGTCAGAGCCTTGGCCACGCTGTTTATCTTTCCCTTCAGGCACAGTTTTGGTTCTCTAGCATCTCTGTAACCATCTTTCTCAAGGATTGCCACCTTTCCCATGGACTGTGCTGGAGGTGATCTCCAGCCTCACGTGTCTGTCTCTCTCCTGTTTGGTAAGCTACATCTGTCAATCTGTGGTGAAACCTTTCTCTGGTAGCAGCATTGCTGCTGGTGCTGTTGTCCTTCACAGTTGTGATGGAAACTTTCTTCATGCCGGTGCTTCTTAAGCTTCTCCCTTTGCCAGGGAGCTCCTGAGTTTACATTTCCACTGGTTGGATGTCCTTCCTTCTTGGATTCCGATAGGACTGATGGAGTCCCCCAGGGAGTCTATTTCCAGCAGTTTGTTGGCTCTTCTCTTGTCTTGTGATCTGCTTGTACCAAGAGTGATTGTTTGCCCTCTTGTAGTGTCAGGTCCTCTCTTTTCTGGCTGTGTGGTTCCTGCTTCACTCCCGATGAGATTGCTATGATCTACTTTCCAGTAGAGGGAGCAGGAGGGAAAAAAGCTACAAAAACTTGCTAGTTTGGGCATGTTTGGGGGATTTTTGTGTGATCTAAGTGTTGCAAAGACCTCTCTCAGACCTTCCAGCCCTCAGGTGCTTTGCCCATGCAGCAGTGTCCAGATCAAAGCCTCTTGTCTACTACTCCTTGACCCTCAGGTGGTGCTTCTCTGGGAAGCTGCCTGGATCCTCACTAGGTGAGCATGACCCCTTGTGGCACAGCTCTTGCTGTTCTCCTTGCAGTAGGGAATCCTTGCATTTCCCAGCATGATGCTTCAAGCAGCAGTATCTGGGCTGGCACAACATGGTGTAGCTACCTGTGCTAGGAGAATACTCTTCTGCCAAGTGCTGGTATCACCCAGTGACTTGTATTGAGGTCTTGATTGGTAAGGATTTGTGGTATCATCATGTCAGCTTCTCACGATGGACCTGTTCTCCTGAAAGACAGCTGCTGCTGGTGAGCAAGGGACTAAGTCTGCCCACCCCTGGATTTAACTGCAGAGGGACATGGGAAGGAGAAGGAAAGGTTGTAGGTGAAACTGTACATTAATCCCAGTGTGGATGTTTGCAGGAAGGATGTGGCTTTCTCCTTCTGCACTGCACTGACTCTAGCTACTGGTCACTGATACTGCTTCCCAGTGGCTGTTCGTGCCACATAAGTCATGGTACAGATCTCTTCCAGTGACAGAAGAAAAGGGAATCAGTAGTCTTCCCATCAGGCAAAGCACAGTGTGATACCTCTTCAGCATCTGCCCAGAGCTGGGGCATTTGCTTTTCTGCCTGCCTTGGTGCAGGTCCCTTGTGGGCTGCCAGGAGGAGCTAATCTTTACAAAGAGCTTTTGATGGGGTTTTTGGACCAGAGATTTGTCACGCTACAGTGTTGATTTGCCCTGCTGCAAACACACCACAAGACCTGGTGTAGTGTGTTTCTGTTGTGGCTGGTTGCTGGCTGTGCACTCCACCAGGATTTCACTGCTGGTGATGGCTTTTGGGCTGACCTGTTCTCAGGGATTGTCCATGACTGCCTGTTCATTAGAAATGTAATGAAAGCCTGTTTCCTGGGGCAGGTGATGCCAAGCAACAAGCACAGCAAGTGTCCTGCTGAAACTGACTTTCCATCTGTAAAGTGGTGGGATGGAGAACTTGCTGGACTAAGGTGCCAAAAATGGGATGTGCTTGAGTGCTTAGTGCCTCTGAGCATCCCTCTGGGGATTTTGCTCATCTGCCTATTTCCACCCTCCACACATTGACAAGTTGGGATGCCCTGTTGTACCTTCCCTCCAGAAGGCTGCTGCAACAAGCCCCTAGGCAAGGGCTGCATGGCACAGGAGGTGGAGAGGGTCTGGTCTCCAGAGATAGGCAGGATTTCCTCCTTGACCTGGAGATTCCTGGGCCAGCAAAGTTCAAGGACTACCCCTACTGAAGAGGGGCTGAGGATGGAGGTACCCCAGGGCTCCTGCCCACTCTGGAGCTTTCGCACCTGGAGCTGCTGCCTGATCTGACGCTTCTCCTTGCCCTTTCCTAGGCATCAAAGCTGCAGTGCCAGTGGATTATGACCACGGGGGAGCTGTGTTGCATCTGCAGATCTCTGTCATGAATCAAGGGCACATCTGAGCAGGTGAGTGCTGTGCAGATGAAAGAACTGCTGTCTTTGCTCTGGGGGAAGCTGGTGGGGGGCCATCATGGCTCAGGGCTGTCAGGCTCCTGGTTCCTGTGTTTCCTGCCAGGCATCTCTTACTGCAAGGAAACAATTGCAAACTCTTCTCTTTGTGTATAGGGCCAGAGAGTGTCCTGTGCTGTGGTTGAAAGGGGCAGAACATGAGCATGAGAACAGCCCAAGTTTGTTGGTGATCTCCAGTGACTAGAAAAGCAAGACATGAATTGGTCACCAGAAAGAAGCAGAGATCTGTTCATGTGCACAGGTTTTCATACAGGAACACATGGAAAAGGGATGCAAAATACAAGCTAGGTAGGAGAGTTTACAGCTTAGCTTAAAACAGTAGTGGAAATCAAGGAAATAGAGCTACCTGAAAAAACTGAGATATGTGTGGCCTTTGGGCTGGGGAGGGCAGGACAGGCTGAGCCTCTCTGCCCATATGACACCATGGATAGGCAGTACCGTCCTGCCCTTCTCTTGGAAAGCATCTGAATCAATCCAGCCCTTTATCTCCCACTTTCCTTCCCTTTAGAACTCCTGTGAAAACTGAAGAGCTGGAGAGAGTACTGCAGAGGTTTGGAGGCACACCGTGATGGTGGGAGCCATTCCACGGCAGCCACGTCGCTTCTGGGGGGTGCCTTGTTGGCAAGTGTCTTCAACTGGTTGTGCCATTGACTGTCCACTGCGGGAAAAGGGGGTTGATCCAGAGCAAAGTGGGGTTCTGTTGCAGAGGGGTGAGTACTGAGGGGACAGGCTGCAGTCCTTTCTGTTACATAGTGGGACTGATTTTGGGAGGGACATTTGGAGGTTGTCTGGTACAAACCTTCTGCTCAGGCTGAGCCAGTTAGAACAGTTTCCCAAGACAGTGTGCAGACAGCTTTTGTCTCCAAGGATGGAGACTCCTCAGACTCTCTAGTGACCTGTTCCAGTGCTCGGTCACTCTCCTAGTAAAAACAAGGTGTTTCCTGATGTTTAGACAGAACCTCCTGTATTCCAGTTTGAGTTCATTGTCTGTTGTCCTGTTTCTGGACAATAATGGAGATAGCCTGGCTCCATCTTCTTTGCGCCCTCCCTTCAGGTATTCACATACATTGATAAGATTCCTCTGAGCCTTGTCTTCTCCAGGCTGATGAGTCCCAGCTCTCCCACCCAGCCTTTCCTCGTAAGAGACATGCCCCTTGGTGTCCTTTGGCTGCACTCTCTCAGATGTGGCCTCAACAGTGCTGAACAAAGAGGATCTCCTTCTTTGTCCCACTGGTAGTACTGTTCCTCATGCAGGCATAGATACTGCTGTTCTTTGTGGCTGACTAGTAATTGGCATTGTTTCCATCAGAACCCCGAGGCCCTTTCTGCAAAGCTGTTTTCTAGCCCACCTGGTTGGCCCCCAACATGTTCTGAGATATGCTTGTCCCATACATTGCTCCTTTTCAACAAAATCCTTAGACTCACCCACACTGGCCTGCCACTTTTCCATCCCCAGCATGGCAAGGCAGCCAAGGGAGCCTTGCTCTCTAGAGCATTGGCCCTCTTGGAGAATCATAGAATAGTTTGGTTTGGAAGGGACCTTAAAGATCATTGAGTTCCAAACCCCCTGCCA
>VZTY01011773.1:41305-66188 GCA_013400935.1 Turnix velox | reverse complement strand
AGGATGCAGCGGTGGCCGGTGCTGCTCTTCCTGACCTGGGTCTGCTGCCTCTTCTTTGCTGGCATCGGGCTCTTCATGAGCGGTTTCCTGCTCACCCGCATCGAGCTCTCCAGCAGCAGTTCCTGCTCCGACCCGCTGGTGCCACCGCCCTGGGAGAGGCAGAGCCTCCCGCCTGGCTCCTGTTGGGCACCCCGGCGCTTTGCCAAGGCTGTGCTGGTCATCATCGATGCCCTCCGCTTTGAGTTTGCCCATTTTGACCCGGATAGGGCCAGTCCCCTGCCCTACGAGAACAAGCTGGGTTTCCTGCACCACCTCACAACCTCCCAGCCCCGCCATGCCCGACTCTACCGCTTCCGTGCCGACCCCCCCACCGCCACCATGCAGCGCATCAAGGGTCTCACCACCGGCTCACTGCCCACCTTCATCGATGTGGGCAGCAACTTTGCCACCTATGCCATCCAGGAGGACAACCTGCTGGCCCAGTTGGTGCAGAATGGTATGTGGGCAAGGGCAGAGTAGCTGGAAAACACCAGTCAGTCCTCACGCTAAACCTTTCTGCTTTCTCTCTTAAGGGGGAACAGCTTACAGCACTTCTTTGTCAGGTAATTCTTTTGCTCAAGTGATAGGTGTCTCAGGCAGAGGTGTCAAGTAGGCAAGGTATCTGCTGGGAGTAAGGAGTAGCTTTGCCTTCATCACCTTCAAAGATTACTAGAAAGCAGATGAAAATAGCCATGATTGGTGACTGTTGCAAGGTCACACAAGGAATGGTGGTACAAAGCCAAGGGCAGCTGATCATGCTCATGCTGTGTTTGTGTTCAGGTGAGATAAACAAGGGAGGAGCTGGTTCCAGGTGTGCTGTGGAGTTGCCACTAGGGCAGCAGCTGCCTGTGGCTGTTAGGCAGCAGCCTCATCATGTTTCATATGCAGTTCATTGCAGCTGTATCTGGCTTGTTAGTGTGGGATGATGGAGGAGAGAGAAGGGGACACAGGATGCAGTCTTGTGTTAGCCAAAGATATTTCCTTCCAGGGCTCACAGTGGCACAAATACCACTGGATATGTGTGGGAAGAGGCAGTGTGTCTGGGTTATCTGCTCCCCCTGTTATATGAGCTGGGTGGGCAAAGCAGTAAATCTCCTAAGGTGAAAAGTGCTGGTAGGCCCTGTGTCTGCAGAAGCTTCACAACTACTCTCAGGCTGGAGAGGTTCTGTGGAGACAGAGGGCTGGGTGGTGACAGGCAGAGCAAGGGCAGTGGAAAACATTGCTGCCTTCTCTTTTCTGCATGTGAAAACCCACCACTGTTGTTTTTGATGCCAAAGCCCAGGACACATAGCCATTTACCATCCTGTGTTTTATTGTGGGGTTGTGGTCCTTGGGCTTTCAGCCAAAATGTTGTGGTGGGTACTTGCCATCTCAGTCCATCTGTCTTTCTGCTGAGGTGATGTATCAGAGGCCAGCAATAAGTCATGAAGCTGTGCAAATAGATTTTGGTTGGGGGGCATGGGGCCGGTCACTCCTCCATATTGAAACTCGTTTACAGCCAGTTATTCATTTTAATTTTAGGCTGCTTTAGGTTTGGAGAGAGGCTGGTGCTCCAGACCTTGACTGGGACCTACCTAGGCTTTGTGGGTGGGTGACGGCCTAGCTCAGGTGGGCTCCATTTTCTCATTTATTCCTGTCTTGCTTACTCAGGAAGGAGAGTGGTCTTCATGGGTGATGACACTTGGGAAGGACTCTTCCCAAAGAAGTTTTTCCAGTCTTATTTCTTCCCTTCTTTTAATGTGAAGGATCTTCACACTGTGGATGATGGGATACTGCAACATCTCTATCCAACTGGTAAGCACTTTCCCCAGGGCCTGGATAACCTTTTACTTTATATGGGGATACAACTGCAGTTTTAGGGTGGGGCTGAAAATTTTCTTCTTTTACGGAGTGGCTCTGGGCAGTTGCTCACTGCCTGGGGACTGCAGTGCTTCATCTGGATATCCACAGATAAGCCAGCCATTGTGACCCATAAACACCTTTCCTCTGTTTGAGTGAGAGTGCAGCTTGATGGGACAAGATCAGACATCTATGTCTATCCTAGAAATAAGCTGGGGCACAGCTCTGCTCACAGCAGTGCATCATTGGCTCCTAGTCTTGGGAAGAAGGTGAAGTGTCAGAGTAATTTGTGAAATTTACATGACTTCAGACTCCTCTTCAAGATTCTGGGATAAAGGAGAAAGGTCTTCACTTTATCTGATGTGAATTTAATTGAATCAAGGATGCAGTCTTTCCCGGGAGAGTCCTTGTGCCTTGTGGGAAAGCTGCAGAAGCCAAAGGCCAGGACGTACAGCCCTGTCAGCAGCCATTTACTGTCCTGTGTTTTCTACTCCAAATTTGTTGGTTTTCATGTGTCCTGAAGCAGGCAGAGAGGCTGAATAACTTTCTAGCTAGGGACAGCATTGGTATTCTGGACCCATCTCTTGAGTGGGATGCAGTGGGTCACATTTTTGAGTCTGTCCTTAAACATCTCCATGGGAGGACTGGAGTTCTGGGTTCTCATTTTCTAGAGCATTCTCATTTTCTTTAGCTGTTTGTGGCAATTTGAGTTAAGGATATTTCAAGGTGACATTGGGCTGTTCGCTTCCTGAGGGTTGGTGGACAAAACCCATGAATCTCGGAGCTCTTGCTGGGCATAGAGCTCCCTGCATCATTGCACCCAGGCATCTGCAGACCAGGAGTGTGCCTCTGTTAAAAGCTGCCTTGATCTCCTTGGGAACTGGGAGTGATGATGACAGGAGGGAAAGAAACAGCAGTTTCCAGAAGATCCAGGCAGAGTCTGTGCTTGGATATCAGGCTGGTGTGTGATATAACTGCTCTTGCTCTGCAGTGGACAGTGGTGAATGGGATGTGCTGATTGCTCACTTCCTCGGCGTGGACCACTGTGGCCATAAGCATGGACCCGACCATCCCGAAATGGCTAAGAAGCTCACCCAGATGAATGAGATGATCAGGTGATGAATGCAGTGGTGGGGGTTCACCAGCTGTCTTCTTTCTTAGAATGGAATGGTGGGGCCTTTCCAGGGAATTTACAGATGCAGCCAACAGAGGTCACTTACTGTGCCTGCTAACATGGAGAATTGAGCTCATTGTGGACCTAAACACAATCAGTCCTGTCTTGGAGCTCTGAATTTTCAGTTTGATTTTAAAGCATCTGTTTCCCCGATTCCCTGGTACAGCTCTGTTATGGTGCTGACAGGCTTATTGGGGTCGTGTCCACCTGAGCTATTTGAACCTCTGCTCAAATAGAGTTTGACTTTTCTTCTCCCTGTCACAGGTCCCTGGTGGATCATCTGGGGAATGACACACTTCTTCTAATAGCTGGAGACCATGGCATGACAGAGACTGGAGATCATGGTGGTGACAGTGAGAAGGAAGTGAATGCAGCACTGTTTGTCTACAGCAAAACGCCTCTCTTTGGCAGTGATCCACCAGAGGTGAGACAAAGCATATTGTTTCCGTGCTGAAAACTGCCTCCTGGGTTTGCAGAGAGAAATAGTTTGGTTTTGGGTTGTTCATATTGAGAGAGGTGAGGAGCCTGTCCCAAAAGAACAGTGGAAAGGCTGACATGAGATGTGCGTGACTGGAATGTGTGGGATCCATGTTCAAGCTCCTCCAGTTGTGAGGGGTGTTTGAGTGGGTCAGGGTGAGCTTTAAAACAGTCAGTGCCAGACCTGCCAGATCCCGTCAAACATCCTCCCTTCCCTGGGGTGTTCATGGAGACCTGTGCTGTGCCTCTGCCTTCCCCTGTGTTTTCCCTCTCCTGCATTCCCCAGATTGCCCTCTGAACAAGGATGCTTTCCCTGCCATCCATAGATAGCATGAGTGAAAAGTCATATTACACTGATTTTTTCTGAATTTCTGATTCCTTCCCTGTGTCTCCAGGAGCCTGAGGCCGTTCCCCAGGTGAACCTGGTGCCCACCATGGCCCTGCTGCTGGGTGTGCCCATCCCCTACAGTAACATTGGGGAGGTGATGGCTGAGCTTTTCTCTGGGGATGGTGATGCTGGATCTGCAGCCTTGCAACAGCTCTTGGTCTATCACATCAATGCCAAGCAGGTACACCTATGATGGGCCTCCCCATTGAACTAGAGGGAAGGAGGAATACATTTTTAAAAAGAAACTTCTGTTTGGTGGAGGTGGGGTAGTGACATGGTGGTGTGTTTGTGAGGAACTTATATTGAAGAGTTATCTCCTTGTGGGGTTTGCTCCACTAAAAGGGAGTACTATTTTCTCAGCAGAGAAATGGGAGATACCTGTAGTGGTTGGTGGTGAGTGCTGTGGTGTGGAAAGTGCTGGTTGTGAAGGTGGAATTTGCTTCAGGATGAGGATTGTTCCCAGGCTGTCAGTGGTGGAATTTTTAACTTGGAAGGTTCCTCAAGGCTGAAGAAGACTTGGGGCAAATCTCCATAATGGAGGTTCAGGAATAGAAATAGATGTTTTTATGCTGCTTGAGTTTTGGAGGGGAAAGTGTAAGGAAGGAAATGGCAGAATGCAAGCAGTAATGAAGGTCTAAACAAAAGAATTGCCATGTAACACATGACAGTAAAGTGGGATAGGGAAGGAAGAGTTTACAACGAGCACAGCCAAATACAGGACCCCAAACGCTGAATGTCAAAATCTGAATGAGACTAGTTATACCAGACATAAAAGACGAGCAGACAATGGAGCAGTGCATGTGCCAGGATAAGGTAGATTCTTTATGGAGGATGTGAGGGCTGTCTGCTTTGGCTGTGGGCATGGTACAGAGCCAGATTTGCTGGACAAATTGCAAGGCATGTGCCTCAGCTAAGTGGCAGCTTGCTTTTGAAGGACCCCTGGATTACTGGGAGCACAAGAATAACTTCCAGCCCTCATCCAGCTCCTCAGGATGCTGGTTGTACAGCTCTGTTGCACATCACTGAGGAGCTGGAGAGAAAACAGTTGCTGATGGGAAGACAGAAATGTTTATCCTCTTTGCTCCATATTTACAAAGCAGTCGAGTGCTTTGTCATTTGAAGATGGTAGTGTATGTTACTGTCCATTAGTCACTGAGAATATTGATCATCATCTGTTAGGAATTAGCATTATTCAGTCTTGCCTGTTTAAATATTTGCAGTCATTTGTATGAGGAGGTTTCTGGCTCAGATCACATTGGTTTAGACAAAGCTTTTGTATACCAGGAGGGTCAGGCAGTCCCACAAGAGAGCTGGTGCCTATGTTTTCCATTTGTGGTCAGGGACAGATTTTTTATGCCTGTGCTCTGGTACGTGGATTGAGGTACTGGTGTGCTTTGGGGCTTGAACAGATCTATACTGCTGAGCATCTGGGTGTTTTGTTTGTCTTCTTGCTCTGCCTTGATAATGCCCCTGTAAGACTCTTTTGGTGACTTTGGCACCTTAACTGCTTTTGTTCCTGTTCTCCAAAGTTCTCCTGAACTTATTGTACAGTGCGTCAATGCGTCTGTACTTAAAAGGGAACAGTTTGGTGTGATGTCTGTCCTGAGACAAATAATGTCAAAGTGACGTCAGGTGCAGATCAATAGCCAGTAATAACTTGAACTTCTGGGAGAAGTTTGCCTTATTGTTATAAAAGTCTCTAACATAAAATGCCTTAGTAATACATTTTACCAGAGGTGTATCTGCAGGTTAGGAATTGAGAGAGGTCAGTGTGACCATCAGGATAGATATGTCGCTTGAGAGGGATGTTGCTTTGGCAGAGGGATATTATTTGCTGTCAGTCGCATCATTGATTTGAGTGGCCAGCCTGGGGTGATGCAACTGGACACAGCTCTGTCCTGGCAGAATTTGTCAGGCTGGGTCTATTTCCATTCTTAGGGGGCTGTGAGAGGCAGTGAACCTCCTTCCCAGTGGTCTCAGTACTGATGTCAGACCCTGCATCCTCTCCCCTGTAGGTGGACCGCTTCCTGCACTCATACTCGCTGGTGGCTCAGGACCTGCCAGCAGAGCAGCTCCAGCACCTACAGGAGCTCTTCTCCAGCGCCATGAAGGAGCACTCTCAGCTCTTGGCCCAGGTGCAGGGAGCAACACTGGTGCCTCCAGAGCTGGAACCCAGACTGGGAAACCTCATTGGCCGCTTCCAGCTCTACCTGCGGGAAGCACGTGCTGTGTGCACCCAGTCCTGGGCCCGCTTCCACCCCCTTCGTATGGTGAGGGGCTGTGCTGTCATTGCTGCTTCCTGCTTGCTCTGTTACGTGGCCTCAGAGCTGGCCACAACATCAGACTCTTTCTATTGCAGTTGCCTCCTGTACCCGCTGCTCTGGGGCCTTGTGGTGGCTGTTCTGCTCATGCTAGCCCATGCATTCACCCCGGAGGGGCTGGATCTCCTTCTGGTGTCATCATGGGCAGCTGCAGCTTCTCAGCTGGGTTTTTTCTGGCACTGGTGGGGCTGGCATCCCAAGCGAACTCGTCTGGCCAGCAGTCAGCCACCCTTAGCTAGTGCTGGACTGAGGCAGAGACTGCGAGCCTGGCTGGAGCTGGCCTTCCCCATGAGCATTCTGCTCTTCCGCTGTGGGGCCATGTTCTCCGATAGCTTTGTGGTGGCCGAGGCCCGGGTGGCCCCATTCCTGCTGGCCTCACTGGTGATATTGCTAGTAGGGAAGCTCCACTGGGATGGTCGCCTGACTGTGCCAGAAGGCCCCAGGCAGCAGCTCCTTGGCTTTTCTTCTTACAGAAGAGAGATTTGGTACCTGCTGTGCCTTGTGGCCACACTGCTCATCTGCGTTCGCCTCTCCAGTTTCTTCCACCAGTGTCGTGAAGAAATCCCTCAGTGCCGGCCCTCGCTTTTCCTCTCCCCACTTGCCAGCCTGAGAAACACACAGGCCAAGAACCTCTTCTACCTCCTGTGCGTGGCCTTGCTGGCTGGGCTGGTCTATGCAGTGCGGAGCTGGCTGCAGCACTATGGCAACCTCAACAGCTCAGACCCCCTCGTGCTCTTTGTGCGCTGGGGTTTCCCACTGGTGGTCCTCTGCATTGCCTGCTACTGGGCTGTTGCCTCTAGTGCTGATGACTCACTTGGCAAGCTGCAGGAGCTGGTGCAGGTGGCAGTTGTTGCCTTCCCGTGGGCTGTCTATGGACTGGCATTTGTTGGGCTGCTTCTGCTGTTGTGCAACCCCATGACGGTGTTTGCAAAGGACACGCGGGAGCTGTCAGGATCCATCGTCACTCCCTACCAAGGGGTTCCCAACTCTGAAGTCGACTTACTCCACGTCATCCCTCAGATCTACAAGAGGATGCAGGAGTCGCAGAGAAACCGCCTGGAGCGGGGCAGCTGCAAGGCCACTGTTGCAGCCTATGGGCTGGGCAGTGTGTATTCGGCAGCCCTGGTCATAGCACTCACCCTGCTGAGCTTCCTCTTGATGCTTCTGCACAGTGAGCGGCTGAGTCTTGCCTTCCTTCTCCTCTTCCTGGAAGCCTTTGTGTTGCTCCACATCCATACACGTGCCAGAGGCCTGGCTGGAGATGCTGGTGAGTCTAATCATCCTGTGGATGTGCAGCCTGGGCCTTATCTGTAGTGACCTTGTCTTACTTCAAGTAGAAGAAGTAGAGCTCAGTCTCTTCTCTTGGGGAGTGGTGGTGCACTGGTCTTCAGAGAATACTCCTAGGTTTCTTAAAGCAGCTTAAATTCTTTAGTAGATGAGAGATGTGCAGCAGGTATTGTAATGTTAGATGAGCAAAAGAGTCCCTTGTGTTAGGTAAGGGGGTTCTACACACATCCTTTCTTAGGGTGTAAGCAGCCACCAAGCTCTAGTGCACCTCGCAGTCCAGTTGCAGGATGGGCAGCAGAGGGAATGCTTGGCCCCTTGCTGTATCTGTGGTGGGTGCCTGACTAGTTTCTGTCTCTTGAGAGTAGAAAGCAAACCTGGAAGAAAAGTAAGTAGTGTTTTTTTGACTTGGATCTGTCCCAGTCTTCAGTGTTGATCTCATTTTTTTTTTGTCTTTCAGAGCCTTTTTCAGTGCCCTGGTATGCAGTCATCTCCTGGCTCCTTGCTGCGTCCCAATTCTTCTATTCCACAGGCCACCAGCCCATCTTCCCAGCCATCCACTGGAATGCAGCTTTTGTGGGCTTCCACCTTGACCACGGCACGAACCTCCTGCCTGCTATCCTGGTGGGCGCCAACACCTTTGCTTCTCATATCCTCTTTGCAGGTAAATCAGCTTCTTCTTGGGCTGTTGAGCCTCAGCAGTCATGACTCAGTAGTTTGCCTTCTCTGGAGGCCTGCAGGCTGAGCATCAGGCGATGAAGGCTCCAGCACCAGCTGAACAGCAGCATCCTCAGTGTCCCCTTCTGGGGTCACAGATCAGCCCTTCAGCCCCCATGCAGTTGTGCCTCACCAGCAAACTAGAGCTGTAGTGTATGGATGGGCATGGTGGCTGCTCCTCACCTTCTGGGTTCCAGTAACTTCATATGCCTTTGTCCTTGAGGTAGTCGGCTGCCCTCTGCTCCTGCTTTGGCCCTTTGTGTGTGAGATTCCCAGCTTGCAGAAGAGGAAGTCCAGGAAGGAGCCCCAGGAGGAGCTGCAGGAGGTGGAGGAGCACATGATGGAGATGAGGCTGCGGGAGTCGCCAGAGAAGTTCTCTGCTGCTCTGCTGCAGCTGGGGCTGAAGTACCTCTTTGTCCTTGGGACACAGGTACGGACAGAGATGGGATGGCTGTGGGGAAGGGTGTTTAAGACGAAGCTGGTGTGCTGTGAAAACCTTGGGGGTCTTTGATGAGAGAAAGGGATTGGCCAGGGTGGAGACAGGACATAGGGTAATATCTCTTGGGACAAGTGGAAGAGAAGCTCTACAGATCCTCTTCTCAGTTCATTTGCTCTGTGCTTTGGGAATGGTAGCAGCAAGGAAGGCATTGCATGGATTAGGCTGCTTTTCATACTCATCTGCCCAGAATGGGAACATATTGTCGGAAATTGCAGGGCTGTAATCCTGCTCCCCCTCTTCCCCACCATGCTTTATTTTGCACCTGATCTTTGGTTTTCCTCTGATCCTCTACTGTGGCGATGTGCAGAGCTAAACACCAGAAATCGAATCCTGTGAAATAAGCAAAGTGCCTTCTGGAGTTTGGCCCTTCAAATCATTCTTCTTTGTGGTCAGACTGAAGACTGTGCAGAGGAGAGGCAGGCTCTGCAGCAGGAGAGTAGGGGTGCTCCTCTCAGTGAAGTATGAATTCATGAGCCCTCCTTGTGCTCTCTGAGCCCAGCCCCAGGAATTCCTGCCTGTACCCCAAGCTGCTTGTGTTTCTTGAGGACATAACGGAAGGGAACTCTCTGGCATGCCTATTTCTGGTGAGCTCTGTATCAGCCTCTTGGGTGTGTGCAGTTTAGTAGAATCACGGAATTACGGAATAGTTTAGGTTGGAAGGGACCTTAAAGATCATCCAGTTCCAACCTTCCTGCCCTGGGCAGGGACACCTCCTCCTAGACCAGGTTGCTCACAGCCTTGTCCAGCCTGGCCATGAGCACCTCTGGGGATGGGCAGCCACAATTTCTCTGGGCAACCAAGGCCAGTGTCTCACCACTCTCGTAGTGAAAAATTCTTTCCTGATACCTAATCTAAACCTACCCTCTTTCCGTTTGAAGCCTTTACTCCACTCCTAGTACCACCTTCAGATGTGAACCCGGTGCCAAGGTCTCTCTCCAGAGCCACTCGTAATTTGTATTTTTCTGATCTCCTCCACAGCTTCTGGCCTGTGTTTGTGCAGCTATGATCCTCAGGAGGCATCTCATGGTCTGGAAGGTCTTTGCTCCAAAGTAAGTCCTAAGAGTTGCTCTGATGCTTGGTTAGGGTTTGGATCCCTGATATTTTGACTATATAAATGGCCTGTAACCTGAAGGTGTGCTTGGCTACCAGCAGTGAATGTAGTTCAGGTTTTAGGGTCTGAGGTGCTACCAGCCGCTCAGTGGCAGGAATATCAGTCTGCTGGAAGTGAGGCAGCAGCCTATCTGCAGGCAGGCTAGCTGTGATACCCTTGCTGCATCTCTTGTGCTTCGGGTGATACCCTTACTGCATCTCTTGTGCCTGCAGGTTCCTCTTTGAGTCACTGGGCTTTGTGGTGAGCAGCATCTGCCTCCTGCTGGGGATCTCCCTGGTGATGCGTGTGGACTGTGCTGTCAGCAGCTGGTTCAGCCAACATCAGCTCAGGTAGCATTGGAGATGTGGGGAACCTGACCCACTTGTCGGCCAAGGCTGTGGTTGCCTCCTTGCCTCCCCGGGGCCGGGAGGGATACACGAGCCACCAGCAATGAGTGCCTGCCGACAGCGGTCAGAGATCATCCCCAGCTCCCTGCCTCAGCACTGCACAAAAGGACCGGAGCCAACTGTTCCCCACTCACTGCAGTGGTGTTTCTCAGCAGTGCAGGTCAGAGCTCTCTCTCGCTGGGGTTCTCTTGGTGGCAGAAGGACTCTGCTGCAGGAGCCCGAGAAGCAAGAGCCCTGAAATGCTCCACTGTAGAAACACCAACTGGAGATCTTGCTGCTACTTTCTTGACAACTGTCCCCACTGTGCAGCTTCAGTGGCCAGCAAGGTGTCCCACACCCTGTGCAGAGATGGTGACTAAGAGGAAGGGGCCTGCTAAGAAGGGAAAGAGGGAGAGGAGAAGAACAAGGGGAAGGTCTTGCAGCCACCATTTGTCTTTGTGTTCAGTCCTCATGCTGGAATCAAAATGCACATGGTGACACACACAGATGGTGCCTGGAGTCTTGGTGGCAGCTGCTCCTCTGTAAAGTAAGGTGGCTGGTCTGTAGTGAGGCCCCTCCTGCCCTTTTTTCTGGTCTTCTTCACCCTTACAAAGGGCTCCCCTTTGAAGGGGAGCAGGCTGGACTTGCCTCCTTTTTTGGAGGGTGGTAGCAGGGAGAAATTCTCCACCCATGGTCATGGTGTCTCCATAGGCTGAGCTGTAGCAGCAGAGGCTCCTGGTCTCTTCCTGGTTGCTGTCTGTTGATAGTGAACAGTTGAGGTGCAGCAAGATGTAGTGACAGAGCATTGGCTCATAGAATCATAGAATAGTTTGGGTTGGAAGGGACCTTAAAGATCATTGAGTTCCAACCCCCCTGCCATAGGCAGGGACACCTCCAACTAGAGCAGGCTGCTCAGTGCCCTGTCCAGCCTAGTCTTGAACACCTCCAGAGAGGGGTCATCCACAACCTCTCTGGGCAACCTGTTCCAGTGTTTCACCACCCTCTCTGTAAAGAATTTCTTTCTTATGTCAAGTCTAAACCTACCCCCCTCCAATTTCCATACGTTGTTTCTAGTTCTTCCATCCGATGTTATGTTAAAAATTCCTTCCCCTGCCTTTCTTTAGGACCCCCTCAGGTACTGATAAGTTACTATGAGGTCCCCTCTGAGCCTTCTCTTCTCCAGGCTGAACAACCCCAACTCCTTCAGCCTGTCCTCATAGGGCAGTTGCTCCAACCCTTTGATCATCTTCGTGGCCCTTCTCTGGACCCTCTCCAATAGCTCAATGTCCTTCCTGTGTTGAGGGCTCCAGAACTGGACGCAATACTCCAGGTGGGGTCTCACCAGTGCCGAGTAGAGGGGTAAAATCACCTCTCTGGACCTGCTGGTCACACTCCTCCTGATGCAACCCAGGATTTGGTTGGCCTTCTTGGCTGCGAGTGCACACTGTTGGCTCATGTTGAGTTTGTCATCAACTGACACACCCAAGTCTTTCTCTTCAGAGCTGCACTCAAGCCACTCTCCACCCAGCCTGTATCTGTGCTTGGGATTGCTTCGACCCAGGTGCAGGACCTTGCACTTGGCCTTGTTGAACTTCATGAGGTTGGCTTGGGCCCACCTCTCAAGCCTGTCAAGGTCCCTCTGGATGGCATCCCTTCCTTCACGTGTATCAACTGCACCACACAGCTTGGTGTCATCTGCAAACTTGCTGAGGGTGCACTCAATCCCACTGTCCATATCTCCTACGAAGATGTTAACTAGCACTGGACCCAGTACTGATCCTTGAGGAACACCACTCGTCACTGGTTTCCAGTTGTACAATGAGCCATTGACTGCAACTCTTTGAGTGCGACCATTCAACCAGCTCCTTATCCAGCAAGTGGTCCATCCGTCAAACCCATTCTTTTCCAGGTGACCAGGATGTTATGCGGGACAGTGTCAAATGCCTTGCACAAGTCCAGGTAGATGATGTCAGTTGCCCTTCCTTTGTCCACTGATGATGTTACTCCATCATAGAAGGCCACCAGATTGGTCCGGCATGATTTGCCCCTGGTGAAGCCATGTTGGTTACCCCCAATCACCTCTGTGTCACCTTCCATGTGTTTTTGCAATCATCCCTGCACTGGGTTTGGTTCAGGAGTAATGGGAGTAGCAGTTGCAACTGGAGGAGTGGCTTTGGTGTGAGAACAGCTGCTTGAAAGCCCTGAGCAGATGACAGCTCTTCTGGGAGGTGGCTTAACCCACTGGTATCTGTGCATGTGTTGGCAAGTCATTGTGAAGGGTTCCCGTTCGATGTCAGTGATTCCTTGTTCAGTGCTCATCTCCCTCTTGACCTTGGTGTTCTACAAGGGAGTTAGTGCCACAGAGGAGCTACTCTAAACCCCCCCCCTTGACCTCCCACAGTCAGAATATGTTGTATTCCTTTATGAGCAGAAGTAGAGGATGGTGACTGTGGTGCATGGCCACATCCCAGCAAAGTTTTCCTCACAGTTTCCATGGGAGCTGGGGATTCCTCACTGCCCTCAATGGTGCTATGCAACCTTTTGTCTCTTTCCCTCCTGGAAAGAGCTAAGGACTCCTTGCCTGGGATTCCCACTTTGATATGCTCCCATTTCTTGGTTTTGGTCGTGCCCTGTGGCTGTCCCTGTTGCAGTTCCTCACTGCAGGCTGGTCGAGTAACTCCAGGCTCTTCCTCTCTCCTATCTTCTTAAAAGTGTCCTGTCTCTTCTCTCTTCATTTCAGTCCTTGCTGTTAATCCCCAAGTGCCCAGAAAAGGTGGCAAATACCTCTTGAGGGCAAATTTAGTTCTGATACTCCAAAATTCTTGCTCAGGTGATGGGGTGCAATTTCAGGGAGGCTTAAGCTGCTTTGACATTAGGTTTCCATTGCCTGGCCTCCTCCTGACCTCTGCTCTCCCACCTCAGCCTTGCATCTCCCTGTGTAACTGTCTCACTCAGTTTCACCCCATGCAGCCAGGATCTGGTTTGTTTCTGGTGTGATGCTTTGGGTGCCCCGGTTGCACACACACCAGCACAAGTTCATGGCTTAGGGGGGAAAGATGGAGCCCACAATTACATGGGCTTAAGCCATCTCACTCTTCAGACCAGGTTAGTCGCTGTATGATGTGACTCCTTGCTGGACAGAGGGTTCTCTGTGCCGAAGGAGTGAAATTGATGGGTGAGGATCACTATGGAGGGGAGGACAGGGATGGAGGCAGCCAGCATCCAGTGCATTTTCATTTAAGATGAGGTTAGTTGTGATAACAAATGTTGCTAAAGCAATTAGGTTTTGTTGTAACCTCATAAGGATCTCACTGTCTGGCTCTAAAATCCTTATGGTTGCTACTGCTGTAGCAACATCCTTCAACATCCCTGCAGCTGCCACCCAGGCTTCACAGCTCCATTCTCTTCCCACCTCTGGGACCCATTCCCTGGCTGCCATTGTGCTGCTGAGCCTTCCCGTGCCCATCGTTTGTGGTTAGAGCACTTAGTGTAGTGCATCCTCCTTCTCGTCCTCCTCTTCCTCCTCCACCTCCTTCTTTGTCACCCCCTGCCTTCTGGCTGAGGCTGTGATGCAGAGCAGAGGGGATAAACCAGCTGCAGTGCCATGTAACCATGTACAGAGCTGGCAAGAAGAAAGTCTCTTTTGTCACTGCAGAGATGCCAAGGAGTGCTGTCTGCTGCTACACCAAAGAATTCCCATTCAAGAAGACATGTTTTCCAAGGGCTAGGAGCTGCTCTTGCTTTCTTTCATGGACTTTCTCCAGCCTTTCACAGCTGGTGTTTGGCCATCGTTCTCCTGAGCGTGCCGGGGATAATGGAATGAGTGTAGTCCCAAACTTTGGAAGCATGCTGCTGATGCCAGAGCAGACCTGGCCATGTCTGCTTATTTAATGCACCAGGAGTGGTTTTAAGTCCTCCTGGGGAGAAATTTAAAGGAGGAATGTTCCTGTTCATCCAAACCAAGGCTCTTTGGGAAACTTGGCATTTTGGGGAGCCACCTCAGCCCTACCTTCCCCCCACTGAGGCTGTTCCTGGAGCTGTTAACTCCAAACAGTTTGTTCCTTGGTCACTTGGCAGAGCATGAGAGAGGACACTCCATCCTTGGAGTGCTCTCTCCTTTGCTGTGCCACACTGCTGCTCATCAGGCCTTGTGTATGTCCAGCATCCTGTCCCTCTGGGTGGAGAGTAGCTCAAATGAGAAGCTTCCCTGGTGCAGGTGGGAAGGTGTGTCCCACGTGCCTGGCGCAGAGCAAGGGCAGAATCATGTCCAGTTGGTGCCGCTGGGGAAAAGACACCACCACTGCCAGGGACTGTTGCCTGGGGCTGGGTGGCTGCCCCAGGAGGTGATGCTGCCACGTAGATTGAACCCAGACTCATTTTTTGGGTTTATTTTTTTGTTATTAACCTCTCTGTGCCTCTGTACCCGGGTTTCAGGGTAAAAAAAGGGGATGGACCTAGTCTTGAGAAGCAATCCTTTCCTGGCTATTAATACTTTCAGCAGCTGCACTGCAATGGTGCAAGTGATGCTTGAATAGGTGATAGAGCTTTTTTTTTTTTCCTTAAAAAAAAACCCAACCAAACAGAAACCCCAAATTGGCACATTGGCCATGCTCGTTCACCTGACAGCTTGGTCGCTGCACTGCTGTGGTTCTCGGGGACAGTACCCTGCCTCCAGCCCACTCTTGCAGTGCCGGGTGAGCACAGAACCTGGTGTGCAGGGCGGGCTCGCTTAGTTAACTGAACGATTTCATTAATTAATTGGTGGTGGATGAAATTTGCTGTGTGAGGGTGTTGCCGCGGAGCTCCGGGTAGAGGTGAACTGATGTCTGCAAATCAATAAAGCTGTGAGGTGGAGAGCAGGTAGTGGTCGTTTCCTCCTTCTGGACCGCCTGGTCCTCAGCTCCCGGTACCGGGCTACTACCCCTATCCCTATCCCTATCCCTATCCCTATCCCTATCCCTATCCCTATCCCTATCCCTATCCCTATCCCTATCCCTATCCCTATCCCTATCCCTAACCCTGCCTCTATCCCTAACCCTTCCCCTATCCCTGTCCCTATTCCTGTCCCGTACCCCTTACCCCCTAGCCCCTATCCCTTACTGCCTACTCTGCTGTCTGGAGGCTTTTCCGGGAGACGAGGTTTGGTCCTTGTCGGCCGCCGGTCTTCTGGCGGGAAGGTGAGCGGATCCGCCTCCTCCTCTCTAGGACTGGCTGCTGCTGTGGGGACCGCTGGTTGCTGACAGCCCTACCTGCCAATCGCGGTGGCGGCGCGCCGGGCTTTGGCCGGTCAGCGGGAAGACGATAGGAGAGTGGCACTGGAGACCATGAAGCGGCGGCGCGAACCGTCGGTGGAATCGGGCTGCTTGCGGGCCTGGCCGGCTGAAAGTGGGGCCTTGGTCAAGCGCTGGCGGGTGCGACGCGTCTTCTCTCTCTTCCCCTCCACTTCTTCTCTCCCTCCACTTCTTTTTTTTCCCGTTCCCTGCGCCCTCCCCGGGACGGCCCTGGCTGCGGTGCCGGTTGCCATGGGAACGCCGGCGGCCAGCGCTCGGTCGGACCGGCGGGTGAGTGTCTCCCTTGCAGGCGGCTCTGTGCTCGGGAGTCGGCGGAGGAGCTGCGCGGGATGTGCAGCAGCAGCGGCAGGCCTTCGGAGAGGTGCTGCGGATGATGCAGGGTGAGCGGGTCCGGCCTGCCCCTCTCTCCTGGAGCTTCGTGGCACGGGGACACCGGTTCCCGGGCTGTGGTGTCTGCTGGGCTGTACCTCCAGTATCCCCATGATGGAAACGGAGTGAAGAAGGGAGAGGGGTGAACCGTTCCTAAGATGAACTGGGCTTGCAAAGTGATTAAGGCCCAGATCCAACGTCTGCCTACTCTGTTTGGGGGTTGTGGGCAGAGCTTTGGGTTTCTGGAATAAAAAAATGAGGCAGTCTTTGTCCTAGGATGTTGAGAAAGTGGCTCCCTGACAGTGCTGTGGTATGCAGGAAGCGTAATGATGGAGTCACAGAATGTGTTGAGGTGGAAGGGACACTCAAAGGCCATCTTATCCAATGCCTCTGCAGTAAGCAGGGACCTGCACTAGATCAGGTTGTTCAGGGACTCAGCAAGCCTGGCCTTGACTGTCTCCAGGGATGGGGACTCTGGAAGACCTTTTCCAGTGCCTCACCATCCTCATGGTGAACAACTTCTCTCTAATGTCTGATCTAAATCTGTCCTGCTCTAGTTTAAAAAAATGCCCCTCATACTATCAACTCCATGCCCAAGCAAACAGCCTAGCCCCTCTCCAGCTTTTCCCTTCAGATACTGGCAGGCTGCTGTGAGGCTTCCCCAGTCTTTTCCTGTCTGATGTGTGATGAGGGAGAAAGCCACAGCATGGGAAACATCTGCAAAAGGATGGATGTTTATTAGAAGAGGGCAGGCTATTGATGTTCTTTTGGGAAAGCTTGAAAGGCCTCAGTCCTAGAGGACTGCAGCACCTGGATAGTGGGGAATGGATGTTTAAAGCAGTCACATCACCTGGAGACAGGACATTTACTGTCTCTCTAAGTGGTGCAGCAACCAAGCTGTTAAATATCACCATAAGAGCAACCACTTGCCAGGACACTTGTGGTTTCATCTTAGCATAGATAGTTGTTGGTTTTTTCATAACCAGCTCAATTTCATGTTGTCTGTGATTACAGGGCTTCCAGCTGCCCTTCCTGCCCTGCCACTAGAGCTTACAGTCCTCTGCAACTTCTTGCTTTGTATTGTGGGAGCATCTGAATCTGCCATCAAAGAAGAAGCAGAAGGAATACGCCAAGGGCTCCTCAGGGGTAAGGAGATTATTCTCTGTACAGAGGCTTCTTGGGGTGAGGAGTCTAGTGCAAGATTTCCCTGCTCACTGCAGTTGAACTGATGGCCTTTGAAGGTCTCTTCTTCCAACTCTATGATTCTGTAAATTGCTGGAGATGGAGGGGCTGTGAAGTGTGGCTCTGCTGGGAAGATTGGGAGGTGGGATGGTTTGTGGAAAGAATTGCCCATTGTGCAGCTACCTGGCTGGCTGTCTGCTGCTTTCACAGGGATGGGCCAGAGATTTAAAAGGTAACCAGAGTTTTCAAAGTATAAAGTGCCAAGTCTCTTTCAAAGTTAGTGACAGTAGAAAAAAGATGTTTTCTTTAATTACAGTGTGCTGGCTTCAAAGAACACTTGCTGAAATAGGATACAGGTCAGAGGAGTCACTGCAGCATTGACACATGCTTGCTCTGTGAAAGGTGACTTCAGGAGGTCTTGGTAGAGCTGGAGTCATAGTTGTGATGTGGTGTTGTCTCCTGAGCCTGTTGCTCTGGTACAGAAACTTAGTGTCCATTGCACTGTGGCCCAGCCAGCCCTGTAACTCGATTCCTTTCCTTTCTATGAAGGATCCCGAGTAAAACTCTACCTCTTGGCAGGGTGCCTGTTTCATTGTTCATTGTCTCATGGCTGGGGGCTGTTTGTTGTTTTGGGTTTTGTTTTTTTTTCAGTACTGGAGGCTCATGGGGAAAGCGGGCAGGATCTCAGCACTGAGGAGCTATGGCAGAAGGTGCTGCAGGAGGTAGCTGTGGTGGAGCTGCAGGCAGCTTTGCACCGACTGGGGGCCCTGCAGGCAGCGTGGTGGCTGGCAGCTGGACGCCTTGGAAGCATTGCTGGCCTCTTCAGCCTCCTGAGCAACGCTGAGGTAACGAGGTTCACGGGGATGCTGTGCAGCACTGGATCATCTGCTGAGATATAAACACCCATGTGTTTGCTAAAGGAGAAAGAGCTGGCATGTAATAAATACTATGTCATAAACCCTGTTCTGCAAAATGGTGTGGCATTTGGAGCCCAGCTGGAGTAATCTCTCCTTGGTGTACTAGCGTAGCCTAATGGTCCAGAGTGCATTTACAATTCCAAAATATTTTCACCCTGTTGGGGCCCTCGAAATCAAGGTGGGAGATGGGAGACTTGAGCAGGCTGGAAGGGGACTCCAGGTGGATTTTCAGCCTCTGTGGGGACCAAGCTGTGAGCAGTGGGATGCAGAAGAAACCTTCTCTGCTGATTGTGAGGTTGGTGAGAGGTCCCAGTTTGTCAACTGCATTTGGGTTTGCCTTACAGTGAGCCCCTCCACCTTGTTCAGAGATGGTGCTCTAAGGTCCTGCCCCAGGCCAGGCAGGAATCACTGCACTAAGGGAGTTGAAGTGAAAGGGCAGTAGGACATTGCTTCCCAGTACCATCAAAGGGTTTGGTGGGACCTCTGTTTCATTATACCCAAGGATCATGTAATCATAGGGTTGGAAGGGACCTTCAAACCCTATCTAGTCCAATTCTCCCTGCAGTAATCAGGGACATCCTGCACTAGATAGGGTTGCTCAGAGACTCATCAAGCCTGGCCTTGAACGTCTCGAGGGATGGGGCCTCTATGAGGATTATCTTCCAGGGTCTTGCCACCCTTGTGGTGCGCCAATGTCTTGCTAAACCTGCTCTGCTCTAATTTTTAAAACAATTGCCATATCAGTAGATCAGTATTTCCTGCTTTTTTTTAATCATTCCCTGCTCTCTATTCTCGGTGTATTCACAGGACTCAGGAAGAGCTCATGTAGGTGAGGGGGAGAAGCAACTCCTCTCCCTGCTGAAGGCTTGGCAAGTACCTGCTGAGGACACCACCCTGCCCCTTGTACAAAGCATCACTGACTTGAAGGAGATCCTGTACACTGCAACAGCCTTCCTGCAAGGTTTGTGTGGAGGACACTCAGGCCAGCAGTCTCCCACTGCTCTCCTGTCCCAAAACCCTCTCTCTCCCTGCCCTTATCCTGATTGTTCTTCCCAGAAAAACCTGTCCTTGTGGGACTACTTTGGAAGAGGGCCTGGGCTGAGCCAGTAATTCTCAACTTTTCCATTTGGTGTTCAAAGACTCTCTCTAGTTTTAGCCCAGCTAAGCTTTTCTCTCCACTGTAATAGCTTTAGATGTAGCTTTAGAAAGGTGTCTGAGCCCCACAGTGATCTTGTATAAAGCAGGAGGCTGACAGGGTACTTAGAGGGATTTTCCTTTTTTGTGTCTGTGTTCTGGCACCTGCCTTGTTGCAAGTGTGTTGTTCCTGTTGAATTGTGGTGCTTTGGGAGCCATACAAAGCTGTTATGTGGCTTTGTAGCCTGGCGTCAGAGCAGGTGACGCCTTCTGTCCTGCTCCTGGTTTTTCCTCTCTCATCATCTGCAGCTCCATCTCATCACCCCAGTAGCTCCAGAGGGCAGGAGATGTGCTCAAGCTGATGTGGTGGGGACTTCCTACAAGAAGGGTGGGCAGGAGCTCCACAGACCTCTCAAAAGCCTCTGGGATGGAGGCGGATAGGAGTGTGATTTTGGCGTATGACTCAGCCTCAGAGCTTGAAATGAGGATTGGAAGAATCACAGATTTGGAAGGGACTTTCAAAGGCAATCTAATCCAACCCCCCTGCAGTAAACAGGGACATTCCACACTAGATCATGTTGCTCAGAGCATCATCAAGCCTGGCCTTGAATGCTCCCAGATATGGAGCCTTCACTGCCTCTCTGAGCAGCCTGTTCCAGTGCCTCATCACCCTCATGATGAAAAACTTTTTCCTAATGTCTAACCTAAACCTGCTCTGATCTGGTATAAAACCATTGCCCCTCATCTTATCACTACATGTTCTGGCAAGGAGTCCTTCTCCCCTTCCTACAGTTTTCCTGTAGGAAAGAGTGGCAAATACCATCTGTGATAAATACTCTCAAATTAATGTCCCAAAGTATCCTATTGGGAAGTGACCCAGACATGCTGGAAAAAGATTTTCTGAGATTCTGTGTGTGCTTCCTCATCTGCACTGTGGTTGCTGTGGACGAATGCATAGGTGGGACCTGGCCAGCACTAATCTCTGACCTTGTTCTGAACCATTGCAGGCATCTTGCCATCAGGGATTAGAAGCTGATGTTATATCTGCTAGATGCTCCCATCAATTATTTTGTTCTCTTGCAATAGCAAAAACCGAAGATAGCAGCTTAGGATCGTCCTAATGGGAATTGCTTCGTGCAGAAGGGATCAGGCAGGTCCTTGTGGCAACTGGGAAGAGAAGGCTGGCTTGAGAACTATGGCAGGGGAGCCTCACAGCTGAGATGTTCAATCTGTCTCTAGGGCTGCAGCAGCTGGAGGCTGGGAACTTCCCCACTGCCCTCTCCCTCCTTCAGGAAGCTACAGGAGGATACTGCTCCAAAAGGGTCCTGGCCCAGATCTACACCTGCCTTGGCTGCTGTGCTCAGCAAATGGTAATGACTGGGTCTCTTTGCTGTCAGCAGAAAGAGGCAAAATGGGGTAGGGAGGTTCAGGCTGGTGTTTGTGCTGCTTCCACCTGCTCCTGGGCTGCTGTGGCAGGGTGAGATCGTGACCAGAAGTTGCCCTTGTGGTCTCTTGTGGTCTTTGGGCTGCTGCAGAATCCAGGCAGGGATTGTTTTCTGAATGCAAAGAGTTGTTGCAGTGAGGGAAGCTCAAAAACCAGTGTGAGGAGGTTTGCCTTTGCCTAAAGTGCTACCTTTACTTACAGGGGATGGGTAGGGAAGCAGAAACAGGGATCTGGATCCCACTGAACAGCAAGGATGTTAGTAAAATGTCTTTGCAACATCCACCTCTTCCTATCTAACCAGGCAAAGCCTCAGACAGCCCTTCGGCACCTGAAACGGGCTCTCCAGGTCGACTTCCAGTGCCTTCCTGCCCTGTCCCATGTGGCTGCAGTGTACCATGATCTGGGGGAAACTGAGGCAGAGCTGCAGGCCCTGGCTCTGCTTTATGAGGTTTGTCTGCTTCCTGTAGTTCTGCGTTGATTTCTACACAGCAGAACCTGAAAAGAGCTTCAGGCAGGCTTCTGCTCTCTGGGTGAGAAGGAGGGGCCTCTTGACCCTGGAGGTGCCCACAGAGTAGAATACAGCCATTCAGCCACACTGGCGTCTTCAGCAGTGGGCAGGGAGGAGCTGAGTGAGGTCTAGAATTCCTGCTCAACACCTGGCTGTTGGATGTGACAGGACTTTTGGGTCCCAGTTCACGTTCTTTGTGGCTTGGGAGGTTAAACTCCAGTGTTAGTCCCTTAATGAACTATCCATGGCAACCTTGGTCTGCCTGGTAAGAGCAGATCACATGCTGTAGGTAAGGAATTGGCTCTTAGCTGTTTGAAATCCCTAAGATACAAACACACTTCTGCAGAGTGATCTCCACCATTACAAAAAGCCTAAGGTCTGTCTGCAGCTACAGTAGGTAATGGTGTTCCAGCACCTCAGAGCACCTGGAACTGAAAACCTAGCATGGTCTGGATGATCTTGCTTACTCTGTTACTGGGTAGAGATTCGAAGTCTGTTGCTGTGTGATCCTGGCTGCTCTTCCTGTGCTTTATTTGGAACAGCATAGTTGTGCTTACAAAGTGCAGCACTTCTGTTCATCAGGGTGCATCTTCAGGTGTCAACTGCTTTGCAGATGCTCAAGGTTTGACCTGCATTATGTTGACCCTATTTTCTGTTCCTATTTCATAGGCTCTGGAAAAAAAACCTCCAGCACCTGCGTCCTCTAGCCCAGATCTAATCCGAATAGAGCTCCTTGTCCACTCACCAGTATTAGCTTCTCTCCTTCGCTGCTGTCACCCCTCTGAAGTGAAATACTTGCTGTCACAGCGGTGTCTTCAGGATGGGAGGTAACAGCACCTCTTGCAATGTGCTGCTTGTTTGGGCTCTGCAGTTTTCTCTGTGCTGTTGGAAATCATCAAATTCAGCACAGCTCTTGTAGATGCTTAAGCTGCAGGTATGACAAGAACAAGTGGAGTGTGGGGAGACACTGTGGGATAGTTTGCTGCTGGCAAACGTTCTACCTTGCTGCTGGCATTTCTTGGTGTCCCCCTGCTCCTTCTAACACATTTTGTCGCTCCTGCAGGGTGGCTGATGCAGTGGTACATTACCTGGATTTTCTGACTCTGCTTCAGGAGGGGCTGCAGCAACAGGTAAGTGTCACTGGTGACTTAGTAGATGAGGTCTGTGCCAAGGCCTGTGCCCAGGTGTCACCCCTGGACTCCAGGTTTCAATATTTAGTTTGAGATGTGAAGGCTGGCACTTTGAAGCTGTGGTGTGTCTGCCTTTAAGATTCACACCAGAGACCACTTGGCACTGGTGTGTGGAGAAACAGCCTCCTCATCCCTGTTTTGTAGATGTCCCTTACTTCAAGAGCAGGGATTTGCAACTTGGACTCTGCTGAGCTCTTAGTGCTTTGTACCTTCTGCCTTGTCCAACAGGCTCCACTGTCTCTGTGTGAGAATCTGGGCAGCAGCTCTGGGTTCCCAGTAAGCATGAAGTCATTGTACTGCTTGGTTGGGTAATCTGCAGTTGTGCATTGGTTCTCTGCCAATGCTATTACTCCCCAGGTGCCTCTAGACAGTGACTCACCACTGCCCAGGATCCCTGAGGTGTTCCTGGAAGCGGCATCCGCCTTGGAGCAGGCTGGGAGGCACCAGGATGCTATAACTCTGTGTGATGAAGTCATCAGACGGACGACCAACCTGATCCCACAGATGATACAAGTGGAGGAGAGGCTGCAGCAGCCACAGTGCCCTTCACCAAAGGCAGGACTGTCCCAGCAGGAGAGCTTGTGCTACCTTGCCTGGAGAGCAGCTGGATACCTGCATCAGGGCTGGGCTTGGGCCAGGCTGGGTGAGAGCAAGGAGGCCATAACACAGTTCAGCAGGTGCCTCAGCGATCTTCTGCGTGTCCAGACTTACAGGACAGGTAGGATGCTATGCAACCAGGCTGGGTCAGGACTTGGTCTGCCTCTTTCCCCACTGTTACAGTGAAATGGGTTGTAAAATGGGAAGCTACTCAAATCCAGGTTACAGGAAAGAAATCTAGTGGCTGTTCAGATGGGCAGCCAAAAGCCAGACTGTTGATGAGGTCACTGTTCACCACAGCTGCAAAACATACCAAGCTTTTGCTGTTCACTGTCCTCTGCTGTCTCCTGGCCTCTCCCAGGCTTAGCTCTTCCCTCTGGAAGATGACCATTCTGAATAAACATTTAACTTTGCTACACCTGATGGGATGAGGGAGGGAATGTCTAGAGGATGCTCTCTCCAGATCTGTGTGTGTCTTTCCATGCCAGAGAATCTCCTGCCAGAAGTGGAGCTGCTCCAGAAGATAAGGTTGCTCTCCCTGGTTGGGAGAGGTGTGCAGTTCCTGAAAATGGGGAAGCACAAGGAAGCCCTGTTGGATTTCCAGTACAGCTTGCAGATCTCACCAGGTGAGAGCCTCATTTTGATGAGGAACAGAAAGAATTTCCACATTTGTCTTGGGCTGTGTTGTTGTATTCTTCATGCTTGAGACAACACTTATTTTGGATGCCATGTACTACAACAGGGCAATGTGATGTACATATGATGCTCCTTCTCTGTGGCCTGAACAGCTCACTGCCCTGGAGAAGCTGGCCAAAATTGTTACTAGAGGAGTTTTATCAGGAATTACCTACCCTGAGTAACCTTGGAAGTTCCTCCTGCCCAGCTCCAGCCTGGTGCAGTCCAGCTTTCTCCCAGAGAAAAAGCCCAGGTGCTGGGCCTGATCCCATCCCTTCTCTCTTCTCCCTGCTGCAGGTGACCCGACTGCTACTCCCTACTTGGTGCAAGCTCTCTGGAAGTTGGGCCGGAAGCAGGAGGCAGCAGCTCAGTGGCAGAAGTTCTCCCAAAGCCCCACAGGGGAGAACGGGACGGGAAGGTGGGTAGAAGGAGCAGGATGAGATCACAGTGGGGTGTCCCCTCTGCCTGAGGGGGGTCATCCCCTCACGTTGGGGTGGTGGCTTCACAGGGGACTTGTAGCCAAATCCCTCCACCAAGAGGTAAATTCCTGGTCTGAACCTGGAATCCCCTGCTCCCCCTTTACCCCCAGGCCTGTCCCCCTCTACCTGGCTTCCTGCCTGCGCCAGCTGGCCTTCCCAGGCCTGGAAGACCTTGCTGCGAGCATACAGGATTACCTCGGGACCCTGCACGGGTAGCCCACCAGCTGACTTGCTCATGGATGAGGCCAGATCCTGCACCACTCATCTCTTTTTATTAATAAAAACTGTTTTTAACGTTTTCCTGTGTTCTTTGCCAAGCGCGAGCCCTTGGGCCGCGTGCGCACACCCCCACCCTGTCCACGCGCTCCCGCCGCTCCGGCGCCTGCCCCTCGCAGCTTCTGATTGGCTGGAGCTCCTGCAGTGCGGCCGCCTGGGTGAGCTGGGCTTCCCCCTCCGTATTTTTTCATTGGTGGATTTTTCTGCCCCTGTTGCCTGGTAGAACAGGCACGGCAGGACCGACGCTGCCATTGGCTGAGGAGCTGTGCGCCTGGCCGATTCCCATTGGGCAGAACTCAGGAGAGAGGCGGGGGCGGCCAGCAGAGCGCCTCTTTCTTTTCTTTTTTTTATCCCCGAGCTCCGTCCGTTTCCGCCGCTCCCATTGGCTGAGGCGCTGGCGCGGCGGAATTTCCGATTGGCCAGCGCACACTGTTCCCAGGCAGGCGAGGCGGCGAGGGGCGGAGCTTCTTCCTTGTGATGAGTCGGCTGTGAGGATCAGTCGCTGCTGAGCGCTTGGACTCGCCGCTACGCGCCCGAGACCCACCACCCGCCACAGCCGCCCGTCCTGAGGAGCCGCTGCCGCCCGCCTCCCCTCGCCCCTTCCCCC
>VZTY01011773.1:15979-41283 GCA_013400935.1 Turnix velox | reverse complement strand
TAAGTGTGGGCCGCCCGCCGGCAGGCCTTGAGGCCTAGGCCCCGCCGCTGCGGCGGCGCTGGGCCCGACTCGGCCTAGTCCCGCCTCACCTCGCCTCAGCGCGACTCGGCGGAGGCCCTCAACCGTCCCACCGGCCTGCCGTGTCACGCAGGGCCTGAGAAAGCGGAGGCCGTGCCGGGAAGGGAGAATCGGCCGCTCCCCGTCGGCCCCCTCGCCGGGCCTCCCCGGGAAGTGTCGAGTCATGCGCGGGAGGGAAGGCGAGGCCTGGCCTGCCTGGGCCTCCCGCTGGGCCCAGGCCGTGCCCTGCATCACCCGTCTGCCCTGCCCTGCCCCGCCACGGCCCAGACCCTTCCGCCTGGGCTAGGCCTCAGCCGGGGAGGGCTTTGTCTTCCAGGCCCTGGGAACTGCTGGCGGGGCAGCGGGGGAGAGACGGATGTCCTGGCTTCGTCTCCCCACAACGGCCCTGGGGCTGGAAAGTGACTTGGCATTAGCAGAGGCAGACATGTTGCGCTGGGCTGGCCTCCCTGGCAGCTGAGGCAATCGGCTATATTTTCATCTCTGGTGTCTCCAGTTTTCAGTTCCAGGCTGGGGATCATCTTTCATCTTTCTCAAAAATGTGTCGAGTTATGATGGTGGTCTCTGAGCTCCCCGACTGCATACACAAGCCACTTGATTGCCTCGGGAGAGAAGTAAAAATAAATTTTCTGAATCCAAAAGCAACTTAAAGTAACTTTTTTGGCCTTGCCAGGGGCACTTTAATGCCTGTTGTTTATGTTCACCTTCACTTTTGCAACTTGTGAAATTCAGACATTTTCAGACCTACTGAGCTAATTCCAGCAAGCTGTGCCAAGAATTCAGTGTCTGGCAGAGCTTGGGATGGAGGCAGTGGTCTTGGGGTTGTATTTTGTAGACAGTTAAGGCAAATAGTGTCTTTAAAAAGCAGTCTCTACTTTGACTGAATTGCTTTTGCCATACAAGAATCAACAAAATTTACTCTGCAACTGGAAAGGAGTTACTTTTTCATTGCCATTTTTGGGTTGGTGCTGTTGGCAGCCATCTTGCTCAGCTGAGCTTTAGCATAGTGAGAGGCATTGGAAGCACTAATAGTGTAGCTGTTTCCGAAGGGATTCTGGGTTTCATGTGCCTACCTGTCTGAAACAGTTTGGAAACTTGGCATCTGAAGCTACGGGTGTGAACTCGGTTCTTCATTGTCTTGAGTGACTGCGGTCATCAAATACCTCATTCTTTTGCTTCCATGCCTAAAATGTTTCATGGATGTTTTCTTAACACCTACCAGTTCAGTCTGTAAAGTGAATGATTGGGATGGTGGGAAACCGCTGAGACATTTAGTCTTGGAAGCAAGTTCATGAGGATATTAATACAGAGGCACACCAGCACAGAGGAAACACAACTGTTTTCACTTTCGTGTCTGCTGCAGGAGTCAGTGCCTTTTTACTATGATTTTAGTGTAGGCTTGGAGGAAGAGCTTACTTCCCTAATTTCAGTGGAGCATTGAAGGTTGGTTCACAGTTTTGTAGGAATCACTAATTGTTAATTATTTTCTGCTCTTTCTCTGAGTACCATCCACCACACTGCATAGCCTCTGGGCATTAGAATGAAGGGTGCTCTGACCCGGGGAAAAACTATGAAGTGGTGTGATTAAAATCCTCTCCTCCGTTCTATTTGCCTGTGTCAAATGGGGCTGTTGGACTGCTTTATTGAGACAGAAAAGGGATCTGAGGATAGGAAACGGGAGCCCGTTTGCTACTGATAGTTAAGACTAGTAGATACTTCCTTCAATTTTACTAATACCTTGCACTTCTGACCTTTGCTGAGTGGCAGGCTTTGAATTTCCTTTTAATTCACAAACAGCTCTAAAGCTACATTATGTGTACAGTTTATCTCTGTTGAATCAGTGAAAGAAAGGAGTGAGAGGGGAGAGATGTGCCAGGGAGCTGACAAAAGGGGTGAGTGGGAGATATGATCAAGAGGATTTGCACCAGGTGCTCCCTGGCAGGAAGCTCACTGAGGAGCTTTAAAAATTTCACAGGTTAGCTGTCTGTCCTGCCTTTTGCCAGAGTTTACCAGCTAGCACACATAGGGAATTTGGCAGGAGAGAGTCCCAACCCATGTCTTAGGCTTTCCTGCCTGATGTTTTCCATTTGGGCTCTCCTTCCCTCATGTCAGGGGTAGCCTGGACTTGATGGAGTTGCACAGACATACTTTGCTCCTGTCATCTTAGTTAGAATGAGGAAGCCCCAGGAGAGATGTGATGAGGGCAAATGGTGATGATGTTAACATTCTCGATTGCTACTGGAAGATGTGTAGCTCTTGTCTCTCACTCTTCCTCCTCTTGTCTGTAGGGACTTTCTTCTGTCACTGACATGTAATTTCATAACACCTTTGTTTCTTTATCTGCAGAACCATCTGGTCAGATAACAAGCTGACCCTGTGTACTGTTTCTTGGAGACATTATTTCCATTTTTAAGGCCCCAGACTTTTCAGTTCCTTTAAGTGCAATAATGTAGTGATAGTATTGATCTGCCCCTCCCTTCTTAGGAAAATGCAGATTCAGTTTTTCTTTACGACAACTTTTTTTTTTTTCCCTCACATTTAGCAAAACTAAGTGGATTTCTTGCTGTGCTCTTCAGTATTGGGAGGTATATGAACTTTCTTTACAGATTTATAAAGCTTTTGGTTTATTTGCTGCTTTGATCCAAAAGCTTCCACTTGCTGCACAGTTCCTCCTGCATTTATTTTTATCTTATGTCCCAGACTCTGTTTTAGGCTGCAGGGCACTCTCAGCATCCCATGGGATGGCCACGCAGTTTCAGAGACTGTTTATGTAGCTAAAGTCTGGCCACTGTTTCTTAACAAAATGCCTTCAGATCCACATCTCTTGTGCAGAAGGGTGTGAGTTACAGCCACACTTCAAGCAGGCTGTGTAGGATCACTGTCCCTTTCTGGTGTCTCTTAGCTGAAGTTTTAAAATCTGCCTGCTTAAATTCATTTTTGCTGTCCGGGAGCTAATGCTTAGGTCCTTGTAAGTAGGTTGTTGGTTTTATGTACTGTTTTTAAGCACAATGTCTTGTCTGGCTTGAAAACATACTGGTTTGCTTTTCTTATTGCTATATCAGTTTTCCTGGGAATCACAGAATTTTTAGGACTCTACCAAGACCACAGTTCAAGTTCTTAATATCCTTCTTGAGTAAATTTAGAAGCCTTTCCTGTGTCATTTAACTTCAGAGAGTGGTTCTCTAACATCACCCATTGGAAAGAATGGATTTCAGTTTCATACCTCTTGCACACTTTCATGGAGAGAGAAAAATCGGTGCTGGCAGTCCAGGAAAGACATGTTTTGCAACTTCTTTTGTTTGCTCCAAATAATTAATGTCTTCTTTACAGCATGTTTCCTATGCCACCAGGGTTAATACAAATCTTAAAAACCTGTGTAAACAAGCTGGCTGCCCCCGTAGGTTCACTTGATATTGTTCCCTCTTTTCAAGTGTTGGAGAAAGGAGCCAAAACCACATAGTATGTCTTGGAAAAACCTCTGTCTTGAGGGGTGGGAGGACCAGGGGTAACATAACTCTGTGAGCGTATCACCCCTCTTGGATCTACTTCTGAAAATGCAGTGAACGTGCCAAGTTACACTCTGCTGCCACAGTCTGCTTTCGTGCTGTGTAGCTGCTTGCTCTGCTACCTTCATTCAAGTCACTTCTCCTTATTTTCTCCCTAAAAGAGCAAAATGGAGCCAAAGTGTACGGCCAACTTTATTGTGCACAATGCACCCTGATCTTTGCCAGTGCTTGCTGCTTCCTTAGGACAAAGGAAGACTTCTCTTCTTTGTCAGAATTGGACCAAATTGTGCAAAGATTTTCTGTTCTGACCTGGCACATCTCAAGTACTCGGAGAAAGTAATTAGGCTCCTACCAAGGGAAGTTAGAACAGTCTGACACTGTCATTGCAGCTTTCAAGAGCTCTTCAGGGAGCAGTTGATTCAAATTCATGTTTCTTTCATAGAGTGAATTATTTGATGCATTAGATTTTAAAGGAAGTTACTGAAGCTGCCTCTCCCATTTCTTTTCTGTCTGATTTATTCCTTTTGTAAAGTCAAACGAATTATCTGTTGTATTTGTTGTAGTGGGCTAGAGCTGCAGTGATTCCTGCAAAGGCATTATGGAAAGGTGCTTGTATGCTTATATCCTGAAAAGAAACCACCATTTTTCATGAGCACTTGAATATTTCTACTGTTTGGTAGGTTTAACTAATAGACCTTGACAGGCTGAACTCTTATTAACTCTTCCTGTCAGGAGTGCTGCAGCATTGTCCTTTAATTCCCCTATTTATCTGGGATTTGAACAAATAGACTTGAACTTTTGTTTTGGTGGCAGTGGTTACATGCCATTTCAGATGAGTCTGACTAATTCTTTTAGGAAAAACATCTTGCAGTCAGCAACATCCCACAAGCCACTTCTTTTCATGGATAGCTTCACAGCTATTTCCATTTGAGGCTAGCAAAGTAGTTACATTTACTGGCAGAAAACAGTGTGCTTTGAACTCCTGCAGTTGATGCCTGGGAAAAATGTTCTCCTTTGTCTTACAGGCTAGTGTAGTTTCCAAAACACAGACAACAAAGAAACTAGTAGAAAATGGAGATGAAAACTGGAGCGGGGTGGGTGGATAGGGGAGAGCAATAACACTCAGCCTGGTAACTTCTCTTCTCTTCACCAGTTCTAAAGCGGATGACTTATCAACTGCTATTCTGAAGCAGAAGAACAGGCCCAATCGGTTAATTGTTGATGAAGCCATCAATGAAGACAACAGTGTTGTGTCACTGTCCCAGGTGCGTCATCTGTGAAAGTGGAGCATTCAAGAGCACTCAATGGAGTAATTTGCTAGCTTGAAAAGTAACTTTGCAACATTAATCTAAGTGTTTATGTCACAAGCTGCAGCTGTTTTTCTTGTTTCTTAAGAATTTTCCATGATTAAAGGTTTGTGGCCTTATTCTTGCTTCATTATTAGCTCTTGGCTCTGCCTTTGTGGACTTAATACATCACTTCAAAGGTGTAATTCTTCAAAGTCAAATAACTTGAATTCTTGCTTTGTCAAAAGCTTGTTCTAATGTAAGTGTTTTACAGGCAAAAATGGATGAGTTGCAGCTGTTCAGAGGAGACACTGTCCTGCTGAAAGGGAAGAAGAGGAGAGAGGCAGTCTGCATTGTGCTGTCAGATGATACCTGCTCAGATGAGAAGATTCGCATGAATAGGGTTGTTCGCAACAACCTGAGAGTGCGTCTGGGTGACGTGATCAGGTGAGGATGTGTTTGATGACTGTTGCCTCTCTCCCTGGGTTGCCTGAATAATTAGTGTGCTGGCTCTGAATGGAGTGAGTCAGGAGGAGAGGTAGGACATTGCCCCTCATGATCACAGAACACAGAACAACACAGAAGTGTGTTGAGGTGCTTGGCTTATAGTGGGGATCTCTGTTTAGTCTTGAATACATTTAGTCAATAGTTAAAAAACTTTAAATCTCCCATGTCCTATTACTAAATTGAGAGGTTCAGTTATGCCACTGTAGTCACAGGCATCTTCCCAAGTTTACATTGTGAGGTGAACTTGCAGATTCTTGGCTGAATTTTTCATGTCTACAGTATTATTTTGGAGGGCTTCAAGCAAAACAACACTGCAGTTGGTCTCACAGTATCTGAGCTGCCCTATGGCAAACAGAAGTTGAAAGCTGCTGTAACTAAGTGATTAAACCATGAAGCAGTCAAATTGCAGGATTAAAAATCCTCAAAGGAAGTTTATATTCTGATTTTTGTTATAAAATTAACTTTTTAATTAGGAATGCTCTAGAAGAGTGGCAGGGATTTTGTTGTGCAGTGCTGGCAGGAGGTATTGGGTAATGGCTGGAGTATACATCTTAGCTTATGGGACACATACTCCATTCTGTGGTTAGAATTAGGGGAAATATATGTGTACATTCCTTAAACATAAAATTGATTATATTCAGGCTTAAATATAGGAGGGTGTCCTGGTTTAGGCCCAAAAGGTGTCCCTGGATGACATATGGCCCCCCCTCCTCTCTCAAAAGAGAGGAGAGGAAGGAATGAGGAGATTTGTGAGTTTTTGAATAATTCCACACTACTTTAATAAGTAATGAAATAATAGATAAAATTAAAGGGAAAAGATAAAAGGGTATACTACGTATACAAAACTATATCAAGCTCCCAGGATGATGATTGCGTTCCCAGTAGACACAGGGAGAGTCCCAGGCTTGGGGTCAGTTCAGTCAGGAGCTGGATGCCAGATCTGGAAACAGGATTGCTCTGATTGAGGCAAAGGCAGATGGACAGGCAGAGTCTTTCTTAGATGTCGGCCAGTGAAGAAAGAGTGAAGAAGAGAGCTGACCCTTCGATCCCTCAGCTTTTATGGGGCAGATGGGATGGAATACTCCTGTTGGTCTATTTTGGGTCACCTGCCCTGTCAGCTCCTCCTTGCAGGTGGGACTCCTCTGTGTCTTTCCGCTTCCACGCACCTGGTGGATGACTAACTTTCTGACCTTGATCACCATAGTGAATAATGAAAAAAAGAGCTTCTTGCATACCATTCCCTGGTGTAATCGGGTCTTACAAGTGTGGGAGTGAACAGTTTCTGAACAGTTTGCAGTTAGTTTCAGAGTTTAGTCAGACAGAAGAGCCCTGGCTGAAAAGTGAAGTTACAAACTAGAAAATTTACTCTATTTTACCTCAAACCAGGACAAAGGGCTGACAGCTCCTCCATGGAGCCTCATTTCTGAATTCCAGAGGTGATAACCTGGAGGAATCCTTAAATGAAAAATGTGTTTCATACAGACTTGGTAGAGGAGGGCAGTGAGGCTCTTCACCCTTCTCTCAATTACTGGAAAATGCAAGTGGTGTTTAAACAGCATTGTAGTTAGAACAGAAAAGTCCATTGAGCCAGACTGTAGGTTTATAATGAAGGTGAATTCTGACTTTAGCCTGATATGTGACTACTGTTGAATCATTCCTGGTGTGATGGCTCAGCTTATGCTCTCCTTTTTTGCTGGAACTGTGTCTGTGGTGGTTCTCATCCTTCCAAATGTGTTACCCCATTGTTGTAGCTTTGTTTTGAGAGTCAGAATTTTCACACCTCTTGCCTTCAAGAAGTATCTTGCTAATCTTTAACTGCTTATTTTTTAACCTTCTGCTTAAAGGGTTTGCTGGATGGGTTAAGAGTCTTGAGGGAAGTAATGTGTGAAAATTTGTCTGGTTCCTTTCAGTTCTACATTGGGCTTTTCTCAGATGGCAAAGCCAGGTTTCTGCTGCAGCTTGATACTCGGAGCTGTGACTACAGCAGGCTGTTGGCTCACACTGTAAAATGATAGCTGAATTGTTTATTGAAAAAGGGGGAAAGAGCCATCAGACCTAGGTGTCAGCCTCCACAAAATGGGACTGACAAGACACTTGGCTGTAAGTTGATTACTCCCTGATTGGTGCTGTGAGTGCCTTTGCTCAGAATCAGGATTCTGAGGCTCCATTCTCTCTGATAAGTTATAAGAGTGTGAAGAAGGAATAAAGAGCCCCCAGCTCTCTTTCCCGTGTGGTTGGTTCAGCAGTAGCTCCTTGTTGAAACAAAAGTTTACTTGTGACTCTCACAGGTCTTAGTAACTTGTGAATGTGCCTTTGGTGTGGTGAGAAGGGATACAGAAGAGCAGGGAGGAGGAAGAAAAGCATGAAACTCCTCAGTGGTTTTGACTAGGACTGAAAGAGAAGGAAAGTGTGTATGTTAAAGACATCTCTTAATGGACATACTTTTTGCCTGGTCAGTGTTGAAATGTTCTTATGCAGGTGTGACATGTCACCAGGACTTTGGAGGCTCCTCTCTGTCATTTGGGCTGACCTGGGAAGGGGCATCAGTGCCTTTTCCACATGAATCCAGTGTGTTGTGGCTTACAGTAGTTTTCTTCTGTTGCAGCATCCAACCTTGCCCAGATGTGAAATATGGCAAGCGTATCCATGTGCTGCCAATTGATGACACAGTAGAAGGGATCACAGGGAATCTGTTTGAGGTCTATCTCAAGCCATACTTCCTGGAAGCATACAGACCCATCAGGAAAGGTAACAGTGCCTGTTGGTGAAGTCCCGTTGGCAGCCATTGTGAACTAGTCCTGAGACTAAATAAAGAGAATATTCAGGACCTTGCAGCTTGTCTGTGAAGCTGACACCTGAAGCCAACACCTGTAGAGTGAGATTTTTGTGGTTGCTAAATTAATTTTTAACCTGATCTTCAGAAGAGAGGCTGATTCCTGCTGGTGTTGGCTGGCAGAGCAACTTGATAGTTCTCTTCTGTGCTGTTGCTACATGAGGTTGGAGAACATCAGAACAGGCTCAGGTAGAATGCAGGAAGAAATCTTACTAAACCAAGTTGCTGACATTTAATGGGATTGGGGTGTTGCCCATGTCATGATCAGTTGACACCAGCTGGCACCCTGACTAAATTTACTTTTTCAAGTTAATTTGATTAATAAGTTGGAGAAAATCCAGTGCACTTTTAGAATGGTGCAATTAGTACTTCTGATGGACTAATAGAACCTAATACAGTACAAACACAGGTTGAAGTTGATCAGCCAAGAGTCCTAATGCAGTATGCAATGTTACTTTGCTTCTGGAGACAACCAGAAACAACTAGTTCTAGTAACTACAAAATTAAATCTTTATGTTAGGGCTTTTTGCCCGTTTTAAAAGTGTTAAATTAAAACTTAGTGGAACAGCAATACAATTCCTTGCCTATGTATTTTGTATTTAGGTAGAGTATTATTTTCTATTGTTTACTGGTTTTGTTTGCTGTTTGTTACTGGATGAAATTTGAGAACTTTAATGGCTGCATATACAAATGGTGCTTGAGTAGTAGCAGTACATCAGTTCTGGAGTTAAAAATGCAGAGCAGTGTTAAAAATGCCAGCAGTGTATGTCTGTGGAAACCCTTTCCTTGTCCTGTGGAGCTTCTGATAGCACAGGGTTGAAGTTTTGATAGCACAGGCTATTCAAATGTGGGATTTTCCAGGTGACATCTTCCTGGTGCGTGGAGGGATGCGTGCAGTGGAGTTCAAAGTTGTGGAGACGGATCCAAGTCCATACTGCATAGTGGCTCCAGATACTGTGATCCATTGTGAAGGAGAGCCCATCAAACGTGAGGTGAGCAGAATCCTGCCATGTGGTTTCCCTGCCAAATCCCCTCTGTCCAAGTCTGTTTCTGCAATAGTCCTTGAGGGCAGCAGTGTTTGCAGTTACTGCTTTGGCTTTTTATGTATTAAATGCAGTTGTTAGAAGCTCTATGTTCAGGACAGGAGATGCTGCTGGAGGTAGTCAGAGAATGCTTTCAGGGTTCTTCTTTGCATGCTGAGATAGCACCAGTGCACAGATTTGCTGACCAGTTGCCATATTTTGTCAGCAGCTGTTTTTGCATCTGCTTCCAGAGAACTTGTGCTGGATTTAGATGCATCTTTTAATTACAGAGTTCCCTTGATCCATAGCAGGGCAAGCTTGCAAACTCACTAAATTTCAGCTAAAAGCAAAGCAAGTAATACTTTTTTTCAGTGAGAAATTTAAAACCTCAAAGTTGCCCCTTTGAAAAAACATAAATTTCCACGATTTTATAAGGTATTGGCCTGGAGCCTCCGAAGCCTTATGTAGCCTGAGGGACTTCTTTGTCATGTCTTGGCCACCTTCCTATTACACAGTAGGAAATCTCTGAGCAAAGGTGGTTGTGAACTCCATGAAGTAAGTGCCTGCATGGGTGCAGGTATGGGTGCTGGTTTGTAGGTAGCTACCTCGAAAGATTTGCTGCTATGTGACACTTTGTAGTCTATGACTTTGTCAGGTGAGTCCAGTTTGGGCTTTTCAGGATGCAACAGAGACAAACAGGAGCAGGTTAGGCCAAGGTAACCAAAATGGTGAGGAAGTGGAGGTCAAAATGGCTGAGGAGTGGTTGCAAGAAAGGGATGATGGAGCCTAGGGAAGGGAGAAGGGGAAGACCTGCTAGCAGCTGCTTGATGGGAAGGGGTGTTGATGACCAAGGTCTTCTGTGAGCTGCACTTTGGGATAGAACTAGAGGCAGTGACATAAGCTGGATCAAGGGAAATGCCCAATAAATATTACGATAAGGTTTTTCCCAAACTGCTCAGGTAGTAGTTCCTGTCTGTGGGGCTCGGATTGAGCTCCTCTGAGATTCCAGGTTGTGCTAGTTTATTTTAGTGTGGTCTAATGTTACAGATAACATTGGACAGCCAACTGAATGGATGCATATCTGTATCATAACATTCTCTCTCAATCTGGGCCTATGTCTGAGAGCACTGTACACTGAGAGCTGTACAGTAGCTTTATGTACAATAGAACTGTGGCAAGTAGTTGGAGATATGGTTTAAGGAATTAGTGTATTTGGCACTGAGCTTTGTTGTATGTTGCTATTTTTGTTAGCCATCAGTGGAGAGGGTCCTGGGGCTTGTTTTGTCTTAAAGTCTATAGGGAGCTTGGCTGGAGAGTTTGTCATTCAAGAGGATGGGCTTCAGTGTCATCTGGGTATGTGCCTGCACTTTCCTTTTTACATCTGGGAAGACAGAGCTAAAAAACAATGGTAGAGAATACTAGGAAGTCTTGAAGGTGGGAAACTCAAGACAGCAAAGAGCGAGCTATGAGCAAAAGCATGGATTCATGGCTTCTGTGAACTGGGAGGGGTTGTTGAACTGTTCTTTTCACTCACATTTTTTACATATTTCCTCTTGGACAGGATGAAGAGGAGTCACTGAATGAAGTGGGCTATGATGACATTGGTGGCTGCCGAAAGCAGCTGGCTCAAATCAAAGAGATGGTGGAACTTCCTCTCCGACACCCTGCACTCTTCAAGGCCATAGGAGTGAAGGTAAATTGCTGTGTGTTCCAGATGGATGGGTGGGCTTGCAGGTGGCTCTTAATCTCAGAGTTTTATGAAAGGACACTAAGTAATTTCTGGGTTTTTCATGCTAGTGTTGGGTGTTTCCTTCTATACTCTGGGCAGTTTAAAGTATGGCAGTTTGTAAAGCTGAGTGGTGCTTTGAATCAGTGCTGTCAGAGTTTCTGTTTTACTGATAGTGTTTTTATTTGTGTGTCATGCAAAGTAGTAAGGGTGTTGATAACGGCACTGGGATGGCAGCTGTTGCATCAGTTTGCATCAAAATACCAGACTGAATTTACTGAATGCTTACAGTTTCACTGTGAAGCCACTTAAAGGTACAGATACTAGCTCACCACCTAAAGTCCCTTGCCTTTGTCCACAGCCTCCACGTGGGATTCTCCTGTATGGACCTCCTGGCACTGGTAAAACACTGATTGCCCGAGCAGTGGCCAATGAAACAGGGGCTTTCTTCTTCCTGATCAATGGTAAGTTGTGTGGTTGCGTTGGTCCCCGATCTGCTGTGTGGTCATTCATCCATCCATTAATCCATCTTAAGGTAATGAGTGGTGTTTACAGGCCCTGTAGAAGTAAGGAAGGATGTCAGGAAGACAATATGCCTCTTCAAGTGTGCTTCTGGGGACATTTGGAGGCTATTTGTGTGGAAGCATCTATAGTGGCATTTTCCTTAAGCTAGATTGTGTTGTAGCAGGTTGGCTGGAACAGGAACTTGGAGTCTTTCTGGTTGGGTGTTCATTTACATTAGTGAGGGCAGAGCTGTGAGGGAACTGCTGGGATTATTCAGAGTGTACAGGTGCAGGACACTTGTTTCTTCTTCTGCTACCTTGTTCCATTCAGAAAAGCTGCTGATCTACTTTGGATTTCTCTTTTCCCTCAAGTAAAGCACAAGACCCTTTTTATTTTGTGTAACATTAATTGGGAGAAAGCTTTCCTGAAACCTTTAACAAGTATCTTGGGACTTAGCTGCAACCTCCTGCTGATATCTCTCACCTCTAGAATAGAGTGGTTACTCATTTATGCCCAGTAATGACCAAATTCTGAGTTTTCCTGCTTCTCTGCCCCATTTTACAGTCAGTGCTGAATTAACTTGTCTGAAGGAGCGTGGCTTTGCTTTTCTGCTTCAAATCACATAGACCATCACGGTGGTAGCAAAGGTGCATATAGTACAAGATAGCAGTGACCAGTAGTAGGGAAAGGGTTGCATTGTGTCTCGAGATAACAGCTGTGAATTGGCTGCTTTTAACCATATGTCCCTCCTGTCATACAAATCTTAAGAGTGTGGAAGTTGTCACCGAATGCTAATGAGCCAGACGTTTCTTTAGACACTTGTATTGAATAATAAAGACAACAGCGTCAGAGTTACTGATGTGTTCTGCCTGCTGGTCCCAAGCCTGAAGGTGCTGGCAGCTAGTGTGAACTGGCAGGTTACCTGTAATGAAACTCTTAGGACCTGCCCACACCTTGCAGCTGTGTGCTTCAGTCGTAAAGCAGCTTGGCGCTCCTGAGGATCAGGTTTCTTTTTCTTGGATTTTTTAGAACCATAATAAATCTTTATAAGAACCACTCCCATCAGCATCATGGAAAAATCTGTTAAAGCAGAATACATCTATAAGCCTGCACTAGGGTTCAGCAGTTGCAGGAGATCTCAGGAAAATGCTGTCCTTCCTTCTGGGGATGATGTGCTTACATGTTGCTTTCTTGTTTGTTTTTTTTTTCCTTTTAATTCTTTGAGAGGAAATGGGGTTTGTAATTTTTTCTTTGTTCCTGTTTTGTTTTGTTGTTTTATTTTTAAAAAACTCTTAAGATCTTACCAGAGGTTAATGAATACCAGTGCAGCCTGTGCTAAAGACAGCTTCAGCTTTTTCTTTCCTATACTGATAATTCGTCACCACAAAATTTGATTGTTTCTCTTGCAAGCTAGGGCTGGCATAAACTGTGTGGTGGCACATTACAAGGAAGCTCACCAACTGTGAAACAGGATAAGGAAAGAAACAGCTAAAGGTAGCTCATTGACTAGTGCTGTATTCTGTTGAACTAAAAGCACACCAGATAATGATAGAAATTCCTCATGCTGCTCTAGCCTGTTCAGATGCAAATTTAGTAAACTCCGTTGATAGTGTTTGCTTTGGCTTGAAGATTTGTCTGTTTTCTCTTACGCTGACAAATCCAGTAATTTTTGAGATTCTCCTTTGTGAACATTGTGCTGAGAAAATCAGCTTCATGCTTTGGGGCATGCCTCTCCTCTGGGTGCCACAGTGCTGCTTGTTTTTCAGGTCCTGAGATCATGAGCAAGCTGGCTGGTGAGTCTGAGAGCAACCTGAGAAAAGCCTTTGAAGAAGCAGAGAAGAATGCTCCTGCCATCATTTTCATTGATGAACTGGATGCCATTGCTCCTAAGAGAGAGAAGGTAAAAGAAAGCTATTAGAAGATAAAGAATTGTGTTCTTTTTGGTAGCAACTGGTTTGAATCTCTGCCTTTGACTACAGGGTAAGGTGGTGTTCAGTGCCTGATTTCACTAGGATGTGAGAAGAATCAGACATAATGATTTGACGTTCTTACCAGCTTGAGGGTGTTTTATTTGTTTGTTGTGATGCATTACTAGCTCCTGTATTGTGTTGTAGAACTTTTGGTCTGACCGTTGCTTTCTCTCTCCACAGACACATGGAGAGGTGGAACGCCGCATAGTGTCTCAGCTGCTGACCCTTATGGATGGACTGAAGCAGAGAGCACATGTCATTGTCATGGCAGCTACCAATAGACCCAACAGCATTGACCCAGCTCTCAGGCGATTCGGTAACCATTTCTGTTTCCTTGTGTAGACTTTCTTACCAGGATTGGAAAGACTGTGCAAAAATCTATTGACTGGTCTCTAGCTGGTGGTTTGAAATTCATTTCTGTGCTTCCAGCTTTTGGTGTAATTTTCTGTGCCATATTAGGTTAGAACTGGTATAGATGTAAAAACACTTTGAAGTGAAAAAATGTGCTAGCGTCCATTAGGTGAAGCTGTTTCAGGACACACTGAAAGAATTAATGCCTAGAGGGATCTTTATGCCTTTAGTTGCAGAAGGCTCTGAATTGTCTGATTTCTCTTATGCTGAGAAATCCAGTAGTTTCTAAAATTCAGGTGTTTCAGAACTTTGGCAGTGTGACTGAGTGTGTGGTGTGTGACCAGACATCACCAGGTATTAAATTCTGTGAAAGCAAACTGGTCAAATGTCCTGGGGACAACGGCCTTTTAAATGTATAGTGAGGCATTTGAACCCACAGCTATGGTCAGAGATGATAGATCTGTGTACCTTACTTAATTCGTAGTGATATCAAGGTTCCCTGCCTCTCCGGATACTTAGGGCATTCATGTTTTTCACCACTGTTGTGGAAGTTGTGAGAAATTAAATCTTTCACTATTTGCAGACCCTTGTGATGAGTCCAAGGAGGTAGAAATAAACAGAAATGTCTTGTGCTGTGTTGGCTCAGGGAAATGTATTTTCCCAATAATGAGGCTCAGAAAAAATTACTAAGTCAGCAATCTTTGACACTGTGTAATTATGAACTCTAGTTACTAAAGTAATCTCACTTTCCTTAAATGGCTTAGGTCTTTCCTCCTCTGATCTGACTTTTTTTCTGTGCTGGTGGACGCCGCAGAGAAACCCAAAATTCTAGCACTTTTTGAATTTGTGTGTGGCTGTGGTTTGTCATCATGTTGGTCAGTCAGAGGAAGGCAGTAGCTGTGGCTCCTCTGGCTGGCAGAGTCAGCTCAGCACACATTTTGTTCTTTCCAGGTCGTTTTGACAGAGAGGTGGATATTGGGATCCCAGATGCCACTGGGCGCCTGGAGATCCTGCAGATCCACACAAAGAATATGAAACTGGCTGATGATGTGGATCTGGAGCAGGTGAGTGTCATTGTGCCACAAAGAAGGCTTGTCTCCGCAGACACACATTCCCAGTGCTCTGTTCTGTAGTGGGAGAGTTGTTAAGACTTGGTCACATAAATGTGGTTGCGCTATTAGGATGGCATGAAACAGGGGGAATATGTGATCTCTTGGCTTCCAAGTAGGTTACCAGTGACTATACATCCTGACTCACTAGCTGAGAATGGCACTACTAGGTGAAACTCATTTCAGTCCAGTCTGGAAATGCTATGCCACTGTCTTCCTGGGTTTGTTTGCTGTGGCATGCTCATTAGATAGAAAGTAAGCCTGAAACAGGACACAGAGCTGGGCAAGCATTGTGGTGATACTGGACATTATGTGTAACCTGGATGTTTCCTGTAATCTCTGTCCTGAATGAAGAACTGCAGTCCCCAGATTATCATTTCATTCTGCACACTGTCTGAATTCCTCTTGTAGCTTTGATCTCAAGTAGGAAGTGAAACAGTGATGTCTTTGCCTGTTAAATATTTGTTAGCACTTGTGTTGAATTTCCAGCAAGACGCTCATGTTCATGTGCTCCTTTTCATGTTTCATGTTCACTCACTGGGGGCGAAGGCATTGTCCTTACAGAGTACTTGCTTGTATCTCTGTGAGTCTTAGTCAGTGTTTTGCTTTCAGGTGGCAAATGAGACTCATGGCCATGTTGGTGCTGACTTGGCTGCTCTTTGCTCGGAAGCTGCTCTTCAGGCTATCAGAAAGAAGATGGATCTCATAGACCTAGAAGATGAAACCATTGATGCAGAAGTGATGAACTCATTGGCTGTGACTATGGATGACTTCAGGGTAATGCAGGAGCACACCTCTTTCTTTTTGGGTTCAATGTCTTAATTGCTCATCTGATGCAAGTGACCACAATGAGTGGAGATTCATGGAATGCCTTTTCTTCTAATGACAGTGGGCTCTGAGCCAGAGCAACCCTTCTGCTCTTCGGGAGACTGTGGTGGAGGTGCCACAAGTTACCTGGGAAGATATTGGTGGTCTAGAAGATGTAAAGAGGGAACTCCAGGAGCTTGTACAGGTATGGATCTTAAATGGATGTTTGCCTAGTCAGCTTGAGAAATGTTAATAACAGGGTAAATGTAGAGGTTTTTGCAATATTTGCTGGCAATGGACCACTGTATTGGCTGGTAATGGTAGAACCATGCTGTTTCACCTTAGTGAACCTGGAGAGGAAGGTGCTGGGAGGCAGCATCAGGCTTCCCTTAGCTGAGTTTACAGTGTCATTATGGGTGGGTGTTGTGCTACTAGCAGAACCTGCAGCAGTTCTGCTACTTTTGTATGGAGACCAGCAGTGGCACCACTGCCGAGTATCCTCTTATCTAGTGCCTTTATCTGCCAGAAAAAGAATGAAGATTCTTTGACAGAGAGCCTCTGAAGGGCTTCCCATTGGTGTTACCGCAGGGAGAAGTGAGAAATAATTGTGAAGCCTTCTGTGAAGGGAAAGAGTGGAACCAAAAGTGATGAATAGTCTAAGGAAACATCTGGTAGCTGCATTAGTATGGTTTTGGTTTGATACAGTCCTACTTTCACCTGGCACTGTTGAGGCATTTAATGTGAATAAAATAATCTAATTTTCGCTCTAATTTTCTGATGTTAAAATCATCACCTATCTCTGACCTTGTTGCCAAGGATAAGTACTTGCATCAGACACCTTGGCTGTCTCTGGAGAGCAAAGCTAGCTGGTTAGATAATGAGCTCCTTCTGCAGGGCAGAGTGAAGCTGGGGTTAAGTGTACTGGAAAACTACCTGAACTGGTGCTTAGTTCTTAGAGATAAATAGGTTGTTTGAGGCAGCTTTGAAGTTTACCGTGGTACTTTTCAAGCCAGTGAAAACTCCAGTGGCACTGAGTAGGCAGGATCTTGTGTTTAACTCACAAGAAACCTCAGGTAGTGTTTCTGGTGGGGGGAGAAATAACTGACCTCATGTGTTGCTTCCTATAGCAGAAGGCTTTGACTAAGATCCTTTCCCATGCAAACCATTCTGTGACCCTGATGAGCAAGCCTGTTTTGTCTCATGCTTAGAGGTTTTCTGTTTGTTTTTTTCATTAGTATCCTGTGGAGCACCCAGACAAATTCCTCAAATTTGGCATGACTCCATCAAAAGGGGTTCTGTTCTATGGGCCTCCTGGTTGTGGTAAGACACTGCTGGCCAAAGCCATTGCCAATGAGTGCCAGGCAAACTTCATTTCCATCAAGGGGCCAGAACTGCTCACCATGTGGTTTGGTGAGTCTGAAGCCAATGTCCGTGAGATCTTTGACAAGGTATGTGTTTCTCCTACCCCTGTGCTGTGTTTTGACTGAGTTGCACCCAGAGCTTTGCATCCAGGGCTTCCATCTTACTGACACTGGGTCTAGTTAATGTCTTTTGTGCTTCTCCTGCTTGCACTGACAGCAGGGGCTGCTTTCCTGATGTTAGGAAATTAATGCTTTTTGGCAATGTAACTAAACTCTTATCTGTCTGCAATTTGTATTCCAAGATTATTAATGTCCCAGTGCCTTAGCAGTGAGGCTAGAATTGGGTTGGCTTAGATAACCACATTCCTTAGAAACTTCGTACATAACCATCCAACCCAAACTATTCTATGATTCTATGATTCTATCTCCTTATTTTCAAAATACCCTCTTTGTTCTTGTCCTAGAGTAATGTATGTGGATTAAAAAGGAGCTCGTTGCCCTCTAGATGGTGCCAGCTCCTGTCCCAGGAGGTATCTGCATGGTTTAGCTTGGGAATCCTCACTGTGGTGTCTGGGGAATGTGCTGACAGAACAGAGCTGGAAGAGGAACAAGAGAAAAACTGAGACTAGGAAGGAAACTGAAAGGCCATGTAGTCCAGCTGTCTGTCCAGAATAGGGAGATAACTTGGAAATTCTGTGAGGTTACTCGGTGCCTTGTGTTATGTGCTTAAAGGCCCAGGAACATCAGGGATTCTCTGTGCTAGTCTTTGGCTGCTCTCACTGTAAAGAATTAGATCTTTCTTATTTCTAACGGGAAGCTTCTCTGCAGCTTTGTATGTCTGTGGTCTTCTATCCTTCCACTGTGCACCTCAAAGAGTTTTCCTGTGACTGCCTGTTAGATGCAATGGGATTTCACTCTTCCACTGGATAGATCTCTTCTGTTGATATTTGAATACCTGAATAACCAGTTTCACATCCCAAGGTCCTGCAGAGAGAGTTCTAGTCCAGGCAAATTTGCTCCACCTTTCCCTCCAGGCTCTAGAGTTACCACTTTTCAGCCTGGTTCACAGTGCTCCCAGCTCTGAAGAAATTCAGCTTGCTGGAGAATCTCACTGAGGGTTTGTGTGGCAGGAGGCTGTTCTAGAACTGCTCCTCCTTTTAGCAGCAAGATCCAACCCAAACTATTCTAGCTTCTTTAATGGTAGTGGAGGCTCAGTATGAAATCAGTGTGTCCTCTCCAGGTGGTATGAACATGGAGTAATTGTTTGGGGTTTGCTTCTTGCAGGCTCGTCAAGCAGCACCTTGTGTGCTCTTCTTTGATGAGCTGGATTCCATTGCAAAGGCTCGAGGTGGGAATATTGGAGATGGTGGTGGTGCAGCAGACCGTGTCATCAACCAGATCCTGACAGAGATGGATGGCATGTCCACCAAGAAGAACGTCTTCATCATCGGTGCTACCAACAGGCCAGACATCATTGATCCTGCCATCTTGCGCCCTGGGCGCCTGGATCAGCTCATCTACATACCCCTGCCTGATGAGAAGTCCCGGGTGGCTATTCTTAAGGCCAACCTGAGGAAATCACCAGTTGCCAAGGTAGGATCTGCACCCTGCGTGTGCTCCCCACAAGCGGGGAACAGAGGAGAGGGCTAGTGGCCACCCTGCAGGTACAGAGCTGGGAGATCTTCAGGTTCTGAAGGATGGAAATGTTGAGGTGAGGGTGGGCTTGCACTGCAAGAATATATGTCAAGGAAGCAGGGTGTTCGTGTGGCAGCACAGTGGGTCTTTGTCACATGGTGGCGGTCTGCCCACGGTGTGGGAACAGGAAAGCCTCTTATGGCAAGATGGAAAGGATTCTTCTGCTCTGAGAGAAAAGTAAGTGTAGAACATGGGGGTGGGAAGGGAAATTGAAGAGGAAATGTTGCAGTTAATTGTTGCCTAACTCAGTCACAGGCAAGAGCCATGTCCCTTGCCTGGGGAGCAGGCAATAATGGAACTGATAGTTTATGAGAATAAAGTAGATGTTAATTGAGAGCTCAGGCTTTTTTTGTGCCAGGCTTAGCTTTTTAGATACTGTTGGGAAGCAAGGCTACCAAGGAGGCTGCAGCACTGCCCTCTGAGTTGAGGAGAAGGAGGAGGAGAATGAAGAAAGGTCCCAGGCAGGCAAAAAAGCCAGTCTGACAGTTTTATTTGACTCCTGATACTGAGATGGGAGCAAATCATAAGTGAAATGCACAGCTGCAGAGGCATTTACAACTACTTCATGGTGACTTCTGGCTGAGTGCGTGGGGAACATAGCCTGCCTTCTTGTCTATAATTTTACTCAGAAACATGAACCTCAACACCAGATGTTCTCAAAACTGGGCAAAGTTAAGGCAATGCCTTGGTACCAATGGGATCTGAGGACATTTCTCTGTCACCTGGGGTTATAAGTTGTTAAGGAGATCTCTTGTGGTTTTGTTGTTCTTTTTTTTTTCACTAGGATGTTGACCTGGATTTCCTAGCTAAGATGACCAATGGGTTTTCTGGGGCTGACCTGACAGAAATCTGCCAGCGTGCCTGCAAACTGGCCATCCGTGAGTCCATCGAGAGTGAGATCAGACGAGAGCGTGAGAGGCAGACCAACCCTTCTGCCATGGTGAGTCAGGGCATGGTGGGCTATCCCTACGTGGGTGGCTGAGGTGTGATGTGCGACAGATGGACAAATGGCTCTGACACCCCATCTGCCACAGTCTACCTCTCCTGCCCCTGCCTCGGCAGGTGTTGGAGCATCCTGACCAGGGGCTGTGGAGCATGGGCACACAGCTCACCTGGGCCTTCTGTCTCACTGCAGGAGGTGGAAGAGGATGACCCGGTTCCTGAGATCCGCAGAGACCACTTTGAGGAGGCCATGCGCTTTGCCCGCCGCTCTGTCAGTGACAATGACATCAGGAAATACGAGATGTTTGCACAGACTCTACAGCAGAGCCGTGGCTTTGGCAGCTTCAGGTAACCCTGGGTGGGGGGAAGTGTGGGGAGGGCAGCATTGGTTCAGCTGGACCCAGAGCAGAGCACCCAAGCAGGTTTCTGCCCGGTTCTGTGTGACAAAACCCCTCCTTCACTGCTGTTCCCCATCCTCCCCAGCATCTGCAGCAGAAAGTAGGCAAGGTGGCAGCTGCAGGCTGCACTGTGGGTTGTTTGATGCTGATCTTTTAGTGCTCCTGTAGCCCATCAGCCCTTTCTTCCTGTAACATGAGTGATGTCCAGCAGCTGCCTGAGTCTTTTGTGTGAGCCACTGTAAGGCTTCATCATTTGACAGGCTGAGAGAGTTGGAGCTGCTTAATGTGGAGAAGAAAAGGCTCCGGGGAGACCTTATAGTGGCTTCCCAGTCCCTGAAGGGGCTACAGGAATGCTGAGGAAGGGACTGTTTGCCAGGGCATGGAGCAATAGGGTAAGATGAAGTGGTTTTAAGCTACAGCAGGGCAGGGTTAGATTGGACATTAGGAGGGAGTTCTTCACCATGATGGTGGTGAGAACAGTGGAACAGTGGTGGAACAGTGCCATGAAGAGATGGTGAGGGCCCCATCCCTGGAGGCAGGGCCAGGTTTGATGAGGCTCTGAGCAACCTGATCTGGTGCAAGATGTCCCTGCTCACTGAAGGGGGGTTGGACTAGATGGGTCCCTTCCACCTCTATGATTGTATGATCCTGTTTCTCCTTCCTGTCCTACGTGGCACCAGGGGTGTTGGCATGGAGGGAGGGGATGTCACTGAGCTTTTTGATGAGGCTTTGGAAGAGTTTTTCAACAACATCTCTCCCCTTTGTGTGGCTCCCTGTAGGTTCCCCTCGGGCAACCAGGGTGGTGCCGGGCCCAGCCAAGGCACGGGAGGTGGCAGCGGGGGCAACGTCTACAGCGAAGACAACGATGATGATCTCTACGGTTAATGCGCTGCCCTCGGGGGACCAAACTCCCAGCCAGGCCACGTTGTACAGGGAAAAAAAATCCAATGTTCAAATGGACTTTCTCGGCTTCTTCATTCCTTGGTCAGAACAGTGTAGCTGCACGTCAGACTTTGTAAAGGGGATCTTTTCTGCACACACCAGTCCAGAGCGGTGTTTGGTCAGGTGGGAGGCAGGCAATTATATAACAAGGAGGGGAACCGACTTAATTTCTGAGAAATTTCTCTTTCAGTTTATGTGGCAGAATCAGCTTTAGCAAAGGGTACAACGCTAGCCTGTATTAAAAAAAAAAAACACAAAAAAACAACAAAACCCACAAAAATTATAAAAAAAAATAAAAATTTCACAAAACTCTATAGCCTTGTTCTTGCAGTTCCTTTTGTATGGTGTAGTTGGAGTCTGTAACTCCCTGTCTGAGCGCTCCTGGCTCCTGTGGATTCCATCTGTCTCTTCTCTCCCCTACTGTGCTCAGGACTGCTCTTCATTCTTGACCCCTGTTAGCTCACTTAATGGCATAAATGGGTTTGGCAGTGTGTCCCAGCTCTGGGCTGTCAGGAAGCCTGGCAGCAGGTATCTGGTGTTCCTCCGATGCTGAGCATGAGCTGCCTGATCTCTCTGTCAAGAAAGGACTTCTAGGGAGAAAAAAGGCTCCAGGGAAACCTCAGAGCAGCCTCCCAGTACCTGAAGGGACTGCAGGAAAGCTGGGGAGGGGCTGTTTGCCTGGGCATGGAGTGATAGGACAAGGGGCATTTGTTTTGAGCTAGAGCAGGGCAGGTTTAGATCAAGACATTAAGGAGAAGTTCTTCACCATGAGAGTGGCAAGGCACTGGCACAAGTTTCTCAGAGGTGGTGGAGAACACATCCCTGCAGATGTTCAAGGCCAGCTCCATGAGGCTGTGAGTAACCTGATCTAGTGTAAGATGTCTCTGCTCACTGTAGGGGGGTTGGACTAGATGTCTTGATGGTCCCTTCCATTGCTGTTTCAGCTCTGCCTGAAGGCAGGTGCTAGCAAGGATTTTTGGGTTCAGGAGCTGAGCTTTTCTGCAAAGATGTAGGTTGTATGACAGAAAGGTGCCCCATCAGGAGCTCTGTGGGGTCCTGGTGGTGGTATTCTCTGCCTCAATACCTGTATAAATTTTGGAGGGCTTCAGATGAGGTAGATTTAAGGGGAGCCTCACAAAGGCAGAGGAACAGGATTAGCCATGAAGAGGGGGTTGTGCCCAGTAGCGGGGAGAAAGACACTGAAATTGGGAACACTGTGTTTAAATAGTACAGCCTTCTGCTGGGGTAGGAGGCCGGGAGGGGCCCTGGGGAGAGGGGGCAGCTCTGTCCTACTTCAGAGCTCCCTGTCTGTCCTCAGCCCACCTCTCGGAGAAAACATCTCCTCCTCCCTCATCACTGGGCTGAGAAGGGAAAGCAGGGGTGCTTCCCCTGCCTTTTTTTTTGAGTGCCCTGGAAGATGTGAAAGGATGCAGGCTGTGGCTTTGCTCTGCCAAGGGATGCAGCGCTGGCTGGGAGGGGGGCACCAGGATCCAGCTGCTTTCATCCACACGGGAAGGGGTTGCTCTGCACTCGCTCCAGGACTCCCTAAAACCGTCCCCAGCTCTGGCAGGGGGTGGGTTCCTTCCTTCTCACCAGTTTGTGACTGTCGCTGCCCAGCCTGCCATGGGGGAGGGTCTATCCCAGCGCCTATTTTGGTGTGGAGATCCAGGGCAAGCAGGACAGGGGTTGGTGGAGTGTCCACTCTGAGGTGCTTGAGTCTTCCCTGCTGCTTCTGCTAATTGCAAATACTAATTAAGTCCAGCAGGAAGGCTGAAAAAACCTCACCCTTTTTATTTTTCTTGGCACTGCTGGGAGATGGCTTCTGGTGGGGTCAGCACCCTTGGGAGCTTCAAGAGCATCTCCCCTTGCCTGGGGGTGGTGAAGGTGTCCCCCACAACAGCAGTCCTGGGGTAGTAGTTGGTTCTGGGAGTCAGCTTTGGTCCCAGCCACGTTCCTGAGGTGTTACCCCCTGATAAGAGAGTCCTGGAAGCTTCAGAGGAAAAAGCCCTCCCATGGCACCCTCTCCCCTGCCCAGCAGCTTGCTGGGGAGACTGGGCACCCCAGAGGTGCTGGGAGCTGTGGTTTGCCCTGCATGGTGTGGGACTAGTGAGGGGTTAACCAAAGGCACTCCTTCCATCACCATCATGGGTCACATCTCCATGCTGAAGTTCAACAGGAGCAAGTGTAGGGTCCTATACCTGGGGAGTATCCCCATGCACTGGTACAGGTTAGGGGTTGAGCTGCTGTTGGAGAACAGCCCTGGAGGGCAGCTCTGCAGAGAGAGCACCCAGAAGACCTCAAAAACAGTAAAACTGACCATGAGCCAGAACTGTGCCTTGTGGCCAAGAAGGCCAGTAGTCTCATGGGGAGCACCTAAAAAGAGTGTGGACAACAGGTAAAGGGAGATCACCCTCCCCCTCTGCTGTGTCCTGATGAGGCCACATCTGGAGTGTTGTGTCCAGTGCTGGGCTCCTCAGCTCAAGACTGGAGCTACTGGAGAGAAGCTACGAAGATGATCAAGGGACTGGAGTGAGGGCAGCATGATAGATGGTAGAAGAAATTCTTTACTGTGAAGCTGGTGAGACGCTGGCAGAGGTCCAAAGAGGCTGTGGATGCCCCATCCCTCGAGATGTTCAAGGCCAGGCTGGATGGGGATTTTGAGAAACATGGTCTTGTGGGAGGTCCTGCCCCTGCACAGGGCAGTGGGCTGGAGCTGGTTGATCTTTATGGTCCCTTCCAACCCAAACCAATCTGTCCTGTGGGGGAAAGGCTGTTTAGCTGGGGAAGACTGGGAGTGGTTGGGAGGCGGAAATCTTATCAGTGCCTACCAACACCTAAAGAGAAAGTGTCAAGAGAACGGAACCAGATTCTTTTCGGTGTTGCCCAGTGACAGGACAACAGGAGCAAAGCACAGACTTGGAAGATGGGAAATTCCATCACAACATAAGGAGGAGAACTTCTTTACTTTGAGGGTAAGAGAGAGGTGGTGGAGTCTTCTTCCCCAAAGATATTCCAAACCTTCCTGAATGTTCCTGCCAAGCCTGCTCTGCGGTGGGTTGGACGAAATGATGTACTGAGGTCACTTCCAGCCCCTGCTGTTCGGTGGTCCTGCCCCTCAGTGTTCTCCACGTGGCCTCATCTCCCTCTGAGCCCTGTGGCCAAGGATCCTGTGACCTCACAGGGGCCACAGCTCAGACACGGTGGGTGCAGGATGGGAGACCTCCAGCCAAAGCATTGGGATTGGAGGGACCTGCCCTGAGAGACTGAGGCTCTCCACAGCACCCCAAAACCCTCGGGGACCAGCAAGTTGTGTCGCCACCAGAGGGCGGGCAGTGGCTTGGCCGGTCCCCTACCCAGGGTCATCCCGTGGGCTTCCCTGCACCATGAGTCTTTTTGCTCCATGGCCATCCCCATGTTCCTCCTGAGAGCTTTTGGGTGAAGTTCCTGGGTATCGCCAGGACCTTCTGTGGATACAACTGGTGCTGCTGCCTCTCAGCCTGCCCCAGGGCTCTCCTAACAGCAAGGAGATTCCTTTGCTCTTTCATCCCCATCTTCACCCTCCACCACCATGGTGTTACATTCATCTCAGGAGCCCCCAAGGGACTTCTCCCAGCCCACAACAATGACGTCAGGAGGACCAGTGCCACGTAAGGAGGTGAACAGCTGCTCTCTGTGACCCACTGGGTCATGTATTTGTCCCCTGTCCCTGGAGATCCAGCCCAGTGATGGATATGACCCCACCTCAGAACCCCATCCTTGCTGGCTGTGTGGCCACAGACCAGCATCTCCCATTACCAGACAGTCACACACATTCCTCCAGGAACTGTATTCTTTAAAATGCTTTATTTTTTTTTAATTCCTCTCAATACTGACATTACAAAAAAAAAAGAAGAAAAAAAGAGGAAAAAGAAAAATTACAAAAAAATCCCCACTATAAAACATTCAGGTCTCATTGAAACTGAGAGAAACAAAGCAGCTTGCAGTCCACGTGCTGGCCCCCTCTTCTCGGTCATGGTGTCTAACAGGTTCTTCTCTGCCTCCAACTACAAAGGGACCAGGGGAGGGAACTGTCAGCATCCCCCTCGATATCGCCCAAAGCAGGCGATTAATTAATTAATTAAGCAGCGCCTAATGGCTCCCCTCGCCCTGCATCACACACTGTACAGCTGTACACCCAGCCCCCCATGCATGACCCTGCACTTGCCCCCCCCCTTCTGCCCCAAGAGATCCCCTATTTAAAGTCAATGACTTTTTTTTTTCTTTAAAAATA
>VZTY01011773.1:2524-15942 GCA_013400935.1 Turnix velox | reverse complement strand
AAGTGTTCCTGGGGCGGGGGAGGAATATTTTGGCAGGGTTTTTCTGGGCTGAGGTGGAAGAGGAGCTGTACAAAGGCAGGTTGAATGTGCCCTCCCACTCTCTAGGAGCAATTTTGGGGGGACAAAAATAAAGAAACAACCAACCAACTGGTGTGAGGCAGAGTGGGCCGAGAAAGGTAAGAAATACAAAAAGTCTCCTGATGGAAATCCGAAAGATTTTTTTTTGTGTTTGTTTTAAAAAAATACAGCATTTGAAAACGAAGCCACCAAGCTGGACTGCCTCATGCGCCTCCTCCCAGCTCCACCCTGACACCCAGAAACACCTCCTGAATGCATCAACTCTCTGTAGAAAAATATAGATACACGTGCCTTACTCTTCTCATTAGAAACCCTAAGGTTGAACTCAAAATGCTAGTGAAACCCACAGCTCTGCTCACGCTTGGTTCTGCTTTTTGCACCCAGACTTGTGCTACACAAACACCCAATACTCACACACCTCCCATCACCGTGATGGGCCCCACGGTTCGTGTGGCTAAACCTACCTACAGTCTTTGAAAAAAAAAAAAAAAGAAGACAGCCCAAAAAAGTCAGGGTGCACCACACCAGGAACCCCAAAACGGGCAGAGAAAAACCCCCTTGCAGAGTTTATCATCTAATGAGCTCTACATATATAAGTATTTATAAAAGCAGCAATGCAAACTCAACACATCTGAAACAAGAAAGCTCTACCTGGGGCTTTCTGTCCCCTCTCCTCCGGCTGGCTGGGGCTTGGTGGGCAGTGGGTGCAGCCCCGGGGAGGATAAAGGGGACCTTCCCCAGGAACTCCCATGGCAGCATGTGGCACAGCCTAAGCTGGGCTGGAGGCTTGGCACAGGAGAGTGGACCACGGTGAGACTTGGTACCATGGTCTCAGGTGAGAAACAGTCCAGCTACAGGACAAGGGATGGTGTGGGGACCCACCACGGACAGGAGTGACAGGCATCGTGGTACAGCCAGGACCCCAAATCAGCAGCAAGTGTAGTAGGGAGGGAAAGAAAAAAAAACTAACTGTGGGTACACCAGAACCTGCAGAGCCCTATTTACACTACCCCTGGACCCTGACAGGTCCAGCTTCTTGTGGGGAAAGTGGCCTGGAAAAGCAGGTGACAAAAACTCACAACGTGACTGAGGCAACCTTTCCCTCCTCCTCTCACAAGCCCTTGCTCCCACGAGGTGGAAAAGCTGGACCTCGGGTGCAAAAACATCAAAGCAAGTTCAGCAGCAGGGAGAACCGTGAGTCTCCCAGCTGCTGGAGTAGAAAAAAACAGGCCAAGAGGGATGGATGGAGAGAGGAAGGAAGGAAAGGATAGAGGGTGGAAAGTGTTGGGTGAGATTTTGGGGAAGGAAAGTGGTTCGATGTGGTGGTTTTCTTTTGTTTTGTGGTTTTTTTTGCATTTGAAAGTGCTGTGGCACCTCTGCTCCATGCACACCGGGTGTGGGTGTGTTGGGGAGTATTGCTGCTTAGAGGAGAGTCCCCTGGGACTCTTAAGAGCACGGGAGGTGCTGCTTGAGGATCTGTCTCGTCTGGGGAGCTATTCTGTCCGGGAAGCGGATTTTGAACTCCACGATCAAGTCTCCTCGCTGGCTGGGGGCCTTGGGGAAGGGCAGCCCCTCACCGCGCAGTCTCTTCACTGTTCCTGGCTTGATGATGTCATTGCAGGGCAGCGGGATCACCCGCCCGTCGATGGTGGGAATGTTAACGGTGCAGCCGCACAAGGCCTGTGTGGGGGACAAGAAAGAGCCATGCCATCAGTCTGAGGTGGCTGACATCCCAAACCATCCCGCTGAACGCACCCCATCACCCACTGCCCGCCCCCGCTCCTCACCCCCCACTCGTTGATCCCTGGGGTGATGGCCAAGACACTCAGTTGAGGCTCAGGTGCCAGCTCAGTCTGAACATCACCAACTGGGCTGCAGGAGAAGTTCCCCCAGGCAAGGACTGCCCAGGAGCAGGCTTTTCCAGCCTCATGGTGGGAAAAAAAGGACCCTCCTCCCCACCTCCTGAGCTCTCCAGGAGGCACCACCAGCCACTCGCAGCAACAAGCCAAGCTAAATATAGCTCTTTCCCTTCCCTGGCCTCACCGCCCAACCTTGAGCAGCCAAAAACCCAGGCTGAGATCATTAGATGCCATCGTGCCCCATCAGCTGTCACCCTCCCTCTGCCTGGTGCTGGGGGTTATCTATAGCACAGCCACATACCCACAAACCCCCCCATCCACAGGCCACGCCAGTGTGGGAGGGCCACGGGACAGCACTGAGCTTTCCAAGACCTGAGGGTCACAAAAAATCCTTGTTGCAGAGCCATGGGTTGGTTTTATGGGTGTCATGTTGTTTCCCCCACACCCTGTGTCACCCCCAGCCCCCCACAGCTGCAGGCTGGGCTGCATGAGCCAGCCACGTGAGGCGGGAATGCAGCAAGAAAATCCTGGTGTCCTTAAATAACTCAGACAGCTCTGGCGTACACACGTGGGCAGGATTCGTCTCCAGGCTTTCGGCAGGGGCTGAGGGGGAGAGCTGCAGAGAGATGCTTCTGGAAAAGGGGAGGGGAAGGCGGGGGGGAGCTTGCTGGGGGTGCAGTATTAGAGGTTACAGATAGGGAGCTGGTTTACCCCTCCACGACAGGTTCTGGGGCTCCCAAAATGCTCTGCAAAGTAAGGGAAGAGGATGCAATTGCTCAGTCTGAAGTAGATGGTTGAGGGGGTGGGGTGTTCAATTCCTTTCCCCAGGAAAAGCCTCAAAGCAGCAACAAAAAGCACCACAAAAAAGACCTCTTCATCTCTTGCTGGCTGCTGGCTGGGGACAATGACTGTGGCTTGTGTCTGGGGCAGGGCTCTGCAGCAGGGCAATAGTGGAGGGACCTTCGACAGAGCTAGCTGGTGGGCTCTGGTGAGCACAGAATAGGAGAGATGAGGCACAAACTTTAACACTCCAAGTTTCCATCTAAGCATGAGGAGGAGCTCCTTTACTTTGATGGTGACAGAACACTGAAACGGGCTGCTCAAAGAGATGATGGACACTCTATCTCTAAAGACATTCAAAACCCTGGATGTGTTCCTGTGCAACCTGGTGTGAGTGACCCTGCTCTGTCAGAGGGTTGGAGAGGATGATCTCCAGAGGTCCCTTTCAACTCCTGCCATTCTGTGATCTCCTTGCACAGCTAATATTCACAGGGTCTCCTCCTGACATGAACTTTTCTGGTTCCAGGAAGATGCCATCACTAGTGCTAGTGAGCACTAGTTGCTTGGCTGGATCTCTAGCAGAGATCACTTCTGGGGGAGAAGTGAAGGATGGTGTCCCCCCCATGAATACCTTCTTGCTCCATGCTTGACCAAGCATACTGGAGTCCTACTGCTACCATCACATGCCATGGAGGGCTGCAGGGTCCATGGGTGCCAGGGAAAGTACACCTGCAGCCACAAAGAATGGAAAGGAGAAAAGGAACTCCCTGTGGGAGCGTGTTGATGGGCCAAGCAGAGGGATGCAAGAAGAAGCGGGTGGTAACAGTGACAGCAGACGGGATCTTCATGTTTCCTTCCCACAGCCAAGATACAAGAATCTGAGGCGAATTGCTCCTCCACCGTATGTCCCTGTTTTTCATTCTTCCTGCCCAACTTTGCTGGCATTTGGGAAACTGGCTGCTGAAGTAACACCCGTAACTGTGGAAGCTGCCCCGCATCCTAGAAAGCGGCTCGTTTTTTTCCCTGGGGATGAAATCACCCCGGGCTTGATAGCTGAGTGCTGTGCCTTGAGAAATGAGCTTTATCTAGGTCAGCACTGGGTCCTCCTCCGCTCACAGCAGAGCCACCAGTGGGAGGTGGAGAGGAAGGACGTTGCCATCAGCTGCATCTCAGCCAGGCACTGAGGTGGGGATGCTCTAAGGAAGGTGATGCTGGGTTCAGATGCTGAGGGCAAGCTCTGGGCAGCTGGTGGACATCCAGCAGTGATACCTGTAGCTCTGCCTCCCAGGAGAGGGAGCTGTCAGTGCAGTGGTAACATCCTGGCTTACCTTGGCCTCACACTGTGGCACACGCCTGTAATTTTAGGAAGGGACATGTCCCTGCAGCCCAGGAGTCCCTGGGGAAGCACTCAAACCCCTCTGGCTTCTGCAGCAGCTGGGTGTCAAACAGACTGTAACTGGGAGAATGTGGCACTCAATGAAGGCTTGGGAGGGCATGGCCTCCCTGAGTTGTCCTGAGGGATAGAGGAGGAGGAGAAGTGGAAGATTCTTTCCTGAGTGCCTGTGCACCATGTGCCTCACTCCCCATGGTGGTGAAGGGTCTCTGTAACACCCATCAGACGGATCACAGCACCTGCCACCAGCTCTGCTTGCTGGTTCCATGTGGTGGAAAAGGCTAAAGCTGGAGCTAAAAAAGGCAAGACCTGCAGGGCAGAAAGATACAAGAGGAGTGCCCAAGGCTATGGCTGTAGGCTCAGATGATGGAGACGTTGCACCATGACACACTCTGCCATATACTGCAGTGGTGACATATGGAGTCAGGGATCTCCCAGCATCTGGTGATGGAAGACAAAAGAAGTGAAGCATCACCCTGCCCTGTCAAGCAGCTGGCTGGTGATGGCATCCCTGAGGATGCTCAGTACCTGGGATTTGCAGGGGGGGAAGGACAGAGATCAGACAATCCAGCACAGAGGGAGAAGGAATTTGCCCAGAGCAGCAATTTTACATTTGCTGCAAACCAAATACCAGCACAAATGCCTTGCTCTTGGACCCCAGTATGTGGGGCTGGAGCAGGTTTCTCCACTTGCAGCTCAAAGAATAACTCTGTGTGAGAGCTCCTCCAGCCTAAGCAGTACCATAAGCTTGAGCTGACAGGGCATGGACATCGGCACAGACAACTTGGGGTTAATTTTACAGGCAGGAGAAAGATCTGAGATATGGCATGCAGGGCTCCATAAATAAGGCAGCCTCCCCTGAGTATTTCTGGAGCAGTCAGCCAGGGAAGCCAGCCACTACAGGAATAAACCTCTTTGCTTTGCACTGCTAAGGAAATTCAGCTCCTGAGCCTGTAGGTCAACTTGAGCTGAGTTTGCTCCTGCTCTGTCCGACCACTGACCCCAGCAGATCCAGTCACAGCCCTAGCTGGGACACAGAGCCATTACAGACAGGGTGGCAGACTAAGGCATTCACGTTCCTTTACCTCAGGTCTGGCCCATTGAGCTTGTTTGTATTAAATGCATTTAAGAACATAAATCTGTCTTTAGAAGAAGGAAGAAAAAAAAAAAAAGAAACCATCTCATTAAGAAGACAGACAGCGTCTACAGCCAGAAAGGAACAGCAAATGGCAGCTGCCAAAACTGTCAAGGCTAAATGCAGCTGCCAGCAGGGATTTATTAAAAGGTAGTTATAGAGCAGCAGCAATGAATGGCACATCTTGTACCAGGGTAATCTCCCCTTCTTCTCCCACCTCTGAGTCACACAGCCCTGGTGTGACCTGCAGGGCCAGCAGCCTGCACATCTTGGGTTTTGCTCCATTTATCTAGTTGTCTCTCTAGGGAAGACATAATTAATGAAAACTGCTGGTTTTTACCAAATTGTTGCTCTGAGAGGGTGAGGCGTCACCTTTCCCTGAGTGACCCCACTCTCTGCCTGTGGGAAGAGGCTCTGTGCATCATCCCTGAGGGTCACTAAGACACAGCAGGCTCTGCTAGGAGAAAAAAGCAGGGACCATACTCATGCCAGACAACCTGGGTTTTCCCTTGTTCCCATGCAGGATTCTGGGCTCTCTTCCACAGGTGAATTAACCTACACTAAAATAGAAGGAAAGATGTGTGTGGAAAGGAGAATATGGGCAGATAACATCTGCATTGGCACAAGAAGCAAAGTATATTTAGCCTGGATCTCAGCACTTGTGGCACAGAGCTGTTCCACCTAAAAAACCAAGCAGCTCCACTTTGCAGAGATCTTTGTGTCTCTTGTGACCTACCTGGTCCTTCCTCATCAATGTGGGACAAGGACTCACTCCTGACTTGCGCCCAGGTGCCACCACCCAGAGTCACTCCCAACCCCATGGGACTTCCCACCTATACCCACCTCTTTAAGACTGATGTTTGCCGTGTAGACCACATTTGTCCCATCTCTCTTGAAGTGGGAGTGAGGCTTGTCCTTCAGGATGAAGACGATGTCAGCAGGGATGTTGTCTGGGGTGGCATCCCCTTCTTTGGGGAACGTGATTTTGGTTCCCTCTTTCCAACCGCGCTTGATGACAATGTTTAGGATCTTGTCCTCAGTCCGCATGGTCCGGCCATCAGCATTGAGCCTTCTGCGGGTGATCTTCATCCTCCTGGTGGAGCCATGGTAGATCTCTTCTAGGGATACCTTGAGCTCATGGATGACAGGTGGGTCTTGGACCTTCCTCCGGGTGTGCAGGGAATCCTGGTGCCGGCGGTGAACCCCGTTAATGCCATTGAAGCCAAACCGACCGAAGGCACTGAAAGGATCATCATCATCATCGATATCCATGTCTTCTTGGTCAAAGCCATTGAACATTCGTGAGCGGCTGCTGGCAAAGAAGATGTCAAAAGGGTTGGAACCTCCGAAGAAGGATGCGAAAGTGGCATGGGGGTCTCCATGGAACGTGTAGTGGAAAGTGTTTCCTGAGCCACCTGAAGAACCACCTCCAGTTTTGAGACCTGGAAGAGAAGGAGGAAGATGAGATGTCAATAATCTGCACCAATGCTCCTCTCTGCTGTCTCCAGCATCCCCTGGGATGCAGGTCACCTCCTTTAGCCCAGCCACCTGCAAAGCATGTGGGCAAAGAAGCCACCATCCCAATCCCTAACACACAGCCCTGGCCCTACACCCAGCAAGCTGAAAATCCACTGGGGGTTTGTTCCTGCTGTCCCCACTGAAGTGCTTCTCTGATTCTCTCCATCTAACTCATGGGCTTTTCCTTTAAAGCATTTCCCAACTAATTCATCTCCATTTTTTCCTATGGGCAGACTCCTTCCTGCCCAAATAGCCCTGCTTTGTGGGATGCCCTGGATCATGGGTATAGTCCAGAAGCACCATGACCTATGAAGGAGAACAGCTTTGAGCCCAATAAGCCACTGTGACTCTAGGTGGCAGAGCAGAAGAAGGCCAGGAAAACTATGGGTTCAAAATGGCAGATAAGCTCGAGGCATAGAATTTTTGGCAATCATTCCCATGGGAAACACCCCTACCAGGCCTCAGGCTGAGTCTTATGTCACTGCAACTCCCCCCATCCAGAGTCCCAAGAAGCCAAGGCACATGACAAGTGGCTCCCCAGAGAGGGCACACACACTGTGCAAAGTTATTTTTGACCAGGAAGGACCAGAAAGGGTTAAGCCCAGGACTATTTTCAGGGCACATCAGTGACAGTGGAGGGTTATTTCTCACATTTCTGATGGCTTGTCTCTCCTGTTAGTCGCCTGCTGCACCCCTTGTTCCAGCAGAGACAAAAGGGGGACAAGAACAGAGCAGCATATCTGGTGGTCAGTGAATTTGATGTTCTGGAGTGGGGGCTTTCTGCTTCACCTCACTCACCCCCATGTGTGGGACCCAAAAGCCCCTTGAAATGTTGATCACATATAGGTTCAAAAAAAGGTGTCTGATGATGTGGAGGACCATGGGTCATGACTGGTCAGATGGAGTTTGGCTTTGCTGGGATTCCTCATCCTACCGCTATGAGGGATCAATTTCATCAGATCCCTGGCAAGTTCCCCCCCAGTGTCCCTCACAGACTGTACAGCCAACAGGTTTCACCTTTAATGCCATGACACCAGCCCAAGATGGCTCTAATTTTGGGTGCCTGGTGGGGAAAGGCTGATTTCCCAACTTGAAACAGCCTCTTCTCATTTTACAGGGGTGGCAAACCACCCGTCACAGCCCTGACATAACTAATGGAGTTGGGAATTAACCCACCAGCGGTTAATCACATCAGTGGCTGGTTAGGGGATGCAGCTGCCCAGTGTCCCAACACTGCCTCTCCTCTTCCACCCAGCAGCCTGCTCCTGCCAGGCCTCCTGCTCTTTTAAGCACCCAAGCCGTGGGCTGATTAATGCAGATGCTATTCGGCCACTCTCCTCGAATGGGGTTGTGCTCTTCCATCTTCGACTAATAAGGCCGCCTGTGGTGGAGCCCTCTCTCCTCCTCCTCCTCCATGCCAACCACCAGACAACAGCAGGCGCTCGGTTTCAAAACAAGGGCCTATTACTTAAATTGGGAAAAGTTTTGAATCCTGTCGGTCAGCCCGTAGTTAGGAGGACAGCAGGACTGGCACCCAAGTGTGGGGGTGGAGGGATGTGGGCAAAAGCAGTACTTCTCGGCTGGGATATGTAGGTCAATTAAAGGGCTGCTGACTAATTATTCCAAGTATAACCCAAGAGGTGAATTCCTTCTATTTCCAATGCCTCAGCCAGCTCCTGCAGCCTTGGGAAGGAGGGCAGGGAGAGCCCAGACATCCTGGGAAGCAGGGTAGCGGGCTGGAGAAGCAGACAAGCCCAGGGAGAAGCAGGTCAAGAGGTGATTTCTGGCACTAGCAGAACCTTCACCCTCCCCAGTTTTGTGGCTATCATCCCCATTTTGTGGGCAGACATGAACCACAAGGACACCTCCAAGTGAAAAACCCTCACCTCTGGGTTTTTACCCTGCATCCCTGCCTCTAACCAGTCCCCTTACCTTCCTCCCCATACTGGTCATAAACAGCACGTTTCTTGGGGTCGCTCAGGACATCGTAAGCCTCGGCGATTTCCTTGAACTTCTCCTCAGCATTGGGGTCTTTATTCTTATCGGGGTGATACTTGAGGGCCATTTTCCGGTAGGCTTTCTTGATTTCATCCTCATTGGCGCCAGACTGGATGCCCAGAATCTTGTAATAGTCCTTCCCCATGACGGCGACGCTGCCAGGAGCCGAGTACTTATTCCTGAAAGCAGAAAGGACACTCACTCCGTCAGGTGGAAAAAAAAAAAATTCCAGCAGGAACTGCCTGGGGCCGGGGAGGGGGGTGGACCGGGAGCGACACGCACTTGTCGCGGAGACGATGCTCCCTGCGTCCCACTGGCCAGCAGCAGCACCACAGCCGGCACAAGTCCACTTTTCCCTAAAGAGGTCAGAGCCCCGGTGCCAGGACCTGCCCTGGCTCTGGTTTTGCAGCACCAAACCCCACGATGGGGACGGGGAGACTCATCTCTGAGGTTGACAGGGGAGAGGAAGAGACCCAGCCAGGGCAGGGTGTTATTATAGGGGCCACGCCACTACTAACGTCACATCACGTCCCTGTACTGTCTCCCCCTGGGGCTGAGCCAAGAGGGTTGAGCCATGTCTAAATCTAGCCACCAGCCTGTGTCCCTCCTGCTTCTCTCCCAGACAGGGACGTGGGACCTGAATCAGGGGGTTGAGGGGTTGGGTGGTGAGAGCAGTGTTTTGGAGGCTGCAAGCAGCAGTGGGGACCAGGGTGCTGCCTTCACCTTAAAGGAACTTAAAACATTTTGTCCCTGAAAGCCATTGGCATTCAGCTGGAGAGAAGCGCCTCCGGTGTGTCAGAGATGTAATTTCTACTTAGTGAAGAGAGAATGGAACCGTTAGACAGAAACATCTTGTGATGGTGGGAAGGCTTTTTTTTTGTTTGTTTTACAAAAAACCCCAAACCCCATCCTCATACTTTATAGCCTGACTTGCACTGCCCAAGAGCCTCCAACTATATCTCATGGTGAGCCACAGACCCAGAGCTCACTCCTTCCATCACACAGGCTGGGGCCATGCCTTACTAAGGCATGGAAAACCTGGTGGCAGTAACCCAAGGAAGGGAAAGGACAGGCAATTAATTCTTTTCCCAGTCACACCACTGGAGTGACAGAGACCCAGGGAGCAGGCGAAAGAGACGGGAGAGCAGATTCTGTGGGCAGACACTAAGCAAGACCCGTACTTCTCCAGAGACACCTCCCACTGCTTCTCAAAAGTTGGTTAACTGACAGTGAATTCCTGAACCTCCCCTCTGAGTCTGGCTGGTCCACCCTGACCCATGAAGCACAGCTCAGTGCTGGCCTCTGGCCCTACTTTTCTCCAGGTGCTGCTTCACAAGCCTGTTGCTCTGTAACAGGCCCTCGTTCTGAGATTCTGCCTCATGATTCCATCCCATCCTTCCTGTAAATGCCCCAACCCATTAAGCCCCACCAGCAGACGAATTTCTGCCTGGGGCATGAGCTTTGGCCTTCTCCTTCACCACCAGACAAGTCACCAGATGTTTCCCCTCATCAGTACTCTATCCACAAGCTCCCAGTGGATGGCACAGAGAGACAAACCCCCCTCAACCACAGCAGCTCAAATGAAGGTGGCAGGCACCCTCAGGGTATATTTGAATCCCTCACATCCATTCCAAGCAGAATGGTTTATGTTGGAAGGGACCTTAAATGTAATCTCATCCAAAACTACCTGTCATGGGCAGGCCCCGCTAGATGAGGGGCCAAAGCCCCATTGCCTTGTGTTACGGCTTGGACAATAACCTCTGAGGCTGAGAACCTACACCTGGGGGTGTGGAAATCAGCCACCTTCATCCAAACCACCTACTTCTGCTCGTTTTTGCCCCAGCCACGGAGCAGGTCCTTTGCTGTAGGCAGGGAGGAGGACTAAGACACCTCTGAGGGACACAAGGAGGGGAGACAGGGGATACACGTGAGACAGCCCTGGGAGGGGGTGGTAGAGGTCCCTGGTGGCGTAAAGAGCATCCCACAGTGTCTCCCATGGCAGCTCTTGGATGGCAGCACGTTTCTGTACAAGCTCCTGTATGAGAAGCCACAGCCAGCACCCAGCCCACGCAGGAGCTGGAGGATGCTCTGTCCCCTGCCCATCTGCCGTTTGCCCTCTCCAGTGGGCTGGGGGACTGCAGGAGAACCTAGGCAAGCGATGGGAAGGGGTACATGAGACGTACCAGCCAGTAACTCCCAGACAAAGGTCAGCCAAAAGCCTACCTACCCCACAGCAGCCTTCATTGTTGGGCAGGGGCTCCCCACAACCATCCCCAGCACGCAGAGTAGGGATCTGTCCCCTGTCTGGGTGATGTGGACCCTCCCACAGCAAGGACACAACAGGCAGCACCAGCAACAACCAGTTTGAGAGACACAGAAGTGGCAAACCTTCAATTGTCACCCCCCTCCAGGATCACATCAACCCCAAGCACTCCAATGTGACGGCGGGGCTCCCTTGCCCAGCAGAAAGCCCATGGCGCATCCCACAAAAACACATCCCATCCCAGCAAAATGCAGTCGCTCCCCCAACATCTCTGGCTTTGACCACTGAGGGGTCTTCCAGCTGGTGGGGTGTGATCCCAGCTGGGATTCAGAGAATTTCAGTACCGAAACGCATCCCGGCACCGCGTTTTACCGTGGGGGTGACGAGCGGGTGACCCTGTGGGTGAAGGCAGGCTCCGGAGGCGACACTCACATGAGCGATGGTGGTGGTAAAACACGACTCTGTCCCCACAGAGCCTCCTCCTTCCTTCCCTCCCACCTCCCTGGGATCAGCTGCAGACTTGCCACCAGCTCCTCTCCCCCTTCTGCTCAGTCATCCTTATCTTGCCTTCCCATTTAACCCCCTCGGGAGCGGGGAGGGAAGAAGGGAAGGAGTGAGGGGGGGAAGGTGCCGCAGGGCGGGTTTCGTGGAGGATGGGGTACGGGGGGGCCAAGGCCATTCCTACATCACTCTCTCACACTGGACACAAGATACGGTCTTGGAGCAAAAACCACAAAGCATTCCTCCCTGAGCTTCATGCCGAGCAACCACAGAAAAAAAGAAAAATTAAATAAAGAATTAAATCTTTGTTCCGGCCCTGCACATGACATCAGCCCGAGCAACCGCTGGCTGAGCACGCCGCCTGAATAGCGATGGTTTGACATAATCCCTCTGCTAGGGCAGTCATCTGAGGAAGAAAACGCTCCCCATCAGCGAGGCAGGGCAGTGGGTTTTGGGGTTTCTTTTTCCCCATCTCAGGGAGCAAGGTCACGGCGGGACACTGGAGACAGGCAGGTTTAAGGGGGAAGGGGACACGCAAGGTCGAGCGGCGGTAAAACCCACTTACCGAAACTTTACGAACACATTCAGAGTCCAGGCTGTCATTTTTAAAGGCTCGAGTTTTATTTTAAATATCCCGACTGTGGGCAAGCGCCGGCGGCTGCCATGTGCCCGGCCGGGGGGCACCGGAGAATGGCAGGGGGACGATGGAGAGCGAGGTGCCGGTTGGTGCCGGGCACGATGCTGTCGTGGCCGCTGCTGCCAAGGGATGCCAGCGTATCCAACATCCCGCTCCAGCTCCTTGGGAGCACTGGAATGGCAGCTCCTTGCCAGCCCAGTGGCCACAGTGGTTGCCTCTGACCTCCGCTGCTCCCGGGGTGGCTCAGAAGGGGCTGGCATGGTGGCGGCGTGGACTCGCTGCTGCCGGGGAGCTGCGGTCCTCGGTGCGCACGGGGAGAAGGGGGGACCCTTCAAAGGAGCTGCTTGCCCAGCCGTTAATTGGTTTCTCCCCACACTGAACTGCCGAATTAAGGCGCTTCTGCTGTCACCTCTCCCTCCCTGCTGCTTGCCGCAAGGCAATCCAGCCGCCCCGTCACTGTCACCGTCACTGTTCCCCCCAAGGAGCAGCCCCCACCGAGGAGCGCAGCCAGGATCCCCCCAAAAATACGTCCCCAAACCCAGCTCTGCTGACGCCCGGGGATCTGCACCCGCCGGGCGAATCGCAGAGGGAGAAAAGTAGGGCGGCGGAGATGTGGATATGAGGAAAAAAGTCACTTCTTCACCAATCTGCACACCCCCTTGGGATGTGTGTGGGGGGGTACCCTGCATCCCCCCCCCTCCCCAGGCACCAGCACCAAGAACCCCCAGCAGAAAGGCTCCCAACCCGGAGACTGGAGGGCAGCCGGACGATGCCTCCTCCAAAGAGGAGACTTCTGAGAAGTCACCTTCAAGCATGCCAAGGAAATCCAACGCCACCGTGTCCCCCCATTCCCCTATCACCATCACTCGCAGGCTGCCTAGAGCATCCTCTCTGCGTGCCCCGCATGGAAAACTGGGGAAGCCGTGCCGGGACATCAACCCAGCAGCCCAATTTGGGCAACGAGAGCACCCCCAAGCCCGGCTGGGGTAGGGAATCCCGGTGGCTCAGCGGGCACGGAGTGCCGGGATAGGTGATGGATATGGGTGCCGGCGCGAATGCTTTACCTCTCGGCGCGACTCCAGAAGAGCAGGATAGCCGGCATGGTAGCGTGTCCCGGGTTGCGCTTAGAGAGCCGGCAGCAGAGAATCTCGGCGTGCCGCGGGGGGGCAAGGCAGAGCCACCCGTGCGCCCGTGGCAGAGCCACCCGTGCCCGTGCTGGCTGGCAGCCGCAGGCAGCCAGGCAGTAATGTCATGAC
>VZTY01011772.1:118796-136630 GCA_013400935.1 Turnix velox | reverse complement strand
AAAAGAAAAAAGAAAAAAGACACAGACAGTGACAATTTTGATTTCTGACACGCCACTGCAAGCAGATGCTAAACCCACATGTCCCATGTGCCCCTCCACCCTGCTAGCATCCCTTCTGCCTGTCCCGCTGGGGAAACTGAGGCATGGCTGAGGGAGCTGGGTCTCTTTAGCTTGAAGAAGAGGAGACTGAGGGGTGACCTCATTAATGTCTATAAATATGGACAGGGTGAGTGTCAAGAGGATGGAGCCAGGCTCTTCAAAGTGACCTCCAATGATAGGACTCGGGGCAATGAGTGCAAGCTGCAACACAGGAGGTTCCACAGAAATAGAAAAAACCTTTTCACAGTGAGGGTGACAGAACAGTGGCACAGGCTGCCCAGAGAGGGTGTGGGGTCTCCTTCTCTGGAGACGTTCAAATCCCGCCTGGACGCCTTCCTGTGTGACGTGGTCTAGGTGTTCCTGCTCCAGCAGGGGGACTGGACTAGATGATCTCTTGAGGTCCCTTTCAATCCCTGATATTTCTTACATTTCTGTCTGCTAACTCTCAACACAAGCCCAGCCACCTCGGACAGCCATGCCCAGACATTGCTCTTGCTGCCTGGTACAGGAGGTTCTGTGCTGGAAGCTGGTAAGTATCAGGTTCTGCTTCAGTGACCAGGCAAAGCCATGCCTCTTGCTGTCACCACTTTCTTGGGCTGTGGAGACAGAGTTGCAGATTCAAGAAAGGGATTGCTGACTGGCTCCCTTCTGCAAACCAGCAGTGTCCCCTCTGTCCCCTTGACAAACACCCCCAAGCTGGTGCATCCTTGGGGCAGAGATTCCCATCCCCAGGCAGTGCTGGTGCCTACCGTGTGCTGAGACGGACGGGGCCAAACACTGCTCCCAGGACACACATGGGCAGCCCCGTCTGGACAGCTTCAAACCACTTCACCACGACTTCACCTGCAGGGAACAGAGAGGACATGAGCAGGCAAGGCACCCACATGGAGGGTTAACCAGGGCCAGCAATGAAGGGTGCACAATGTGTCCCTTCATAAGGATGGCTATATACCCACCCCCTCCATCTCCACAGCAGAACTCAGAAATGCTTCCTCACTCTGGCCATGGCTTCATTTGAGCCTTGTTGTGCACTGCCCACCCAAGAGGGACACGACTCTACAGGTGACTTCCCACAACCTTGGGAAACACCTCCCAGGCTGGCCACCTCCCAGCAGATCTTTAGTAAAGGAACTCCTGAAGCCTGATCTCCTTCTTCACAGCTCTCCTTGTCTCTCAACACGGGGCAGACCTTCCACAAAATCCACCAGGGCTCAGGCAAAGCCTGCGTAGGAGCCCTGGCGTGCCAGTTATGCAGCCTCACTGGCAAGGCAGGACTTGTGGCTTGTTGTTGAGTCAGACACAAAAGGAGGGCAAAGGACACGGGGACACACAGAAAAGGAACAACCAGGAAACCTCCACATCTGCCTTGGCTCAGAGATTGCAACACATCTCTCCCTTGGTGCCACCCTCCCTGCCAGGGTTGTGCCCAGGGCTAGGGCAGAGCATCTCCCATCCTGGATGGTCTTGGTCATCATAGAGACAGAGATGCCATTCAATAAAGACTTAAACCTCCTCAGGATGATGATCTGTGAAGCCAAGCAACCCAGCCCACTCCATTCTTTGGAGACTTGGCTGAGCACCACGAGTGGGGTTTGGGAGCACAGCCCTCTGCATCCCCTGCTGCTCACCCAGCATGTTGGTGGGCATCCCCAGTAGGGTGTGCATCAGGTCGTGGACCTCCCGGTACCGCTGGATGACGTAGGCCAGTTCTTCATCATCAACAAACTTGGGTGGCATCCGGGTATCTGGAGAAACCTTCTGCAAATCCAAAGAGGTTCAATTCAATTCACCTCATAATGGCCAACCAGTACATGAGAAGAGTCTGTTTGCTGGGGTATGGAGCAATAGGACAAGGAAAATAGTTCTAAACTAGAGCAGGGTGGGTTTAGATTGGACATTAGGAAGATCCCTACCATGAGGGAGGGATCCCTACCATGAGGAACAGGATGCCCAGAGAGGTGGTGGAGTTCTCATCCTTAGAGACATTCAAGGCCAAGCTTGATGAAGCTCTGAGCAACCTGACCTAGTGCAAGACATCTCTGCTCACTGCAGGGGGTTTGGCTCACTGCAGGGGGTTAGATGGCCTTTGAAGGTCCCTTACAACTCAACACTATGATTCTACTCTGATTCACTTCAGCCTCCTCCAAAACTTAAGTTTCTGGTCTCATTCTTCAACGCACAGCAATATGTGATCCCCTCCATCAACACATTTCCCAGGCCAAATGATGTGAGTCACTGTCATTTAAACAGACCTAATCTGGAGATTGCACAGCACTGGTGACAAATCCAGCATCATCCAATTACCAGAATTTTATTTCATCCCTTGACTCCCCCTTATCCCTAGAGGGTTCCCCACAGGTTCCTCCATGTCTTCAATCTCCCTTTAAGGAACATCTGTTCTCCTGGCACAGAGAGCAACTTCAGCTATATGCACCCCGTGAAACCCCACACTCACATTGTCCTCCAGGAACCGGATGTACTCCCGTCCCAGTGTCCCATCTGGCAGCCCCCTCAGCCTGCCCATGTCCAGGGTGGAGAGGCGGATACGAGGCCGTTCCCTGGAAGTAAAATACAGGTCAGTGAGGCTCCCAAAGAGGGGTCCTAGAGAAAATGAGACCCTGGAAACGTCCATCCCCCATCTGTGCTCTTCCCAAGCATTTCTGCTGCACAGAACCTGACTGCTTGCTGCAGGGATAGCACCATCCTTATTTCTGTAGCTGAGGCTGGGGCACAAATTGCTTCAAGGATCTACCTGAAGCCTTGCCAACAAAAGATCTCTCACTTTGTAGTCCTGTAAAGCCCTGTCTGGAAAAAACACTAGTGTTCTTAGCACCAAAACACTGCCACGTGGGCTGGTGGCCAGGGACAGCCTCCAGTGACAGCCATCCTTGGGAATTAAAACTCTTTAGCAACCCAGCAAACCAGTAGGAGCTTCAAAGGAAATTTCTCTCCCACTCAGGCTTTCACTATCAGCCATGTGGCAGCCATGCACAGAAAGGTCTCCTCTCCAGGTTGTTGGCAAAGAGGTGCCCCCAGCACTGGAATTAAACAAAAGCCCTTCATTTCCATGCACAGGATAAATACTTCCCATGATAAAAGCCCTTCAGTGAATCCACGAGCTGCTCAGCTCCTGAAACAGAAGTGCCAGGGCAGGACATGCACCAGCTTTACCTTGGCTTCAGATGCTTCCTGGTGTATTTGGTGTCAAAGGGGATCTCAGCAGCTCAGAGGATTAAATAAACCACTTGTGTGCACAAATCAGACCACTGCAAAACCCTGCAATACCATGGGATATCTGTCCCCAACCCTCAGAGCCTTTGCTGTCCCCTGTCCTTGGGCAGTTTCTCTGGGACTCAGCCCCATCCTGGTGCTCCATGTGCTCTGCCCATTATGGTCTGGAGCCAGAATCTGGCTGCTCTTCACAAACATGAGCAAAAAGCAGCTTTTCCTCAGCCACTTCATGGTACAACCCAAATGACAGACAAGCATCAGGCATGACACGTAATGAGGATCAAGCAGAAGCTAAGTAAATAAGCAGGGAGATTTTGGCTAATAAGAGACTCTTGAAAGTCCTCCATGCTCAGTGCTTGACAAGTCCCTGCAGACACAAGGGGAAAAGTGATCAAGACTTAAAAAAACCCAAGAGAAGTGGCCTCATTTCACAGCTTGGGGAGGTGCTGTGGGCATCAGGAAAGAAAATATGGAGGTATCTAAAGAGGAGACAGACCAGTGAGGAGGACAAAGCCTCCAATGCAAGGAGAGGCAGGAGCAGGGAGAAAGCCATGGATGTGGTGGTTTTGTTTTGCTGCTGAGGAGCACTGAAAACCCAAGATGTCCATGAATTAATCCCCAGTGCCTCCTGCTGCTTCTCCTTGTGCTGGTACCTGCCAGTTCTAGCAGTGAAGTGGAACAGACAGACAGGGGCTGGGTACAGTGGCTGCTGTGCTCTCCCCTTACACTTGCCACAGACTTGTGACCATTGAAAATAAAGTGAAAAAAGTATTTGAAGGGCTAGAGCTAACAAAATGTCTGCACTGCTTTCAAGGCAGGCAGAATGGAGCTCTCCTCAAGGAACATGATGGTCAAGATGCTCAAAGGGCTGGAGCAGCTGCCTTATGAGGACAGGCTGATGAAGTTGGGGTTGTTCAGCTCAGTAAAGAGAAGGCTCAGGGGGGACCCCATAGGAGCTTCTCAATACCTGAAGGGGGCTACAGAAAGGCTGGGGTAGGACTTTTTAATAGGATATGTGATGGAAGGACTAGAAATAATGGATGTAAATTAGAAGAGGCTAGATATAAGAAAGAAATTTTTTATGGTGAGGGTAGTGAAACACTGGAACAGGTTGCCCAGGGAGGTTGTGGATGTCCCCTCTCTGGAGGTGTTTAAGGCCAGGCTGGACAAGGCACTGAGCAGCCTGATCTAGTAGGAGGTGTCCCAGCCTATGGCAGGTGGGTTGGAACTCAATGATCTTTAAGGTCCCTTCCAACCTGAACTATTCCATGATTCTTTTCTATAACATGCTTGGCCCTCCCTACCACGAACCACCCGTGGGGGGAGGGATGAGAAGGGACGCACTGGAGGATGCGGTAACCTTCAGGGTGGTGTTTCATCTTGTCTCTCAAGCTGGGCAGGGCAAGGCAGCCTGTGGTCTCCCCGAGGACTGCCACCATGTCTGAAAGAAACCAGAAAATGAACTAAGATTTGTCACAATGATCTTTTTTTTTCACAATACCTGGCTGTCCTGTGTGGGCAGGTAAGGAAATGGGGCTATCTTGGCCAGGAGCAGAGAAGAACACTATGGCAAAACCATGACCTTAAACCATGAATCTCCAGCCCTGGGGCTGCTCTGCCCTGGTGTCACCCACAGGGAGGGATGTAGGAGCAGGCATGAGGCCTGGGGGACCAAGGAGGTATGAGATGGAGTTGGGTGGCATCATTGGGGGTCAGGAGGAAATCACTAGGGAATATTTGGGATTCCTCATCCTTCTCCTTCACAGCCTTCTGGGACAAGTCTCAGCCCTGCACTTGCCCTGGTCCCTGACAGGAGGAGAAATAAGTCCCCTGTGAGCTTCTCAGGGGACAACGGGATCTCAGGATCTCCCTGAGAAGCTCACAGGGGACAATGGGATGGGTTTTAACGGACGTTAATGGGTGGAAGGACTCACATCTCCCGTCTTACCGTGCCTGTAGGGGTCATAGAGAGCCATGACCGCCGAACCGGCGGCCAGCAGCACCTTCTGCAGCGGGGTGGTGGGGATGTGCCCGGGGTACAGCTGGTAGTACCTTTCCTCCTCTTCCCCCTCCTCCTCCTCCTGCTCCCTGTTGCCTCCATCCCGTGCCCAGGGCTCTGCCGAGCTCTGCCGGGCTGTGCCCGCGGGGAGCGGAGCCGTGAGGGACCGGCCGGGCACCCACACGGGGCGGACACCGCCGGGACGCCCTTGGGGCTTCCCGCAGGGGACGGGGACAAGGACAAAGCTTTCGCTTGTGGGAGCGGGACCCAAACGCAGCAGTGGGACCCCCGCCCGTACCCCCCGCCGCAGCAAAGGCAGCAGCATCGTGTCCTTCCCCCACCCCCCGCCTGCCCCGGAAGCGGGCGCGGAGCGGAGCGGGGCGGAGCAGCATGGCGGCCGTGCCGGCAGGGCTCTTCGCCGTCTATAAACCGCCGGGAGTGGCGTGGACTCGTGTTCGTGAGACGGTGGAGACGCGGCTGCTGCGCGGTGAGGGCGGGGGGGGGTCGGTTCCACCCGCCATCCCTCTCCCGGGGGTTCTCCATCTACCCCGTTTAACTGCGTTATCCCCCCTCCCCAACCTCTCTTGCAGAGCTGAACGCGCTCCCGAGGCGTCCCCCGAGACAGCGCGTCCGATTCCTGCCCTCCCCCGATGGTGTGACCGCCGGGCTGGTGCCCACCATGGTGCCGGTGCTGGCCGACCACCCCCTCGGTAAGGGCTGCCCCGGGGCTTCCGCTTGGGGGCGGGTGGTGGGACCCCCAGGGCAGAGGGACCTCCGGGAGGGATGGGAGCCCTTGGGCCAGTCAAACCCTGCAAGGGTGATGAGAGTCCTGGAGGTGGTGGGACCTCTGGTGGTGATGGGAGCCTTTGGGGCAATCACATCTCCAGGGGTGATGGCTGCCCATGGGCTGGTGGGACCTCTGGGGGTGATGAGAGCCCTGGAGGTGGTGGGACCCCCAGGTGGTGAGACCCCCAGAGGTGATGGGAGCCGTTGGGGCAATCAAACTAGCAGGAGTTCTGTATGGTGAGGGTAGTGAAACACTGGAACAGGTTGCCCAGAGAGGTTGTGGATGTGTTTTAACCTCTCTGAAGGTGTTAAAGGCCAGGGTGGATGAGGCACTGAGCAGCCTGATCTAGTGGGAGATGTCCCTGCCCATGGCAGGAGGGTTGGAACTAGATGATCTTTAAGGTCCCTTCCAACCCGAACTATTCTATGATTCTATAAGTGTTAGATACCCTTGGGGTGGTGGGACTGCCTAGGATGATGGGAGCACTGGGCAGGTGCTGCAGACTGACCCTGATGCTGTCTCCTCGTCAGTCCAAGGTCCACGGTTCAGGCATCTGAAGATTGGAGCAGGTCACCGGCTGGATGTGAAGGCTTCAGGAGTCTTTGGTGGGTCTTGTTATGGATCAGTGCTGAGTCCCACTGTTGGCAAGTGATGGGTTTCCATGTAGGGAAGACAAGGTGAACACAGCACAGCAGCATCCCCTGGGTCTCACTATCAATGCTAAAACAAAGAAATGATCCAACATGACACTGGCAGTGACAGGAGATGGGAACAACCCCTTACTCCTGCCTGTGACACCATCTGTGATCTGCCACATAGCCCCCCATTCTTTAATCTACCATGAATTGGCTTCACCGTGGCCAGCACTGCTAATTATTTGCCCTGAAGTACCCAGGTGGAAGGTTCTGGGGAAATCCAAGTGCCCCTGTTACAGGCTTATCATAGTTTTAATGTGAGGAAGTAATTTAGGAGTCTCATCTAAGGAGAGGTGTCCTTGTCCAGGGGGCAGGAAAAACAGCACGAGGTACAGCATTGTGTCAGTGCACTCAGAAACTTCCTGTGTGGGTGGATAATGGGTTCTCCTTCTCCTGTGTTTCAGTACTTGGTGTAGGACATGGGAACAAGCTACTCACACACCTGTACAACTGCCACCTGACCAAGGTAGGTGATGGCTCTGAAGGACCCCAGAACTTCTGAGAACAACCTTGTGTGCCCTGCTGCTCAGGGATGGATTTGTGGAGCTGATTCTGCTTGAGTCTCAAACCCACCCACACCTTGGAGAGCTTGAAAGCCCTGAATTTTGTCCCTTACATGAGCATCCACCCATGGCCATGTGAGCAGAGGATGCTCCTGCCTTTTTGTGTGTCATAATGGTGGAGGCCCCATCCCTGAAGAGATTCAAAGCCTGGCTTAATGAAGCTCTGAGCAACTTGATGTAGTGCACGATATCCCTGCTCACTGCAGGGAGGTTGGACTAGGTGGCCTTTGAAGGTCTCTTCCAGCTCTGATTCTATGATCATCCCCACCTGTTCTTCCTCTCAGAATATTACTGCTCCATTTTCCTGGAGTTTTTCTTTGGTTAAATTGCACTCTTTTGCCCTTCTTTAAGGTTTACACTGTTGGTGGGGTGTTTGGCAAAGCCACTGAAGACTTCTCAGACACGGGGAAGCTGGTAGAGAAGACGACATTTGGTAAGAAACTGAATTGATGAGTTGTTTTTTTTTTTTTTTAAAGAAAAAGCAGCATACTCACTGTAAGACATTTAAGCCAGTAAATGGCAGAGTGATGAGAGCTATGCCTTACACACTTCTTACTCATTATTTTTACACATGGCCCACGTGCAATCCTGACATCAACATCCACCTAAATACAACCACAGTATCTACAAAGCTGTTGTGAGTCTTGCTGGTTGCTGCTGGATTGATGGGGAGACAGATCTCTCCTTAAATCACACCCAGAGATAACAGTTAGAGGCTTTGATTGAATCAAACTCTTCAAACATCCAATTAAGAGAGAGTGGAGCCAACATCTTGAAATCAACTGAGCAAAATGACTCTTCCCTTTGTGCTGCTCTGTGGTACCACAGCGCAGCCAGGAGAAGTGATGCTGCTCAGCAGTGACTTGGGGGGTTGGAAGAAGGTGATCTTTAAAGGTTCCTTCCCATCCAAAGCAGTGGGTGATGCCATGATTCCACGCTCTGCTAAAGCTGCCTCTGGGCTGTTCTCCTCAGCCCATCTCGCCCTGGCTGCCTGCCAAAGCAATGCCCTGGTGGCACGTTTCAAGCTGCCGTCTAGGATGGATAATTGAGACTTTGTTTCTGCCTTAATATTTGCAGATCATATCACCAGGGAGAAGCTGGAACGGATTCTCGCTGTCATTCAAGGAACAAACCATAAGGCCCTGCTGATGTGCGTATCCAGGGGGAGGGGGGAAGGGAGCTGACCTGATCAGATCTGCCACTGGCTGCTCTTTTAAACAATTAGTTTTATTTTTCTTTGTCATAATCAAGTCTTTAAAGGCTGGAGTGGTACACAGGAATGCAGAGAAGCTGCTTTGAGTGCTCTGCTGAGAGACTGAATTTAAGTGCCCTTTTTGTATCCTGAAATCTCCAGCTATTTTGGCACCTGTTAGCTACATTAGGACTGACAAAAATATCTTGTAGACGTGACCCAAGTACCTCCATAGAATCCTAGAATCATAGAGTTGGAAGGGACCTTCCAAGGTCATCTAATCCAACACCCCTGCAGTGAGCAGAGACATCCTGCACTAGATCAGGTTGCTCAGAGCCTCAGCAAGCCCTTGAAGGTCTCCAGGGATGTGGCCTCCACCACCTCTCTGGGCAGTGTCTCACCACCCTCATAGAATCATAGAATAGTTTGGGTTGGAAGGGACCTTAAAGATCGAGTTCCAACCCCCCTGTCATAGGCAGGGACACCTCCCACTAGACCAGGCTGCTCAGTGCCTCATCCAGCCTGGCCTTTAACACCTTCAGAGAGGGGGCATCCACAACCTCTCTGGGCAACCTGTTCCAGTATTTCACCACCCTCACTGTAAAGAATTTCTTTCTTATGTCTAGTCTAAATCTATCCCCCTCTAATTTATATCCATTGTTTCTAGTCCTCCCATCCGATATTATGTTAAAAATTCCTTCCCCTGCCTTTCTGTAGGACCCCCTCAGGTACTGATAAGTTACTATGAGGTCCCCTCTGAGCCTTCTCTTCTCCAGGCTGAACAACCCCAACTCCTTCAGCCTGTCCTCATAGGGCAGTTGCTCCAACCCTTTGATCATCTTCGTGGCCCTTCTCTGGACCCTCTCCAATAGCTCAATATCCTTCCTGTGTTGAGGGCTCCAGAACTGGACGCAATACTCCAGGTGGGGTCTCACCAGTGCTGAGTAGAGGGGTAAAATCACCTCTCTTGACCTGCTGGTCACACTCCTCTTGATGCAACCCAGGATTTGGTTGGCCTTCTTGGCTGCGAGTGCACACTGTTGGCTCATGTTGAGTTTGTCATCAACTGACACACCCAAGTCTTTCTCTACGGAGCTGCACTCAAGCCACTCTCCACCCAGCCTGTATCTGTGCTTGGGATTGCTTCGACCCAGGTGCAGGACCTTGCACTTGGCCTTGTTGAACTTCATGAGGTTGGCTTGGGCCCACCTCTCAAGCCTGTCAAGGTCCCTCTGGATGGCATCCCTTCCTTCAGGTGTATCAACTGCACCACACAGCTTGGTGTCATCTGCAAATTTGCTGAGGGTGCACTCCATCCCACTGTCCATATCTCCTACGAAGATGTTAAATAGCACTGGTCCCAGTACTGATCCTTGGGGAACACCACTCGTCACTGGTTTCCACTTGAACAATGAGCCATTGACTGCAACTCTTTGAGTGCAACCATTCAACCAGCTTCTTATCCAGTGAGTGGTCCATCCATCAAACCCATTCTTTTCCAGTTTGGTGACCAGGCTGTCATGCGGGACAGTGTCAAATACCTTGCACAAGTCCAGGTAGATGATGTCAGTTGCCCTTCCTTTGTCCACCGCTGATGTTACTCCATCATAGAAGGCCACCAAATTGGTCAGGCATGACCAAATTGGGCATGGGAAAGAACTTCCTGATGTTCAATCTAAACCTGCCCTGCTCTAGTTTAAAACCATTTTCCCTTGTCCTATTGCTCCATGCCCCAGCAAACAGCCCTTCCCCAGCATTCCTGTAGCCCCTTCAGGTGCTGGTAGGTCACCATCCCAAGCTGTGCCACACTATTGATATCACAGCATTAAAAATCTATGCAAAGACTTGACACATGGGCAGCTTTAAGATTAAAAATTGCAGCTCTGATTTACTGGAGGCAGGGACAGTTAGTATTTCTCTTCAATGGGATTGTAAGTGCCTGCTCTGCTCCCTTTCTTTCTGTTTTCTAGGCATTCTAACATTGATATGAAAACACAGGAGGCGTACGAGCTGGCTGTCAAAGGGTTGATTCGCCCCATGGGGAAGAGCCCTCCAATCATCACAGCAATCCGCTGCCTCCACTTGGCACTTCCCGAATTCCTGTTAGGTAGGATGGGCACAAAAACCACAGGGGAATTCTGAGGGTAAATGATGGCAGATAAGTGGCTAAACTCCAGTTTTATTCATTATTTAAGGCAAAATGAGTTGGTGGGAAATTTGCATCAACTGGTAACCCCTGCAGAAAATACTGTAGTTTTCAAAGCCACAAAGCCTCATTAGAATCATAGAATTATATAGAATCATGGAATCATAGAATTATAAGGGTTTGGATTGGAAGAGACCTTAAAGATCACATAGATCCAACCCCCTTGCTATGGGCAGGGACACCTCCCACTAGACCAGGTTGCTCAATGCCTCATCCTGCCTGGCCTTAAACACCTGGATGAAATCTTTAATGCAATGTAAAGATTTTGCAACAGGCCAAAACCTGACCTCCTCACAGCACTGAAGCTGCTGGAGTGAATGAGCCAAGTATGCTCCAAGCTCACAGGTTTTCCCTGCCCGTGCCACACAGCTAAGGCTGAGCCAAGAAAATTTGCATAATAAATACCTATGGGAAAAATTCTTCTTTATCCCAATGTTTCAGTGCAACCCTTTTCAATTATAGGGTTTTTTTAAGGAGTGGTTTGCTTCTTGCATCCAGCCTCCTGCTCTTCACAAATTATCTGCCTTATTAATAAGGTACCTTTTCTTACCACCTTTGAAATAACTGAATTTCTACAGCACTGAGCAGCCTGATCTAGTGGGAGGTGACCCTGCCTATGGCGGGTGGGTTGGAACTTGATGATCTTTAAGGTCCCTTCCAACCTGAACTATTCTGTGATTCTATCTATAAGGTTTGTTTTTTTCACACCATTCACTTTGGGAGGGGCTGGAACACCTTGCAGTATTCCAGAAAAATGGATCTTAAAATAGTCTCTTCTACGAAACTAGTTCTTCCAGTATAACTTTGTGTGACACCTGGATTTAAAGGCGAGGTGTGAGTTGGTGTTAGTGCTTTCCTGCTTCTGATGGAATCTCCCTGTCCTCCTAGAAATCCACTGCTTGCATGAGACTCAGCAGTACCTCCGAAAAATAGTCCATGAGATTGGGCTGGAGCTGAAATCATCCGCTGTCTGCACTCAGGTGCGGAGAATCCGTGATGGTGTCTTCACATTGGAGGATGCTCTGCTGAGAACCCAGTGGGACCTGCAGAGCATCCAGAAAGCCATTCAGGACTGCCAGCCCAAAGTGCAAATGGAGATAGAGAAAACATTGGGCCATCAGGACCTTCTCCATGATCTGGAGGCTGAGATGGGCCAGGGCGCAGAAGCCTGAGCTACAGAGGGAACATCCAGGAGCGACGCCTGCAGCACAGTGAGGCAGCCACATGCTGACAGCCTGATGGACAGCAGGAGGAAGGGAGTTAATTGCAGTTCATTTCCACCCCTTCCTTGGGATGACTTTAATCAGAGAGGCATTTTCTTTTCACTGACAGGCTGTATGGTTTGTTTTTAAAGCATGGCAAACAGTTCATTAACAGCGGCAAGCTGTGCCAAAATTCCCCTTGGCTTCGGGAACATTAGGTTGCTAAGGGATAAAAAAAAAAAAATCCCATCCCCAAATTGTTCAGCAGCAGGAAACAGGCAGCCTCTGACAGAGCTGTATTCCCTCGACTGCACGGGTTTGTTTTGTTCCCTGCAAGTGACAGCATAACTTATCTACTGCGTGGATTTCATTTTCCCTCTGCTGTCTTAGAGCATTTTCTGTCTGCTAGTCCTGTTTTCAGGAAAGAAAAGGCTCAAAATCAGACTAAAAGAGGGATGTGCAGGAGAAAACTGCAAAGCAATGCAAGGAGGTGGTTTACACATGATGAGCAAACTGGGTTGTGATAAGGACAGATGCATAAGGCACACGAGAAATAAAACTTAAAAGTGACCTCAAGGAGGGGAGAGGCTGGTTCTTGGCTCAGTAGTCATCTGTAAATGTAATTACTCATTAAAAAATGAGTAAAAATTTAATTACTCATTAAAAAAAGCACATGCTGCTTTTTTTCCTTACCCCAAGGAATCAAGAGGGTTTGGGAGTCTGTGCTATCCTGCTCTGCAGCAGCTCCACACAGGCAGCACGTTCTGCCCTTCAGTCAAACTGGGAGCTCTGAGGTACCCTTTGTTTCCCATGAGCTCATTACAGCTGGGCCTGACCTAGCAGTAACAAAATTAAATTAAAAATCTAGAGTTACACTTGCCATATTGCACTTAATTTTCCAGCTATCCATTTAGCTAGTGGAGTTTGGGGATTAATTATCAAAAAGCAGATTTTTTTCCTATTCCTCCTCTGTACTTGTACAAACACCAGTTTATTTCGTCCTTCAGAAAGCCATGAGGGCACAAGAAGTAATAACTGGGAAGAGCAGCTAAGAGGGGATGTGAGGAAACACCTAAATGTTAAGAGTCTAGTCCTGCCCCAAAGCACCTCAGAAGTCGTTAACTTAGAGCCTGGAATCTCCTTGTCTTGGGTTTCCCTGCTCTGCAGAGCTGCCACAACAGCAGTGGAGTGGAGCTGCCACCACGTGGCACCTCACTGTGCCAACTGCAGGGTCTCCCCAAGGACAGATCCCTCTTACCCCAGCTGGATGGTTCTGGGCATGTTCCTTCTCAGAACTGAGGTGAGGTCACCTTTCACACAACTGTCCTGTGCTAACTGAAGTGTAAACCCACAGAAGCAAGTTCTGGAGCTGGAGAGAACACTTACATGGCTACAGCTGAAGGTTTTTGTATTAGGGCTCCTACAAGAAGACAAAAACATGGACCTCAGTCCTTAAATAACTTTGGTAATGAACTGTACCTCATCCTACATGGCCTACACCTAACACAATCTGAAGTCATTTCTGTAAATTCTTGACATTTCCAGTTGTCAGGTCAACAATTTGATGGGATTTCCAGGCTAAACCAGCTCTTCCACACACAAAATACCAGCCAAACCAACAATGTGAGTTTTGAGAACAAACTTACATTTTCCGGGTCTTGCCGTCTTGTGACTTGTCTTCCTCCCCCCCTTAAAACCACTCCAAAACACCAGCTTTTTTGCATGAGGCAAGAGGTTTATAGTGGGGAGGATACACCCATGATCCCATCAACATGTTCCAGAGAGGAGACTTGCTTGAATGAATGTTGTCTGTCCTCCTATTTTAGATACCCCTGCTCGTGGCTTATGTAGCAAAACAAGATGCTTATCAGTGATGGTTCTGTGGCAGGTCCAGAACTGTGAGAACAGAAACAATTACCTGTTCTCAGCAGCAGCCTTGTGGCCAGTTTCTGGTTTGCAAGCACTATCAAGAGATTAATTTGATTCTAAATTGGAAATAATGAGCAGTCTGCAGGACGGGTCTGATTAGAGGAGGGAAACTTAATGGCAAGAAGGTCTGGGAAGCAGAAAGAGGCAGAAGGACATCAAGCCTGAGTGAAAAAGCCAATGTTGGATCTGCTGTCAGCAGTTTTATCACTCAGAACAGCACGAAGCAGCCAAATTTAGTCTGTACAGTCACCCTTGATCCTAACACCTGACATTGGAACACTCATCCTCCCAACATCAACTCATATTTAGGACAGAGTCACATTCAGAGTGACTCTGTGTTTGGTGAAGGAACTGGTGGAGTTCCTGGGCAGAACTGCCATGCTGTCTCCATTAAGCCCTTGCAAAACATTTGAATAATAGATGTTATTGCCTCAGAATATAGTTTCAGAATTTGTTCCTGGGTTCATGCGATGTTTTTATAGGCTCTTAAAATGAATTACTGAGAAATGTGAGAGCTGCTTTATTCAGACTGGACAGTTCAACACAACTCCATATTTAATACAGAAATTATACAAACCCTCTAGATACCAGAGCAGTTCAGTACAACAACACAGAGCACCTAGACTTATCCAGATTTGAACATAAAATAAACTAAAACAACAACATTTTCCCCTCCCTACTTCTGAGGTTTTTTTTTCCTTTTATTTCAAAGCAGCTATTACATTGCACATCTGTATGTCCTCATTTCCTCTCTCCATTCCATATCCTGGCTTACCCATCCATCTCTGGATGTCACAGAGAAGGAAAAGCTCCATGGTCAATCTTAACACCAACCTGAATTACAACCTTTCCAACAGCAAATTCCACCAATCAGGCAGTGGAGGAAACTATCCAAAGTGGTGCATCCCTTTTCCACAAGCAGGAAACAGTGGACAGAACAGCTTCCAGGTCCCAGAGCATCCTAGAGATAAGGCTTTTAACCCATGTTGTGCAGTAATTCTACACACACATTTCCAAGTCCACCTTAAGTCAGCTCTAAACCAGAATGACACCAAAACATAATGGCCAAGTCACTTCTGCAGGATGTGGGAGCCACCAGGTTCTATACTAGTCACTGAGCTCCAGGTCGTATTCAGGGTAGAGCTCCTTTGTGGTAACCCCTCGGATAACAGCTAGAAAAGAAAGGAACACCGTGGCTTTCATTAAGCACAGATCAGGTCAGTCAGAGAAGCTGTGTTTTCACTCCCAACTACCCCATACAACCTCTCACAGACAAGAAATCAGTCAAAGGTTTTGTAGCTGACTCCCTGCTTATCTCAACACTTTTTTTAAGCACACAAAGAGCAAAAACTGACAGAAATTAGTAAGACAAAGTTTTGGTGACTGGTAACACAGAATAAAATAGTTGCAAGCAATTATTTCACTTTAACAGTTCTAAAACCACCCCAAGATAATTAAAAAAGGGTTTGTGCTTGCACTACTGATCAGGTAAAATGAATTAAGAATCTTGAATCAATAGAAGAAACTTTAAAGCAAACTCCTCCATCATGGCATAGCAGCTCCTCTCTGTGTCTAGGTAAAAACAGTGGGTAAGTTCTCTGACAGCTTTCCCCTTCCTTACCCAGCTTGCCCAGCAGCATCTGTCCAGCATCTTTAATGTCATTATACTCATGCAGCAGAGCAATGTGCTTCTCCAGCTCTTCTAGGCTGTAGCCTCTGGGAAAATAAAGCCAGAAAGGTCAAAAATTATACAGGGGAATACTGCTGCTGCCAGCCAAGCACAACATGGATGCTTGAGATACAAGCGTGACAAGTCAAAAGCAGTAGTTCTCCAAAGGCTACCTAGTCCAACCCCCTGCCATGAGCAGGGACATCCCACACTAAATCAGGTTGCTCAGAGCCTCAGCAAGTCTGACCTTGGATGTCCCCAGGGATGGGGCCTCCACAAACTCTCTGGGCAACCTGTTCCAGTGTCTAACCACCCTCGTGGGGAAGAGCCCTCATAGTCCCATGGCTCAAACCAATCTCTAACCAACAGTGGTGAGCACCATGATAGAAACAGCATCATAAAACATCAGTTTTTAGCTCAAATTCCTGGAGTACATTTTGTTTTAAAAACAAAAACACCCCTGAAGCATTGCAGTGAACAACCAATGATATTGCCAAAGACATACTCAGACAATAACTGTGCTATTTCTTGGTCCAAAGCAAGGTTTTTCTGTTTCAGCTCTTCGATTTCATTGCGCAGGGCTTCTTGGTTGGCTCCGGGAGGTTGGCAGGACCTCGGAGACGGGATCTGTAGACGACAAAAAACATTTAACAATAACTCTGACCGGGACAATGGGCCACAGGGCTGGAGGGCAGCGAGCGGCTGTGCCACGGGGGAACATTATAGAATAAAATAAAATAAAAACTTCACCCTCTGTGAAAATAACCAAATAACCACCCGCTGGGGGGAAAGTCTACCTCTCTCCCAGCTCGGGCAGGGACTCACCGGTGACTTGAAGGCATCCGCGCCGCTCCGCCCGCCGCCACCGGAGGTCCTAGCAAAGCAAAGGGGACGTCGCGTCAGGGGGCGAGCACCCCCGCGGCGGGACAGAGAGGGAGCAGGACACCCCGGCAAGGGACAGAGAAGCGAAGGAAGGGAGAGGGAAAAGCGGGAACCGAGTCCTACCTCCTGGGCAGCGGCCTCCGTGGGGCTGGGGGGCGGCGGGGCGGGCTGAGGCCCGCGGACGGGGAAGACCCCTCGGCCAGAGCTGCCGCCTCCACCGCGGGGCACGCCGGGAGAGGAAGTCGCGCCGCAGGGCACGCCGGGAGTTGTAGTCCCGTCTCTGCCGCGGGGTACGCTGGGAGCTGTAGTTCCTGTAGTTCCCGCAGGGCCTCAGGGACAAAACTCTCCCTGTGTGGACCTATGGGTGACATTGGGTGTTATTTTTCCCAGTTAGTGCAAGGGAGGGGATGACGCCTTCCAAAAAACATCCCAGAGCACCCCAATGATGTTGCCTGGGCAGAGGCTCAGGGAGTGCTCTGGCTCCTGGCAGAGCCTATGTCCTTATTTATTAGCTACTATTTTATATATTTATTTCTATAGGGGAGAAGCTGCCACTGGCCAAGCCACCAAATGTCCCCATGTCCTGCTGGGCCAGGGAATTGCTCACAGAGGAGTCAGTGCAGCTCTCACATCTGTTACAGCTTGAGGAACCCACAAAGATTTATTGTCATTTAGATAATGATTCTCTTGCCTAATGTCCCCTCTCCAGCCGGGAAGGGAAAATTAAGGAAACACAAGGGCCGTAGCAGTCACTAAGGAAGAGCCAAAACTCCTCATCAAACTTCTAATTGACATGGAAGGTGACATTCATGGTATGAAATAACCCTGTGGGCAGCTTGGGGTAAGGATCCTGCTCTCACTCCCACTCCAAAACACCAAGAGCTTGAAACCCACAAACCAGAGCTGCCAGGGAGGAAAAACTGTCACCAATTCCGGCACCAGTCTTCTAAAAGCACAGATTCACCAACCATTAGAAGATTTAACTAATCCTGCTCAGCTCAGACCCGGTTACCTTCCAAGGTACCGTCCTCTCTACCGCAGCCTGGACACCCCCACCCATCTCTGGGGGCCAGGGCCATTCCCGAGCCGGCCAAACCGGGAAGGTCAGGCGGCCAAACCGGGAAGGGAGTCACAACCCGGCGACACCCGACGCCGGTGACAGCCGCCACTTCAAAGGCAGCGCTCAGACACCTCCGAATAAAAACGCGAGGCGGGGACGCGCCCAGCGCAGGCGGGGTGTGGGGGACGCCCCGCTCCGCTCCCCGGACAGCCTCGTACCCGGGACTGCCCGCTGCCACCGTGAGCCGCAGCTGAGCGGGGTCGTTCCCCCGCCGAGCCCCCGCGGTGCGGCCCGCTCCGCCACCGGGGCCGGGCGGGGCG
>VZTY01011772.1:98-118771 GCA_013400935.1 Turnix velox | reverse complement strand
CGGGGCCGGGCGGGGCGGAGCCTGGAGGCCGCCCCCGCCGCTCCCCGCCGCGGCTGACGTGGCCCGGGCGCGGGGCGGACATGGCGGACGGCAGCAGGCAGAGCAGGCTGGCGGCGGCCAAGAAGAAGGTGAGGGGACACGGGGACGGGACGGGTAGGGCAGGACAAGACAAGAGAGGGGGTGACCGGGCTCCGTAGGCTCAGTCTGGATCGGGGCCGCCGGGCCGGGCTTCTCGGGAGGGATTTAGGCCAGGCCCGCTCTCGCCACCGCCCCCTCACCTCAGGCCGGGCCCGGCCGCGTTGGGGCCGCCGGGAGCCCCCAGTGCCCGGTGCTGCGACCGGGCCTTCCCCGCTGGCCAGAGGAGAGGCAAGGCCTGGGCTCCCGCGGTGCCGCACTCTGGTTGTTGTCTCCTTCTCCTCTTGTTTTTATTTTTTAAATTTTTTATTCAATTTACATTTTTTAGATGTTTTCCCTCGCCGGGGCGGCTTGTCACACCCTGCCGCGTCCCGCCGGGATGCGCCTCCGTGTCAAAGTCATAGGAACGGGGAAGTGTCCTGGAGCACTCACTCCGGGCTTCCATTTTGAAATGCTCCCAATAATGGGATCCTTCTTCTCGTCTCTTTTCCCCCCTCCTGAGCCGCAGCCGTGCCCGGCGGGGACGGGGGTGTCGGTGGGAGACGGCAGAGGGAGGAACCAGGAGGTTTATTTACATAAAAGTGCCCGGAACTCCCCGGGTCGGGGCTTCGGTGTTTGATAACATCCTCAGCCATGCTGAAAGACCTCACGGGGTTCAAATTACATCTTATCAGGCCGACCAAATGAAAAAGATTTAAAAATCAGTTGTAGATTGTTTCTCTTCCGAGTTTGCAGTTGTTGCAGTATCTGCAGTTCACAGTATCTCTATTAATGTGTTGTCTGTCTGTCATGTTCCTCCTTAAAATCCCTCAATGAGTGGAGAAGAAGAGGTTTAGGGGGATCTCATAGTAGCTTATTAATACCTGAAGGTTGGGGTAGGACTTTTTAATAGGGTACAGGATGGCAGAACTAGGAGTAATGGATGCAAATTGGAAGAGGGGAGATTTAGGCTGGATAGAAGAAAGAAGTTCTTTAGTATGAGCGTGGTGAGACACTGGAAGAGGTTGCCCAGAGAGGTTGTGGATGCCCCCTCAATCCCTGGAGGTGTTTAGGGCCAGGCTGGATGAGGCACTGAGCAAACCAGGTCTAGTGGGAGATGTCCCTGCCTATGGCAAGGGGGGTGGAACTAGATGATCTTTAAAGTCTTTTCCAACCCAAACCTTTCTATGTTTCTATGATTAATTTGCCTGTATTAATTTTCCCTTATTACTCTTAGTTATAACCCTAAAAAAACCCATTAAATACTTCTTTAAATCTCCTTTTAGTTGCAGTATAGAGTATGAGATTGCTTCCCAAGAATGTCATTAGCCACCTATAAAGGTTGAACATTTACAGCTCTGTGCTTCACATCAGTCCTTACTTCAGGCTCCCCTGGACTCATTGTTACTTCATCTTCCAGGGAAACAAACTCTTCTAAGTGCATTTCTCTTGTCTTTACGCTTCATCTGTCCTTTTGCCCGGTAGAAGGTTTTGATGGTGGGGGTTTTTTTTGACATTATGGTCACATAAGGCATATCCTACGTGGACTTCAGATTATTCTTTTTTTTTCCCCCCCCAGCTGAAGGAATATCAGCAGAAGAACAGCCCTGGAGCAACTGCAGGAACCAAGAAAAAACGCAAAACTAAAGAAGGCAGCAGATCTGGATCTCCCACCAATGACGACCAGCAGCCTCCAGAGAATGTGAGTGGCTCCTTCTTTCCTCCCAAATCCATTATTTCTTTGGTTTGCTGAAGAACATGATCAGAGTAATAGATGAATGGTGCAGACACTCATGCTGCACCTCTCCTGTAAGGTTGATGGTGGTGTTGGGGTATGTGCCAATGTGGTGTCTCACCACACTTTGCTGTGGCACAGCCCTGGGTGTGTCCAGAGGTTTTTGAGGTGCTTGCTCCTCACGAGCTGCAGCAGGATGCTGGTTTCTTTGGCTGCCTTTGATTGACATTTTCTCTTCTCTGTCCTTTTCTGAGCCGTTTTCTCTTTCCCCTTTTCTTTCGCCTCCTTTAGATTCAGAACATTCTGAAGGTGCTGGTGTCAGACCTTAACCGCTCCAATGGGGTAGCCATACCCTCATTGGACAAGAGGAAGGTGAGGCAGTGCTCGTGTCCCTTGCAGTAACTCCCTGTCCCCACTGCATGCTTCGGGTTCTCTTTACACTCACCTCGATTTTTCTGGATGGAGCCCCTTGTCCTGACACATTCACCTGTCAGTTGCTCGACTCATTAACACAAAGCTATTTGCCAGTATGCCTTTCCATTGCTTGCTTCCTGCTGATTTGTGTCAAACTTAAAAAGTGAAGCTTGTTTAAAAATTCTTCCTTGGGATGTCAAGCTTTGTGGAAAATTTGGGGTGAGGCAGTGAGCTGAAAGTGCTGAGAAGTGCATCAGAAGAGGTGGTGTTTTCTCAGCCTGTGTTTCTCCTGCTCTGGGTGGGTGTCACTGCTTTGTTTCCTAGAGCCCTGGATCTGAAGGGCTTATTTCCAGGGAAGCAGCTGCCTTGAGGAAACTGGTTATTCTAGTCAGCCCCATTTATGACAGGGGATGAGACTGGTGCAGGTGATGTACAGTCTGGCAAACACCAGGGATTGAAGTATGTTGAGGCAGGAAGTCAGATACTTCAGGCATTTGCAGGCTTTAGTGTCTTCATGTTCCTCAGGCTCTGAAGAGGAGAGGGCAGAGACCAGGCCAAAAGTGACAGGAATGTGTGCAGGAGCAAATGTCAGCAAACAACCTTTTAGAAGAATTACATATTTTTAAACTGCTAGTTTATTTAAGTAAGCCTCAAGTTGTGAAATAAACTCGAGGAAGTAATTTGTTTTTAGCCCAGAATATTCTTCCAGAGCTCTGCTTTTCATTTTCACCAGCATCATTTTGGTAGCTCATTTCCCTGCTACCATGGTGTCAATCTAGTTGTCACAAAGTAACTCACTGTGGTATTTACTGCATTTTTGTCCGTGTTCAGCAATAAATAATGAGAGTACCGATAAATAATGGGTACCAGAGAAGTGCAGTGAAAGCTGCAAGGTGGGATGGCATTTGCTCTGAATTGTCTTTGTACCCCTTTTATTGTGTGACAACATGGCAGTGGTTCTGCTCAGTGCACAGAGGAAACAGCAGAAAGTTTCACTCCTTGGGCTTTAAGTTTGTGATTTGATTATCAGCAGAGCGTGAGTGACACAGAGACTTCCTACCAGCTCTGGGGGTGCTAGATTTGACTGTCTGCCACCAGAAAGTGTGTTTTGATTGAAGTTTCTCTCTTGTCACAGGGAGTGTTTTCATTGAATACTCATGAGCTCAGTGTAAGTTTGATCTCAGAGGAAGAGACTTGTTTTGTATTGGAGAGTTAGATGATGATGTGCTGCTGAGATGGGATGTGGTCTTGCAGTGAAGACCTGTCTGTCCTGTTCTGAAAATGGAGAGTTTATTACTCTATTCATTCATGTTTTCTTCTATTTTTTTTTTTAATGGGGAGATGTATTTTGATCTTGTGGGCAGTTTGGGTGTTATGGAATTTGCAGATTATTGTGTCTCAGGTTTTATGAATACTTCAAAAACTAATCTTTTAATTGCAATGTGGAATGAAAGAAAGATTTCTGTTTCCAGCTGCCAGCTTGGAAAAGTCCTGAGTCAGGAAAATGCTGTTCAGAAACTCGGTTTGACACTAATAGGGCAGAAAAACTGATGGTTAGCAGCTGAGCTGCTGCTGCTATTGGTGTTTTAATGTGAGGCAGACCCTCCCATCGCACCCACTTCAGCTTTCTTGGCTGGCAAACACAGAGAACCCAACAAAATAGGAGCCTTTGTGTGAAAGCAAATGGATTCTATATGCTAAGCTGAGCAGAATGACTAACTTTATTTACCATTATAAGAACCTAGACTAGAAATTAGAAGGTAATTGCTTTGCTCCTAACTCTTTCCAATGTATTCAGCTGTTGTGATAGTTTTGGAGGGTTTTTTTAATTTATTTTGAAACTGCCTTGTGTGCAGCTCTTGTGGTTAAGGCACGTTACTGATTTTGCATCTCAAAGCATTAGGCAAAAATAATATCCTGATCAGAAAAAAAATTAAGGAGACATTTATGAGATGTACCAGGGAAGATATTCTTTCTTTCTTTGTCTCTCTGATGTTCTACATTGATGAACATCTGAACTAGTAAAGGTGAAGTATCTCATAGCTGGAGGAAGTAAGGGAATTCCTGACATTCCTATAAGCAATTATTGCTCCTTGATATCACAAGTGTCTATCCTGATGAAAAGAATTAGAGGAAATTCTCTTTTGCTCTGCAGTCTTCCAGCTTATTGCTTTCATGAAATCTGTCTTCACTGTTACTGCATTTTTTCCCTGTTGCTTGATTCCTGAGCAAAGTGCTGAGCAGGTAACCTGGGAATGCCAAGAGACATTCCTTGTTTCCTGTGAAGTGCCAAGAAGGAAGTGATTGAAGTAAGAGGGAGCTCTTTCAGATGGAATAGCAGAGAGCTGTAGGGTTGAATATTGAAAGATCATCTCGTCTGTTCTGTAGTGTTGTTAGATGATGACTTACTGGACGATGAAATAAAACAAATTGCCATAAAACATTAAGAGTGCTGCTCTGGGCCTTCATGGCTCTCTGGTGCCATACAAGGCAGATGAAAGCACCCAGTTTGCTGTGGCTTGATAGAAGTGTCAGTAGATGCTGTTCATCCTCCCACGAAGGCTGGATGAGAACTTGCATTGCTATCCATAAATAGTTTTTTGGCCCTTCTCTTTTCTATTTAGATTCTTCTAAAGCATTCATAGCATTCATAGCTCCAGCAGAGCCAGAGGCACCTGCTCCTGGCCCCCCTGAGTTTGGCCTGTTGGTAAATATCCTGTTTCTAAACTTGTGGCTCATGGCACGCCACAAACTTCACTTGTTTTTAGATGGAGCACTTGGGTTTGACTAACAGAGTTTTCAAATAGTTGCTTTTCCACCTTAATTTGCTGCACATGGCCATCTGTATTTTCCCCACAAGCATCCTGAAGGCAGTGCTTTCCAAAGAGAGGGACTGACACCTGGTTTTGCCCTCACTTGCTTTTGGATGAATCCTTTGCAGTAAATCTCATGTGTGAGCTTAGAGTTGGGTGACATTATTGCCCATGGTACAGAAGCAAGTTTGATTATGAGATACTGCATTTTCAACTGTCTCAGAGAGGGTGCCTGTTTGTGGGTTGATGTGGTCGCCTGTTGGCTCTGAGGAGAACACAGATTTCACTTCCACACGTTTCTGAATTGTTCACCTTTGTCTAGTTGACCCAGGCAGATCACAGGGTGATGTGTTTGTGTGTCATTTGTTCTGCACCACGGCTGTAATCCCTGTGCTGTGTTTTGTGACAGGCGTACTTTGACAGTGATGTTGCCACTCGTAACGCTGAACAGCTTGCTGCTGATGTCCCCGTGCTATCTAACAGCAACAGCCTCCCTAGTTGTGCTTCTGTTCTGCCTGCTCCTGAGAGCATGCAGCTGACACAGGTTTGTGAGTCATCCTGAATTGAACAATTCAGTGCTGGTTAGTGACAGCACTTTTTTTTTCTGAGAAAGGTGGTCTTTGTAAATATGACCTAACTAGTTCAGATTTTCTCCTGTTAAATAGACTACATTCTCCAGCATCTTGTCTAGTCATCATGTCTGTGAGAGCAGAGGGAGGACTACCACGGGTTAGGACTTTTTAACAGGGTCCAGGGTGGCAGGACTAGGAGTAATGGATGCAAATTGGAAGAGAGTAAACTTAGGCTGGATAGAAGGAGGAAATTCTTTACTGTGAGGGTGGTGAGGCACTGGAACAGGTTGCCCAGAGAGGTTGTGGATGCCCCCTCAGTCCCTGGAGGTGTTTAAGGCCAGGCTGGATGAGGCATTGAGCAACCTGGTCTAGTGGGAGGTGTCCCTGTCCATGGCAGGGAGGGTGGAACTAGATAATCTTTAAGGTCCTTTCCAACCCAGATCATTCTATGATTCTACATATGCCCTTCCATCTCCCAAAGATGAAATTTTTCTTCCCCTTCTCTCCTGTTTTATTAGCAGAAAGTGCCCTTAATAAGACAGAAGCTCTTCAGACAGATTGGTCTGCATTCCCTTTGACTACTTCAAGATTCAGTTGAAGTTTTCCCCAGCAAAGCAAAGTGTTTATTGTCTGCTAAGTAGTGACAGCAAACATAAAGCCTGTAACACTCCACTTTCTCAGTTCCAAGAAACTCAGGCTCACACTACTTAGAAATGATGTGTCAGCCAGGACTGAGTTGGTGGTTTTAAGTTCATCTTTCTTTGAGGAGCAGTAATTACAGATGCTGTGGAACCTGAGCCCAGTTGTAATCAAGTCTTAGTGACACATGCACAAATGTGACTCCCATCTTCTTTTACAGGCTTTTAAATTTTTGTCTTTCAACCCACAGATACATGAAGCTGAGGATCATAAAAATGCTTTGGATGAAAACAGGTGAGTGTCTGTGTGTGTTTCTCAAACAGCTTTGCAGCATGGTGTCCAACGAGTGAAGGTTTTGTTTCTCCCCAGTGTTGGCCCAACTGGGGGCAGTTCTCTGGGAGAAATTTTCACAGAATCATAGAATTATGGAGTTGGAAGGGAGCTTCAAAAGCCACCTAGTCCAGTGCCCCTACAGTGAGCTTGGACATCCTGCTCTAGATCAGGTTGCTCAGAGCCTCAGCAAGCCTGGGGATGGGATGGGGCCTCCACCACCTTTCTGAGCAACCTGTTCCAGTGTCTCATCACTCCCATGGTGAAGAACTTCCTAACATCTAATGGCCTTCACTGTGAGATCTTTCTTTGTTCCCAGGTCTATCTCATCGACAGAAAGTCTCCGCCAGTTGTCTGAACAACTCAATGGCCTGGTTTCTCAGGTACGGCCCCATTTCACTCCACTCATCCCATTAATTCTCTTGATGTTTGATGTGGAGCTTTGAGCCGTCAGCTCAAAAAAACCACTTTTCAATCTTAGAGGTGTCTGCAGCCATCCTACCAAACAATACAGTATTTAAGCATTGAGAGGCAAAAAAACCCCTGTTTTAGGAATGTAGAATTTCAGCAGTAGGAAGAAAAGTGAAGTGGGATAAAAGCTTTTATTCATGGCAAGATGTATTCTTGATTTAGTGGAAAAAAATCGAAGTCAATCTGCATAATTCATAGCAGCTTGTCACAGGAGGAGTCTGCATCTATCCTTAGCCAGAAAAGTCTGTCTTCTCTGCCTGCCTGTGGTAATTTGAAGTGAAAAGTGCTGGATTATTGTGACAGACAGTTCTTTCTTAATAGTGACTTGTTGCTTTGGGGAATAAAACTGACTTATTTGACTGGTTTACTTCTAGTCTACGTCGTATGTGAATGGGGAAAGTGCTGTTCCTTCAACAAATATTAAGGAGATGGAAGTAAGTTGTTCTCAGTCTGTTTCTTCTTTCTTATTTGTGACTGTTGATCACTTGCTGGGACTCACTGCCTACAGCAGTGAGAATCAGACCTAAGGGAGTGCCCAGCTCACATACAGCACTGGCTGGGGTTGTCTTGTGTGCAACTGGGCAGTTGTCATCAACAGCAGGAGGCAGGTGACAGGAGTTTCCAGCCTGGGGACTGGAGTAATGTGGCTTCCATGACACTGCACTTCTTATTTCTCCTTCACTTTTATGTCAAGACAAAGCCTTGGCAGAAATGGGTAAAACACACCAACATCCCAACTGCTTTTGTTGAAACCATAGATTTTGTTTTGTTTGGAGAATCTGATTGTATCAAACTGTGATGATGATTTATTTTTTCTGTCCTTTTTAATTATTGCTTTTTTCCTCCCCTCCTCCTGTTCTGCTCCTTCCCTTTTTCTCCTATCTGCATGTGCCCATCAGACACGTTACCAGGAGCTGGCAGTAGCCCTGGATTCCAGCAATCTAACTAACAAACAGCTCGTTACAAAGATAGAGGAATTGGTAAGAAACAATCCAACCAACCAGTTTGACGTTGTCTTTGCTGCTCCTCCATGCTCTCTGGGTGTCTGCAAGGTGATGGGTTCTCACATAGTGCCACAAGGAAGGCTGCTTCCACAGCGTGTTGTAAGGAACAAAATGGGCTGTGTGGAAAACCTGTTCAAAGGATCAAAGTCTGACTCTATGAATGTGTTGGCTCATCCCAAGAACAAGAAACAGAATTCTCTTGTTTCCATGTGAGCGTGCTCTGTTGATCTCATGCTCTTTCCCTCATAAAACAGCTATGTCTGATCCTGCTCTCAGTATTTGAAGGAGAATTCTAGTGCTGGCAGCAGCGTGAAAACCTCCCTTCTGCAGGTGGTGATGCTGTTCTAAATATATCAGCAGAGTGGGAACAATAGGTCTAGGAGAGCCTGGGGCTGGTTTCTGGTCAAATCCTTCTCTTGGCATAATGAATGAAGTGCTTTGTCCCAAGGCCTTCATGGATTCCCACTGCTGCTTTTCAGCCTTCAGCATCAACACTGCAAGAATTGCAGCAAGGTGGACTCGTTTCAGTCTGAAAAGAGCCTTTCTTGTGGGAAGTACTTTTCCCTGTGTTGTTCCTCTCTCAAACTGCGCTTTTCCCAACGTTCAGCATTTCCCAGTGTATCCTGTGATCCCCCTCTTGTTTTATTTTTGGTTTTGAGTTATTTTTATCCCTTTCTGTTTACCCTTTCTGTCTTTTTGCTGGGCTGCAGAGGTACCTGCTGTGGTGTGCTGCCCACCCAGGACTCTGCTTGTTTGCCTGGGGCTGTGCAGGGCTTTTGCTGCATCTGTGGTCTTGCCTTTGCTTTTCCTGCTTATGTTATGCATGAAAACTTCTGTCTCATCACCCCTCCATCTGCAGTCATCTTTCAAAATGCAATGAAGTAATAGTAGTAAAGAAACAGTTTGGCCAATGTCCTTTTTGAGGTGATGATCCAAATAACTCAGGATTACTACCATTAATTTTATAAATGTGGGATTAACTGAAGTTGGTGGATGCTCAGATACACACTAGGGTTTTCAGTAGCAGAATTTGGGAACTAATGTACTGCACAATGAAAAACATACCTGGCATATAAGGGTTCTTTGTGAAGGGAGACCCAAATCTTTTATTTGTGGTAGCCAGGACAAACTTCCTGTTCTCCTGCAGAAAGGGTAATGGAAATCCTGTTTGGAGTGGTTGGGCACGTATCCCACTTGATTAAAGTGAAAAAGCATTTCAGCAGTAGGAGAATATTCTAATGCTGGTGCATCGTTTTTCTTCCATAGAAACAGCAGAACCAAGAAGCAGTGAATCAGCTGGAGAAGGTAAAGTGTGTCCTATTTTTGGGTAGCTACAGAAATAGGTGTGTGTGTTTTTCTCTGAGGAGCAGAAAGCACAGTGGACTATGGCACAGGCAGATGTGATCTTGTCTGAGGTTTGATTCAGTTTCATTTCTAGCAGCAAGTTGAGTATGTTGACTTTGTGAGTTAGCCTTCTTATTTTGACAGGAGCTAATATTTATATGCTCCAGTACTGGAGGAATGTGATGGAGGCAGGAGGTTACAGTTGAAGTCCTTGCCAATAGGTTGGATTCCAAACAGTGCCACGTGTGTGCTGGCAGTGATTGTGCTGTGCTGTCGTTGCCATTCTAGGATGGATAAATAATGAAGCAGTTCTAGTAATGGAAGATTGAAACATGTCTTTAGAAATGGAGGCTGGAAGCACTATCAGTGAATCACTGGGTTTTCACTTTCACATAAACCAACAAGGGTTATCTGCTAATGTTTTTGTGCTGAATACACACCTTTTGTTCATGCAGGAAAAGAAGGAGTTTGAACAGAAATTCTCAAAAGAGCAAGCAGCACTGAGGGAACAGCTGCAGGTAAGGCATTAGTATTACGTGGTTTTGCTGTTTTATGGATCACTGATCACTCTTAGCCATTATCCTGGAAGTCATGAGTCCATTCATTTTAGGCTGGATATAAGAAAGAAGTTCTTTAGTGTGAGGGTGGTGAGACACTGGAACAGGTTGCCCAGAGAGGTTGTGGATGCCCCCTCAATCCCTGGAGGTGTTTAGGGCCAGGCTGGATGAGGCACTGAGCAACCTGGTCTTAGTGGGAGGTGTCTCTGGCCATGGCAAGGGGTTGGAACTAGATGATCTTTAAGGTCCCTTCCAACCCAAACCATTCTATGACTCCTTCAGGAAAACTGGGAATCAGTCAGCCAGATTGTACTTAACTGCAGGAGCTCTTTACCTTTCCTGAGTTATCTTTTTCTGGCAACAGCAATGTTGCAGATACAAGCAGAAAAGTTTTGTGCTGAGCTGGTTTTCTTTTCCCAAAGGTTCACATCCAGACTATTGGAATTCTGGTTTCTGAGAAGTCTGAGCTGCAGACAGCCCTGGGGCACACTCAGCAGGCAGCACGGCAGAAATCAGGTAAGTGAGTGTGAACGCTCCCCCTCGAGCTGTTGGTTAAACTCCGGATTTCAAGTCACAGGCATGATCACTCCTGGCAGCCAGCTCACAACAGTCACTGACTCCCTCACAAGCAGTACTTGGCACTGTCACTGTGCCTGTCATCGTGGCTGCCCCCAAATTGGAGCATGTTGATCCTCTGGCAGTCTAGGTTCTTTTGTGCATCACTGAAGCCTTGTCTGCCCTCTTTGGGCCTGATGACTAGCCCAGAGTGTTCCTTTCTGACTTTCTGATTCTTCTAAAACTTTGTTCTATTTCTCTGCCCTCCCTCTCACACAGCTGTCATGTTCCAAACTAAATTTGAGCAGTTCCATTAGGGGAAAAAAAAGCCCCAATAAAACAACATATTTATTGTTCTGCAAAGGAAGTTTCATCATCTCCATCTGATGAGTGAGAAAAGTATTTACAGAGATCTTTATGGCTCAGAGTTGCTTATGATTCACCTGTAGAGCCAGGAGAGGAACCAGGCCCACTGATTTAAAAAGCTTTGTGCTGCCTTAGGAGCTTGTTGACAAAGTAGAAAGTGCTGTTCATCCAGTTCCAGAAAGCTGTTTGTGGTCTGTATTCAATTGACTCTGCTCTGACTTGTTCAGGAGAAGTTGAAAGCCTGGCTGCTCGGCTACATTCATCTCGCCAGAGGGTATCAGAGCTAGAACGTACTCTGTCCTCCATCTCCACGCAGCAAAAGCAGTCAGAGAAGGTAAGAGTCACCTCTGCTTATGCTGAACCAGCAGCTCTGCCTTTGGCCCTTTGCTTGTCACTACACTATTGCAGAGTCTATAGTCTCTGCTTAGACAAGAGGCAGAAATTAACCTTATAAAGCCCTGTACTCTCTGTGATCAAGGCAAATATCATTCAGGTTCCTGTGACCACTAATCATATGGTCCAGTTGCTCTCTTCACATCTGTCACTTCATTAGGAAGCCTCACTGAGACCTTGTCACAGGAGGGTCTCCATCAAACAGACACTTTGGTAATGGATGTAAATTGGAAGAGGGGAGATTCAGGCTAGATATAAGAAAGAAATTCTTTATGGGGAGGGTGGTGAAACACTGGAACAGATTACCCAGAGAGGTTGTGGATGCCCCCTCTCTGGAGGTGTTTAAGGCCAGGCTGGACAAGACACTGAGCAGCCTGATCTAGTGGGAGGGGTAGTTGGAACTTGATGGTTTTTAAGGTCCCTTCCAACCTGAACTATTCTATGATTCTATGACATTAGCAAAGGAGTTGCAAAAACAACTTCCTGTTCAGATAGTGGTATCACATTTGAAAAGCCTGAGCAGGCTTATTCCTGGCAAATTCAGGAGGTTCTAAGCACACCCATCCTGAGAAGTTGCCAAAGTTATGAGCTTTCTCTTTCCAGCTGATGAGCTAAAGGTGGAATGAAGTAATTTTTGAACATCTTATTTGTTTGGCTAAAGTTTGTAAATTGATGATTTCCTTTTCCTCCAGCATAATAAAGAGTTGGTAAAGGAGAGAGACAACTTGAAAATGGAACTGTACAAACAAAGGTAAGTCCATTCTGCTTGTTCCTGCAGACTAACACCTCTCTTCTCTGTGGAGCTACAGATCATAATGAGGGGTGGTGATTTGGGAGGATGGATATTCAATTAGAAATTTATAAAAAGTGACTTGGTGAAATACTTCTCGGATTCTTCTATGAAGAATTGGATATACTCTGCATAATCAGAGTACATGTAGTGATGCCTCTTAATTTTTTTGGGTTTTTTTCCAGCAAAAGCAGTGAGGAAATCAAGCAGCAGAACTCAGAGCTGTCAGAGAAAGTTCACTCCCTGGTCTCTGCCAACTCAGCTCTGAAGTTGGATATGGAGGATTTGCATAAGAAACTGGAAATGGCTGAACTGATGATTCAACAGGTAACAACAATTCTGGGATGTGAGGGAAGATCACACTGGTTGTTGTAAGACTCTGATTCTGACAGTGCAGGAAAGAAAACTTTTGTTTTCAAAGGAAAGTTTTAGTGAAAGACTTTCAGTGAGGCCTCTGAGGAACAAAAAGTCTGTATTTCTAAGAAGCTGTAGCAGTAGATTGAAAAATATTGACTGTTAAATTCTGGTCTGCTAAAGAATGTTACACAGTATGAGAGGGTGACTGAACAGACCAAGTGTGACAATTCCTGTATGTCCCTGTGTAGTGTGAGGGGGTTTTTCTTACCCTCAGACAGTGGCTTGAGTTACCCTTGAAATCAGTTCAACTGCCACTCTTCTAGGAAAACTCCTGTGTCTCAACTCCACTGCATGCTCCAGACATTGGCTTTAAATTCCTGGCATGTTTGACAACTTTTAAGGGTCACAAGGTTTTATACCATCTGATTTGGCTGTATAATACAGACTCTGGAAATAAAAACTGGGAACTGGGTAGGGAGGAGCTGCCCAGTTCAGCCTGTTCAACAGGACTAAAATAAAAACTTAATATTTTATTCAACTTCACTGTGAGTTGGAGCACTCTAAAGGACTATCAAAGGTTACAACATGGATCATGTGGCTGGGTGGGTACTATCAGGGGAAAGGCTGGCCAGAAACAGAGTGTTAACATTTCAACATAATTTTTTTGGTTTTTTTTGTTGGCAGTTCTCAAATCAGGGAGGGAGTCTGGATGCCAACCAGCAGTTGCAGATGGCACTGGAAGAGAAGGCAAGCTTGGAAACCCAGGCTGCTCAGGTAAGACATTGTGTAAAGCAACATCCAAATTTTGATTTCTATGAGGATACTTGTGTGGCAGAAGAATTCAGCCTGAGCTTTGCATTAATGCTGGTTTCTTTGGGCTTTATCCCTTAAGCAGTCACTGCCCAATCTATTTAGCCAATATGATTTTCTTAGTGTCCTATTTTTTTTTGTTTTTTGAAAAGCTCTCAGAGTCACTTCACCAGCTCCAGGCAGAAAGGGATCAGTATGTAGAGAAACTGAAGGAGGAGCGGGGCATTTGGCAGCAGAGGGTACAGCAGCTCTCAGAGCAGGTAAGATGAAGAGCAGTATCTCAGCTGCTTGTGACAAACACAAACGGGAGTAAATGCACCATGAACCTTGTTTTAACTTTCTCCCCTTTGTGCTCTTGCAGATCCACACGATGGCAGAGGAGAAGGAAAAGCACATGGCCCAAATTCGGGAGCTGGAAGGCAATATTACAGAGCTGCTGAGTAAATCAGGTATGGCTTCACAACACAGAGCACCAGCAGGTTAGCTGTCTCCCTCCTTCACAGAGGTGTGAGTAGGTCTGATGTTCTCAGGCTGTGAAGGTAGCTAAAAGCCTGGTGACCCTCAAAAGCCTTTCATTCTAGCAGACAAAACTGTTTATATCTTTAGCATCCACCTGACTGTACTATCAGCCTCTCTGTCCCAGGAGTCTTGGGAGGGGGAGAAATATTCTTAGTAGGGCAGTGGGGGAGTGAGCAGCACATAGCAGGATGCTGTGCTTGGTTCTGAGAGAATTTTACTCCTTCATTCCTCTTGATTCCCAGTGGTGAGGATTGGATACTGCAGCTGGTGATACCTTCTGGGCCACAGAGCCCCACATAGGCTGGGGGGTGCTTTGTGTGTGTAACAGAGATGTGTATTACACACTGATTTAGCCCTTTTGACTGAGCTTTTGAATCTTTTTTTGAATCTGAGCTTTTTGGAATCTTTTGATTCCATTTCCTCAGCAGAAAAGCCCATGGAGACTGAGCCTTCCTTGCCAGCGGGGCCCACGGCAGCAGAGCTGAGTCTGCAGGAAGAGATCCATCGGCTGCAGCAGGAGAAGGAGGAGCTGCAGGGGCAGTACCAGGCCCAGGTCCGGGACAACGAGCAGCTGAGCCACCTCAACAGGGAGCAGGAGGAGCGGCTGCTGGAGCTGGAGAAGACTGTGCAGCGATACAACGAGGAGTCCGTGGATAGGCAGCAGATCCTGGAGGACATGCAGAGTGACAAGGCCACCATCAGCAGGGCACTGAGCCAGAATAGGGAGCTGAAGGAGCAGCTGGCTGAGCTGCAGAATGGGTTTGTCAAACTGGTATGTTTCTTTCGTCTCTCTCCTCTTGTTGCTTCTCACACTGGGGCAATCCTTCCCTAGCTCAGATGTAAAAAACTGACAGAAGCATTCTCAGTCTTATGCCCCTTGGACATGGCTGAGGAGCCATCAGCAAGTTTTCTACCCTTTTTGAAAGCAACACCCTCATCATGAGGACAGGTGGAAGTTTAGACATCATTATCTTTGGGAAATTTGTTTATCTTTGTGAGTCTCCTGCTCTGGAGACATTCAAAACCCATCTGGATGCGTTCCTGTATGACCTTATCTAGGTGTTCCTGCTCTGGCAGAGGGATTGGACTAGATGATCTCTTGAGGTCCCTTCCAATTTCTAATATTCTGTGATTAGGCTATGGATGCTGTTATAGATGCTTCCATGCTGGGAAGTTCCCTGTAATCCCTTAATCCCTCAGGTGCTTTGGCACTCATCAATACTTTCATTCAAAGTAGTTTCCTTTTCCCTTCATCCCTTGGCAGTTTCTTTATTCCTCCTGCCATTTGACCCTTCCTGTTTTCTGTTCCCTGCATTTGCCCATGGAGACATTCTCAGCAATCTTCTCTTGCTGTCATTCATATCCATCCAGGAGCTGAATCCTTAACTTTTACTTCTTCCAATTCAGCAGCTTCCCCTTTGGGGGTCCTGTCAAAGTGACACATGGTCTGGCTGCTGATTTTTCTTTGGTCCTTTCTCAGCTCTTCTTGTTTTTGAATGTCTGTGTCTCTGTTTGGGACATTCACACCACCCATCTGCTTTGGAGCTTGACAGGCTGTGTGATGTGCCAGGCCTCTTCTTGGCACTGCCCCAGCACTGATTCTCCTGTCTCCTTCCTTGCTCCTGTTCTGTCTTCTGAACCTTTCTCTTAAGTTATTTACTGCCCCAAACAGTCTGTTTGTAGCCCTTTGTGACTCATCAGAATGACACAAGGGGTAGCACCCTGTTGTAGTGGGAAGGAACATGATTCATTGAGTGTACATTGATGTTGGTTGAGGTGATTTCCTTATCCAGTGGTATTTGTCTTGTTCCTTATCCAGTGGTATTTGTCTTGCAGACAAATGAAAACATGGAGATTACAAGCGCCCTACAGTCAGAGCAACACGTGAAGAAAGAGCTGGCCAAGAGGTTGGGACAGCTGCAGGAGAACTTGGGAGACCTCAAAGAGTCGGTGAGCAGTGACTGGTGGGATGGTTTCTACAACCTGCTGGCGACTGTCCAGGCTTTGATGGTAGGATGGAAATTGCTATTGTAGTGATCAAGCTGGGAGCAGTCCCCCTTTCATCTGCTGTCTGATGTGAGGGACCAGCATGAGGGGGCAGATGGTGGCCGCCAGCCTTGTTGGTGGCTTTGGGGTGATGTTGACAGCTTGGATCATGTCACAGGGATCAGCTTTTCTGTCAGAAATGGTTTGATGTTGATTGTCTCATCTTCTTGTAGCTGGAGCTGAAAACACAGGAGGCTCGGGGGCTGCAGGAGCAGAGGGACCAGTTCTACAGCCACTTGCAGCAGTACACCCTGGCGTACCAGCAGCTGGCTGCTGAGAAGGAAGAGCTGCACAAACAGTTCCTGCTTCAGACACAGCTGATGGATCGGCTACAGCATGAGGAGGTTCAGGGGAAAGTGACAGTAGAAATGCACCTCAAAGAGCTGCAGCAGACCAAGGTAACAGTAAAGCATGTGTAAAGATATGAGGAAAAGTGGTTAACTACATGAAGTGTTAATTAAGCAAAAGATTGGACTAGATGATCTTTGGTGGTCCCTTCCAACCTGGGCTGTTCTGTGAGTCCATCCTGAGCAGAAGCACTACTACTGCCTGAAGGTGTAGTGACAGCAGTCTGGCACAGGTTTCACTCATCTTCTCTTTCTCTCTTTCTCCTGCAGGAAAATCTGGAAGCTGTAGCGAAGGAAAACAAAGAGCTGCAGGCCCAGATCAGCCAGTTAGCAGCAGATCTGGATGGCAGGGTTTTGCACAGACTGGAGGGTGAGTAGCTGTGGCTGGTCTCTAGGAAGGAGGCAGAGCTGGATTCTCTGGGGTGTTCCCTCCTTTGTTCACCTTCCTCCCTTTTTACAGGCGATGGAGTTGAAAGTGAAGCAATGGCTGAAGAGATCCAGGAATCTTCATTGGTGATCCCAGAGAAGTTTGAAAGCCATGAAGAAATGGTAAGTCTTCATGGGTAGAAAAGCCTTTTGGGTTTAGTTCTAAATGGAGGTCTAGAAAAGGGGACAGGTTAAACTGCAGAGAGATCTACTTGGTGCATGGATTTGGCTGTTGCTCAGCTGTGATTCCTGCCAGCTGAGGTGCAGTAATGAGGGAAGTAGAACAGTTGGACCTAGTGGCAAAACCACCAAGACTTCTGCAGTGTCCTTGAAAGACAGGCTGGAAGTGGCTTTAATTATGAAGAGAACTCTTATGGCAGAGTAGCTCTCCAATTATGATGCTGATGTTCCCTTTACTTGGAAGCCAACTTGCAAATGGTGTTGCCTATCTATTAAGATTTTTCTCTAAGTGCAGTCTTAATGCATGTTCAAGCAGATACCATTGGAGCTTGTGTTTTACCCGTGTATATGTACTGCTTGAATGAGAAGAGGTTCAGTAGTTGCTGCCTGGTTTAGTTCTAGGACAGTCACTTTGTACTTTGCTTTTGTACCCATAAATAAAATGAGATAAACTCTTATTTTCTTTGTCACTGTTGATGATGCCTCGCGTAGGAGAAGGACTAATGTACTTACTGTGGAATTCTTAGGTTACTTTCTTGACATCTGCCATGTCCCAAGTGGAGAAGGAGCGAGAAGACATGAGGCAGCAGCTGGCTGCTCAGAAGCAGCAGTGCAGAGCCCTCCTGCAACAAATAACAGCTCTGAGGCAGGAGCAGCAACAGAACGTCATGCTGGGTGGAGGTAAGACCTTTGTGTGGCTTGGGGACAATGTGAATAGGGAGGCACTTCTGCTTCTGAAACAGATCCACAGGTTTGTGAGTGTATCATGGCCAAGGAGGATCTGTAAAATAGACAATTCCCTTCCAGGTTCTGCCATGGATACTGTTCCAGTGGAAGTTCATGAAGCTTTGAAAACTGCCATGGAGAAACTGCAGGTAAGCAAAGGATCTCGACTTCTTTCAGCCTGGCTGTGCTGCTCAGCTAGAGTTTGATCCAGTGTCACACACTCTTACAACACACAGAGATAAATAGGAGAAGAAGCAGATGGTCCATAAAATACTCTTATTTTGCAAAAAGCTTATTACTGCTTATCTCAGGACAAGGAAGTTTGTAGCAGTAACTCCCCTCCCATCCCCATATTCACCCTGTCCCCTAACAGTGAAGGCAGCAAGGTTTGTTAGCAATGTGAATGGAGGGTGTTGTCTTTCTCACAGGTATGTGAGAAGTTCAGGTGGTTGATACTAATTCTTGTGTCCAGTCCCGTTTCACAGAGCTGATGCATGAGAAAGCTGATCTGAAGGAACGGTTGGAAGAGTTGGAACATCGCTGCATCCAGCTGTCTGGGGAAACAGACACCATTGGTACGTTTGGGCACCACCAGCACAAGCCAGAGCTTGCTTGGTGCGTTATTTCTTTGGGGAATTGATGTGTCCCAGCAGCTTTTAGAGCTGGAGCCCTCCAACAACCAGCAGTTTGTGTCTCCTGCTGGTGCCTAAGCTACATCTCCAATTTAGGGTTGGATTTGCTGGATCCTCGTGCTACATAGTTCTGTGCTCACTGTAAGGCTTGTACCCCAGACTTGCTAACACTTAATCCTCCTTTTTCTCTTGCATCCCAGGGGAGTACATTGCATTGTACCAGAGTCAAAGGGCTATCCTCAAACAGCGGCACCAGGAGAAAGAGGAGTACATCAGCAGATTGGCACAGGATAAGGAGGAGATGAAGGCAAGGAACCTTTTCTCTAGTCCTACTCCAAGTGGGACAAGCCTGGGGTCACAATCCAAACCTTTGTGTGCCCTAAACTTTTGAGTTGCTTGATGCTGAGGCAGAGGTGGGGCTGCAAACTGAGCTCTGTGTGCACTTCTCACAGCCTTGCTTCTTTACTTTGGTGCAGATGAAACTACTGGAACTGCAGGACTTAGTGATGCGTCTGGTGAGGGAGAGGAACGAGTGGTACAGCAAGTACGTGGCAGCTGCTCAAAATCCAGAGCTGCTGGCAAGTGAGAATGGAAGTGTCCTCCCAGGGGAGAGGCGCATTGAACTCAATGCTACTGATGGAGAAGGTAAGCTGCTGCCAGGATGAGCTCTGCAGGAGGTCCCCATGTGTGGATGGGAAGCTTCACCTGCCTGCTTTGTTCCTCACAGGGTTACGAGAAGTGAATTTAGCAGATGAAGCAGAACAAGAGGCTGCTGTTTTTCATCAGTCTGGTTTCCCCCCCGCTGACGTTAAAGCTGCTCAGCCGAGCCAAGAGGACCCCACAGCAAAGCAAATAATGCAGCTCCTCAGAGAAATCCAGAACCCTCAGGAGAGGCTGGGCTCCCCGCTGGAAAACCCTTGCATTCCCTTCTTCTACCGTGCTGATGAGAACGATGAGGTGAAAATCATGGTAGTTTAAGTGGCTCTAAATGTTATCTACAGTGAGTTTCTATGAGCCTCAAAGTACTGACTTGTATGTGCCCGTACCTCTGCTCAGTGCCCTTGGTCACAACAGGTTCTTAAAGACACCAGGAAAGAGGGATTGCATCAGATGGAACTTGAGCCATCAGAGCTCATCCTCCCTTTCTCTTTCTTGTTACTTGCTGTGCTTGGAGAACAGGCAGGCTCATGCTAATCCTGGGAGGCAGCTGGTGCTTCACCTGAGCCAGGTGGGAAGAGGGTTCCATTGACTTTGGGCAAAATTACTCAATCCTTTTGTCCCAGGCTCTGCTACCAGCAGCCAGCTTCACAGCGGTTCTTCATCCATCGCTCATGACTGCCATCAGCCTAGATCCTCCTTCCAGGGCTCCCAAAGTAACTAACTTACTCTGGTAACGAACTCTTTGGACTCTTAAACAGGTTGGTTTGGTTTCATATTCTGCGTCTTTAAAAAGTTCCCACTTTTCTTCTGCTGCCTGCCTCTCGCAACTGTAGCTGCAATGGGCCTGGTCAGTCTCAAACAGCCACAAGCTGCAGGTTCCTGGCCAGTGCTCAAGCCCCCTTGATTCTCATTGCTAGGGGAAGGGACCCAGGGTGGCCTTTGGAATCTTCTTTTGGTTACTTGACAAAGCTTTATGTGATTTCTTGGGAGTGGGGTGGAAATGTAACTGCACTTTGAAGGATGATGTGTTTCACTTGTATGTGTCTGAAGGTTTTATTTATTTAAGAAAAAAAAAATGGGAGAAATAAGTGAAAGGAAACCACTTAATAAACATGCTTTGTTTTGAATCTCTGGGCTCTAGGGGTTCTAGTTCTCCAGCACTGAAGTTTTCTCCTCTCATTTTGGTGAGGAGCCCATTCAGTAGGTGGAATCCAACATCCTGTGTCCCCTGGTGAAGACCTTGGGACACACAGCAGTGACAGTGGCATCACCTGAAGCTGTAGCCCTAATTGTAAGGAGAAAAACCAGACATGGGGAAGAAAGAGTCCCTTCAAACAGCAGCAAAGCAAATCAGTTAGGTGTGCAAATGGTGATGTAAACTGCCCAGGGATGTCCTGCAGCTCAATTTGCTTTCCAAGCCTGTTTGGAAGAGGGGTAGTTTCAGCAATGGCATTTTAAGGAAAAGCACAAGGTTGATTTTTAAAGACCGTGGCAGCCACAGCTGTAGGATCCCAGCTCTGATGCCTGGGTTAGTGCCTGAAGCAGCAGACGCCACCTCTCTGTCAAGATAAGAGCTGCAAGCACAAGAATGTCAACAAAATAGACTGTTCCATTTCTTCTGTCCAAGTTCCTTAAGCTTTACTCCAGCACAGTAGAGAGAACTTTTCCTCTAATGCAAGAAGCAGTTGGTAGGTTGTTTTGTTTGTTTGACCTTCCCTATACAAGTGATAAAAGCATACACAGACCACTGTGTATGTTCCCATAACCCCACCAGCAGAAGATGGAAGCTGGTTTTTGAACTCCTTTCATTTGCTGGGCACAAAACACAAGTGGCAGAGACTCCCAAGCTCTGGGCTGCACAGGTTTGTGTACATACTGTACCTGTGTAAAATGCTGTATATTCCTGGGAGAGATACTAAGTCTAAGCCTTTTGCAGAGGTTTTGGCTGCTCAGGCTTTTCATTGATTGTATCATAACTACTGGGGGCAGCGCTGTCATTTAATGCAGAGCATTATTATAAATGGAGTAAATATTTATTGGATGTTTTACTCTAGTACTGTGAAGATGAGACCAGGGAAGAAGGGCTGCAGGTTGTTGCAGAGATGACTCAATCCTGTTACAGATTTGCTTTCTGAATAAACTTATTCAGATGGGCACTGACGAGATGTCTCTCTTCTGTTCACATCACCTTGAAATTCAGCCAGCAAAAAAAGAGTGAAGAATGAATTCTTTATTAAAAAAACCTGCCCTGACCTCACTGCTTTTTTCACTTACTTTCATGAATGTTCTCCTGTAGACAGGCCGCTGACAAGCCCAAGATGTGTCTCTTGGCAAGTGCTTCACATCCAGATCCTCAGTTTAGCTTAATTTTTTTACCCTGTTGCCTTTAAGAGTGTTTTCCTCACCCCACCTTTGAGTGCACTCAGAGCAGGAACTACTGACCCACAGTCACTTTAAAAAGGAGCAAACAAACCTCTGATTTGAAGTAGAAAAATGCTTGTTAAAGCACCAAACAACAGGAAACAGCTGGAAAGAGGATGCTTTGACAAGGCTAGAGATCAGTGGATAGAGTTTATCTTGCCTGGGCAGGGCAGGTAGGGGGAAAAGAAATAGGACAGAGGTGGATAAGCAAGGGTTAGTGTCTCAGAAGCTGCAGTTACATCCCCTAAAAGCAAGAAAGATGGAGATAGCCACAATACAGATGTAAAGGAAGCACTGGGCATCTAGTCTACTCACCCAATCCATACAAATATCTACTATTAATATCTTCAAGGAGATTTTTAGAATCATAGAATAGTTTGGGTTGGAAGGGACCTTAAAGATCATCGAGTTCCAACCCCCCTGCCATAGGCAGGGACACCTCCCACTAGATCAGGCTGCTCAGTGCCTTGTCCAGCCTAGTCTTGAACACCTCCAGAGAGGGGGCATCCACAACCTCTCTGGGCAACCTGTTCCAGTGTTTCACCACCCTCACTGTAAAGAATTTCTTTCTTATGTCAAGTCTAAACCTACCTCCCTCCAGCTTATTAGCTTATTAAAGCCTAACTGGGAGTACTGGGAGTACCACAGCCAGCAAAGAGCATTCAGGGCTGAACTGGCATCGAACACACAGTGATTTAAGTCACCAACACCAGTGCTCCTACTCACCCCCTTCCTGCAGGAAGTAGTGCTGGATCTCCATTCTCTAGGATTACAGCAATCACTGGGATGACTGGCAAATACAGGGATTATGGAGAAATGGGGTTGTCACCATGAGAAGTAGCAACCACGAGCTGATGGCTGTAGCACTCATTGACTTGGCACACAAACAGCAGCTTTACCCAGTTTATATCTGGGAAGCCTTAAAGCTGGCCACGTGCTTTAGTCTGTGGCTGGTCTGGGCTTCAGGTAGGGACCTAAAATACAGCTCCTGACAGAGAAACTACAACTCAGCTCCTACTTGCTGTGTTCCACAGCCAGTCTGGGCAAAAATACCTTATTAGAGACAAAAAACTTTGTGTGCAAAAATCCCACCTTCTCTGTGTCCAGTTACTGAAGCACCTCCAGGTATTTTCCTGTACTCTTTCTGCTTCTGACAACTTTTCATTCTAGTGCAGCTCCTGGACACCACCGGTGATGCATCTCTGTCCCACCTCCCCTGTTAGTAACAGCAGCCTGAGTGTAGAGCTTTTTAAAAACTCTATGGGATGAAATGATTAGGTTATAATTAAACCCAGTTTGAAAATCAGCCAGAGAAAGAGCAAGAGAAAGAGAGAGATGGTTTTATTCTAGTCATGGAAACCTTCATTATACAGAAATGATAGTTTATTTCATCCAATAAACAAGAGTGACAGGTAGATCACAAACTGCATCACAGCTACTACCAGCACTGAGACAGTTCACCCACAAGTCTGGGGTAATACAAGAACCCAACTGCACACAGCAGAGAATTTAACAATCAGCTCAAAAACTCAACATCAGGATTTGGTTAACTTTTTGCACGTGTGTGTGTGTGTATATATATATATTTGTATGTATATAGATATTCTTTCCCTACTTAAGTATTTCCTAATATCCACATGGAAGCACAAATGGCTTTAAACACCTGGACGTATATAGATCTTTCATCTTATATATATATATTTATATATATTTATAACAGTAAAGATATCATTCTCATTACTACAATATACTTGATTAACTCCTTTAAGCAGCTGGGAAGGAAGAAAAAAAAAAAAAAGAAAAAAAGAAAAGAAAACCCCAACAAAACAGTTTCACTACAATCACATTTGATATGTGTGTGTGTCACAAAATACGAAGAGAACAAGCCATGTGTGAGATTGGAGTCAGACCATTCCAGGACAGAACAGCTAAGAGGCAGGCAAAGAGTCTCAGAGGGAGCAGGACTACATGTCAAATGGTGGCTTTGGGCTCTCCGGGCGGGAGGGACTGGCCTTACCCGGCCGGCTGGAGGTTAAAGACAAGAAAAAGAAAGAAAAAAAAAAAAAAGAAGAGGGAAGGGAAAAGGGGGAGAAGTAGTAAAACAATAGTTAAAATACAGAAAGGAACCAGCATCAGAACAACAAAGGATCCACGAGAGAAATTAAGAACAGCAGCACTGAAATAAGGTAAATTAAACCTGAGACAGACCTCGGTGACAGCCTGTGACACAGGTGGCTCATTTAGCTCAGGCAGAGATACAACATCTGAGATGTACAGGGTTGATATATATTTTTTTTAATTCTCGAGTCCTTTTTTTTTTTCTTTTTAATACATGTAGCATAAAAAGTAAAAATCAAACCTTAAGATGAGTTGCGATCAACAAGGGTTACAAGTTTCCCCAAACACGTACCATCCACATGCAAGAAGAAAAAAGGCTACGGAAGAAATCACCACAGTACCCGAGAAACACTGGAAGAAGATGTGCTTATTTCGAAGCAGAAATAGTTTTCAACAAAACGTTACACAGCAAACTCCCTGAAAACATTTGGTTGTCCGTTTGCAAGGGGGGTGTCGGAAGGGTGCAGCATTCCCTAGTCCCCTCTCCCTGCTGGCTTCAGGGAAAAAATGAGGAAGCAAGACACGCCCGTGTGTCACCAGCAGGGTGTCCCCAGCTCGTTTTGGGATCTGCATGTGAGCAGGTCCATGTGCTGCCTGCACCAAGAGGTGTGTGCGTGCTATCTCACACTTTAACAGGACATCGTTGCTCTACAGAACTCCCCCCTTCCCATTCTCCCTGCCTCACTTGGATAGAAAGTTGATTGCACTGTTCCCATCGTGATTTTTTTGTGTTTTTTTTTTTTTTTTGCACCTTTGAAGTCAAACTAACACACAGGACTTTTAATCTGCTCCTAATGGTGTCACGTATCAACAGCATTTTTTTTTTTTTTTTCTTCTAAAGTCACACTTTTTGTCTTCCTAACTACAAGAAAAGAAAATCACTACAGATTTTCTAAGTAGCTACGGCTAAACTGCTGCAGGCAGGACACTTATCCGGGCTAGACCAGGGAAGATGAGATCACTGGATGGACACAGCCACCACTTGGACTTAAAGGACATCCCTGTGGCTGCTCTTTCCAAGGAGCCCGTGGACTTCAAGGGATCCAATGCCACTGAATGAAGGCTACTCTAGGCTCACAAAGCAATACAGGACGCACGAGTGGAGACGAAGAGCTGGAGATCACTAAGCTAAGTGCTTTTACGACACACCAGGAGGGGGTTGGCAGGAGGCAGAGAAGAGAGAGAGAGAGAAAAATGTGGGATGGATGAGAGGAGTGACTGTGGCTGTGGAAGGGAAGGTGGGATGGGGAAGCCGCCAGCACGGCATTCGTCGCCAGCTGTCTACAGCCTCGAGTTATAAATCTAAGAGGGACGGTTCAGCCGGTCGGATTATGGTGGGTCGAGTAGGTGAGGCAGGGCCCCTTCTGCTGTGAAAAAGCAGAAAACAAAGAGAAAAAAAAAAAAGAAAAAACAAAGAGAACACACACTGTGGTTAGCACAGCAATCGCAGTCACAATCACACATGATTCTCCACCCCGCCTCGGCCAGCTAGAGAATGAAACTTGAGGCACAAAGGACCAGCTCCACAAAGGAGACTTTGGGGTTTGTATCAAGCCTCACACTGGCCTTTCTGCACAGGATGGATGGATCATCAGTAAAGCAATGCCCTAAAGAAGCCAGTTTTGGTTTCTCTCTGGAATTTGGAAGTGCAGAGATTTACTGCCAGTGAACGTGCTGGCTTTGGGATGAGAGTGGAGAAACATGGACAACAGTGAGCTCCTGTATCAAGCACATGACAGTCACACAGCATGGATGGGGTCCTCTGAGACGCGCTGCTGTCTGAGCTTCTTGGCTGTTTTGGAGGAGACACCACCTTCCCCTGCCCTTGAGACTACTGCAAGCCTGAGGCTCCCTATTCCAACATCTCCTCATCTTTGACAACAGGAGCCACTTTACTGCTTTCAGTTCCCTAGTTCTGGTGCTCAGTGAATGCAACTTCAACACTGCTAACTCCACTCTGTTCTGCCTTCTCTGGTGGTACTTCAGCTAGATACGTGGGCAGCAACTTAAGTCTTCTATGATCTCCTTCCTGTAAGGGGATGGGGATAAAACAAATCCCCAGAAAATACAAGACAAAATCTTTGCTGTCTCTCTGTTCTTTACTTCAAAGACCACTTCAGACTCAGGGCTTTAAGAAGTCTACAAATAAGGGTGTTCTGAGAGTCAGCAAGTCCAATCTGTTCTTCCTTTAAAGCACATTCCCTGCAGAGTCTGCAACCCAAGCAACATCATGATGTTGTATCATTAAAGTGACTACATCCTTCAATAACAAACCAGAGGAGTTTTACAGCCCAAACTGCCTGAAATGCAAAGAGCAAACCCAACAGGAGGCAGATCAAGTGTTGGCACTGATCATACAGAACCAGGTGTCACAGGATCAATGACTGAACAATTCCACATTGACAAATTTCAATATAGAGTGCAGAGAATCAACTCACCACTGGAAATGAAAGCTCTCCCCTAACAGAGGGGCTGAGGGAAGGGAAGAAGAGAGGCAGAGGAGGATATCTACATTCTTCTGAGGTAGGGAAGTCTTTGTTTTGCACTAACTGCCAGTCTCTAATCATACTGGTACCAGAGGAGCTGTACTCCCATAAAATGGGGCAAACAATCTCAGCAAATGAACCAGAGCAACTCTACAGTCCTGTTTATTAGACCTCTGTAAAATTTATTGCTCTGTGCCTGTTAAGCCCCAGATCTCAGAACAATTACAACCACTCTATTCCTTGCCTTGGGAAATGATATATGTAAGAAAGCTTCAGATAGTAAAATATTTCCAGGTGTTATTTCCTTGACTGAAAGTGCCAGTGGGGACTGTAAGACCCCACTGTCAAGATGCAAATCAAATTACCATCGCTGTGCAGCAAAATAATGAGTTTGAGCTAATCAGGAAATTACAACCACCTTGGAAGGATGCTAAAATAATACAAATCAGAAGCAAAACCTGCTATATTACAGCTGAGGAACCTGTGACCCTGATCTTTACAATGTGTGGGAGCAATATATCACCTCCAAAGGGTGCTCAGGGTGTAAATGCAGCCATGGTAACCATTCCACTGCCACTGGGACAGTAACAGCACTTCAGTTAAAGCCTTACTAACCTTCAGCTCAGCCTTTAGCAAGATGCTGCTGCACTGTCACGTTCTTTTGAGAAGCCTGAAGGACTTTTTGCATTTCAGGAGTTTGGACAGATTGTCTTAACAGCCTCTGTGGATTTAACATGGAAAGGACACCTGAAATCACTGGACTATTTAATGTGTTCTGGCAAGAGAGGCCACTCGACCCTACAAAATAAACAGGGCTGAAAAGTACAAATAGTTTTCAGGTAGACAGACTGCTTTTTTGTCATATGCTATGACTGATATTTGCAGACACTTATTTCTTTCAGCACTTAAAGAATTTTAGAGGGAGATGTTATCAATTTTTAAAGTTTTTTAAAAGGTTTTGCCTGTGCCCAAGTTTCTCAGAGACACTTGTACAACCTGCCTGTAAGGTTACAGATCACTGAAAACTCCTTTCCAGCACAAAAAGGGACAGCAAAGTCTCTCAGACAACATTTCCTCCTGAAATGCTGCTTCAGACTCTCACTACATTGTTATCCAAGGCCTTTGACATCAGTGAAAAGTTACTTTCCTCTGTAAGGCCAAGGAACAAAGTTCAGCTCATGGGGAAGCCTGTGGCAGTCTCCAGTACATGAGAAACAGGCTCTGAGAAAGCAGGAGCCTGAGGAGCCCAGTTACACTGACTCTGATGTCCACTGAAGTCAGTCTCTCAAAGCCATACCCAGACTGCACCACGGGGCTAATCACATCTTAGAAACCAAGGACTAATAGAGTTCTGCTGATAAGGACCTAGCAGAGATGATAAAACACTACATTTCCTCACCCAGGCTACAAAAGGTTTGGGGTGGTGGGTTTTTTTTGGTGGTTTGCTTTTTGGTGCTGTCCTTGTTTTTAATTTTTATTTCCTTGGTGCTCTTTATGCCAGATTAAGAGCAGAATGCCCCATAACAGCGAGTCCCAGAACAAAATACAGACAACAGCAAGCCTCTTCCCTAGAGGTTGTTCACCAAGATGCATTTCTCAGGCTGTCTGGGATGTCTGCAGTGGGCAGAGGATTGGAGGGAAGTGCTGATTGCTCCAACATCTCTGCAGTGTGTCATCAGTGGGGAGGGCTGATGGATGACGTCCTCAATGAACACGTCAATCACCAATCACTGCATTGGTTTGATGTGTTGTGGCACCTCTCAGCTCTAACTGCAGTTACACACAGCAGTAACAGACACTATTTGCTGCAAGATGTGTGCTAGCTGTGACCTCAAACTCATGCTATTCAGAAGCTACAACTTTAGCACACACTCTTCCAGCTCCCTCTGCCACAACCAGCAGCAAGGGAAGCTGCAGGAGCTGCTGCTCCACTGCCCTCAGCCAGATCTTTCTCTTCAAGAAACAACATCCACAGAGAAAGGAAGAAAGGGCACCAAACACCCACAGCTGCCCTGCTCTGCCCATTCTGCCCCTTTGTCAGTAAGGGATGGAGGTTCCTAAGAAAGAAACTCAGGAGAATGAGGCAAATCTCCCTTGTCACACCACCTTCAGCATTTATTGGCCAAAGAAAAGCTGCTGGGCCAGCAGAGCACAATCAGCCTGCCCATTACTCTCCTACATCACAGAGCAAGTACAATACTGCAAAATGCAGGGAGAGACAGGAAAGAGGGACAGGCAGGAGTGTTTGGGAGGGGATATGGATCACTAAATCCTCCTTCTCACAGGGGCAGGAGGCAGAGGAGAGAAGAGAGATTGAATGGAAGGTAAAGGGTCAAGTGGAGAACAAGCAAAAGGGAGTTCACTTCTAATTATGATAACAGGACACAAGGATAAAGGGGAACATTTAATGTTGGAGTTATTCTGCACTCAAACATGGAAGTTCTGACATTCACAACCCAAATTCCTGCCTTGCATGAGCACCAGGGACACTGTTGAGGATGGGAATACCTCTCCAGCCAGACATTTGACTGTAAGAAGAGGAGTCTGAACTAACAGCTCCCCAAGTCTCTATCTTGACCTTAACAGAGCTGACAAACCAAATCAAACCAGTTCATTCAGCTGATCTCCCAGTCAAAGTGGGTACAAGCCAAATGGAAGACACACAGAGTTTAGATCTTGTTGCCAGAGCTCATGTCCCCCATCCCACCTCCTCTACCTGGAAGCAGAGAAATAGTTCCTTCGTAACCTTAAATAAGCTACAAAGGCTCTTCCAGCTCCTGCAGCTCAAGCAGCTGCTCCATCTCTGATCAGCCAGTTTTTCTGTTCAAGACTCCTCCCTTTATGAGATCCTGGCAGAGGTAATTCACTGGACAAGGGACTCTGTTGCTAACACAAGAACTAGGCAGCAGAGGTGAGCTGCAGAGCAAAGTGATGGAGGATGGGAACACAATGACTCATGCATCACAGGGAGAGTGCAAAACGTACCGTGGCTGCCAGTCCTCAGGGGTCACTGATAGTGATTCTGAAAGACAACATGAAATCAACATGGCAGTTCAGACAGTTCAAGGCAGAGGCCACACAGACTGTCAGGAAGGTGGAAGAGACACATGCACTTGCACAGATGCTCGTTCACACTTCCCCTCCAGAACACAGCACAGCTGGGCAGGGTTGCACTGCATCACACAGGACCTCACACACAATCACAGCCCCACATCTGCACACATCAGCACCCTGTTGTGCACAGGGGTGCCTTAAAAGCCACCTATCTGCTCACACACCTCATGGCCATTCCTCCAGCACACAGCAAGCCCACTCTCACATCCAGGCTGATGTTGGTACCTGCTGAGTGGGGTACAGTTAGGTCTCAGCACCCAACAGCTGGGCACAGCAGGTTTGAGGTGTCTCTCACTGGGGATTTCTATCTTCTGACCATATTAAATGAAACAAGCAGCTCAGAAAAGAGGGAGATACACAATCCCAAACACTGCCCACAGAAGCAGTGGGTGAAGATTTACATTTTGAAGGTCACAGTTCATGAGATTAGTCACTCTGACCTCATGAATAATTCAATTCTAAGTCATGTGAAGTTATGCCTATAGTGATGCTCATTACTTGCATCTTCTTCCTTAAATATACTGAGTATCAGAGAACCCATTAGTTCAGTATTTTTTTCTCAGGTTAAGTCATTCTCATTAAAATCATCTAATTTCTTCTTTCACCAACTGTTTATCAAACTATTTTAAACTGAGAAGACTAAATACCTGGAGAAACATCTTCATGGTTCTCTCCTAGAGCAAATTCTCCTGCAAAGCTCCAATATACATCTAATCCAAATGCACACCTTCACTGCACACAGATAGGAACTTACATTGTTTGTAACTTTCCACTCTCAAAGGTATGGATTTGACAATATAGACTTCCACAGCAGAGTGAATAAATGCAAAGTACAGAATGGTGAGTCTATCTTGATGTAAGTGTACTTAATTATATGCAGGAAAACCCTCCTGTGCAAGGAAATGGACCATGTGGTGTTTATACACGAAAGCATGTGTCTATAGAATTGTTTATTAAAAAAAAAAACTGGAGCAACACTTGTCTAAGTTCATCATCCATCAAACCAGATTCTCACACAAACTGGAGGCACAAACTGCCAGAAACACGGCTATCAGTGTGCATACACACACCAAGTACATCCAGCCACCACCATGCACTTACAGTCTACTGCACAACAACACCTACAGCAAAAAAACACTTGTACCACATACCAGAGCTTTGCTCCTCAAACCCACTCATTCCACATACAGGAGCTTTGCTCCTCACACACAGAATAGTGTAGCCTGGTTAGCAAGGGGAAAAGATGGGTATTAAAAAAAAGCAATAGTGGAGATGGCATTTGTTCACCCATGGCAGAAGGACCCAAGTCCAAGTGCTAGCAGGGAACATTCTTATTCTATATACAGGAGAGGAAGAGAAAGAGTCCCTTGTCATTGGAAATTCTCCATTCATCAGTGAACCCAAATGACAAGCCAGCATCAGGATCCGGAGGAGTCTATGAACAACTGGAAGAATCAGAGAGGGGGGATCAGAGAATGAGCATGGCTTCACAGCTTCCTGAATTACATTCTCCAGATCAGGATAGTCAATAGCATGCAATCCAACCTACCAACTCTCCTTCTACAGCAAGAGATTGCTCAGTTAAGTGTAAAACACTTCCTTCCTCTACTCCTCTGCTGCTCCCCTGCCTCCCCTCAAAGCCCTTCTACCACATGCACAAGGTAGAAAAGCCATTATGACAGATTTCTTCAAAAAAGGCTGATTCATTTCAGCCCATTTGGGGAATCCTATCATGATGATCAGGTATATAGAATATAGTTCATGACTGAAGAAATGAAATGGTGAGAGAAGAAAGATGGAGACAAAAAGAAGCATACTAAAAACAAAACCACAGAGTAACAGCACATGGAAAAGTGGGGTCACAAGAAGCAAGAGCCAAAAGGCACGGCAGAAGCAAACTAACATCCACAGGTGCCACCAGCAGGACTGCAGTCCCTGGGACAACACTGAGCCACACGTGGACAAGTTACTGTGGAAGCTGCATCAAGGTGCATAGGGAGGACTGAGGCAGAGGCACCAAGAAAGTAAAACAATTTGCACAAACCAGAGTCAGAAACTGGTCTGTGAACTTCAGACTCACCCTTCCATGGGGTGGATACAGCCTGGCAGAGAACATTCTCCCTCCAAACAGGCAGCGTCAAGTATGAGCTGGGGCACTACCCCTGGAAGAAGCCTGAACTACCTCTGGCACATACCATCACCACCCATTGACAGGCTGGGTGTTTCCACAGAAAATGGCCACTAGAATCCTCTAGAAAGGGAGTTATTTTCTACTAGGGAAGTGGTCCTTCTGCTGTATCATTGGGGCATTTCTGGTTATGTTCATTCATTTACTGGGCAATTACCTTCTCTTCCTCATGTGGAGACCAGTTATTTAACATAAAAGCATTTGTGGTTCCAGACCACTTGCTAAGTCCCATTCAGTAACACATGCTTAGCTGCACAGGGGATAATCCCTTATTACTATGTTGAAGTGGGTCTGAAGTGACTGAAAAGGAAAGGAATTAAGTTTCCTAATGGGAAAGCAAAGCTGTGTGATTTGAACCCTCTAGACTACAAAAATGTTCAAGAACCCAAGAAAAACCTCCACCTCCCTGCCAGCAATATTGCAATATTCTCCTAGCCATAAAGCATCTGAACAGCTTAGATGAAGGTCTTTCCAACCTACTTTGAAGAACACTGGGCTAGGGGAAAAAGGGCAGCTTCAGATACTGAGGAGCCCTGTGCTGAGGGGAGCTGCCCTGAAAGCTATCTTAAGATAGTTCTGGTGACTACCTCCTACTTGTGAGCAGAGGCATGGTATGACTGCTTTAAAAACAGCTTTACATACAAGGTCCTCTTCCCTCAATCTTTGCACAGAGGTTTGTGCATAGAAGAAGCTGCTCCAACTGCTCCCAGGATCTGCCTTGGCATTGCCTCATCTGAACAATGATGTGTCAGTAAATAACAATGCTTCTGCCTTTGGACCCACAGTCAAAAGACTGTACACACACCACACACTCCACTCCTCTTCTGTGGCCCAGGCAGACCAAGTGCTGTCAGGACCCTTACCCAAAAAACCAGCCATATCCCACCTGTGTGGAGCAGCATTTCAGGACTTACCTAGGAACACCAGGAGGAGCGCGATTAGGTCGAGAAGGAACCTGAGGTGGGGGCCCGAAGGGATCAGGAGAGGCACCTGGCCTGGAGGGCACAGGGGGTGCACCACCCAGCGTGGACCCACCAGCAGGAGGTGGCCCAGGAGCCGGACCTCGAGACCCAGGTCTGGCGGGTGGGACGGCAGGAGCTCTCCTCTGCGGCGTGGGGCTGGAGGTCGGAGACCTGGCAAACAGACAAGAGAAATTCAACTGCAACAACAGCCCTCCATGGCTCCAGCAAGTCCTTTCATGCTTCATCTTTAGTTTTGTGTTGCTTTCTACACCATCCTGTGTTTTTTTCAGGGGGGCTGTGTGAGGCTTTAGGCTGCCTTCACATCTAACCTTAGCGTTTAGAAGCCTCCACATCCTCCGTGAAGACACAGCAGACCCAACAAGGCGTAAAAGCCTCCCAACACAAGTACCCAGACTCTCCATCCATAGAGAGAAGAAGGGAAGAAGAAGTCTCCCTGTCTCAGCAGGAGGCCCCAGCTAGCCACTGAAGAGGCATCAGGCCGATCTGTGGGGCTCTCCCCCTGAGCCTCTGGTACCTGCGTCCAGACGGTACGCTCTGCACCTGCAGCCAAGAGTCGTCCACCGGTGGGGGCATGGGGGTGCTGATGGTGCTGGTGTTGATGTCCCCGATGATGTTGAGCGCCTCCTTCAGGGCATGGTACATGCGCAGCATCTCGTCACGCCGCTGGGCTTGCTCTGCCGATTCCTCCATCAGTGTGTTTTGGTCTCCACAGGAGTACAGGTTCGCCAGCAGCTCCGAATGGATAAAGTCCTTGGTCTGTAAAGGAGAACAAAAAAGGGGAATCAATTTCCACCATCATCCATCCCTAAAGACCTCCATTCTGTCCCCACCTCTTCCTCCTTCCAAGCTGCCTTGGGTTTTTCTTCATTCTTTCTCTTCCTCCCTGTTTTACCCCACCTCTTCCTCCTTCCAAGCTGCCTTGGGTTTTTCTTCATCCCTTCTCTCCCTCCCTGTTCTACCCCACCTCTTCTGCTTTCCAAGCTGCCTTGGGTTTTTCTTCATCCCTTCTCTCCCTCCCTGTTCTACCCCACCTCTTCTGCTTTCCAAGCTGCCTTGGGTTTTTCTTCATTCTTTCTCTCCCTTCCTGTTTTACCCCCTTTCTGCCTCCCTCCACCGTGCAGTAAGTACATTGTTTATCATGAGGTGCATGATTGTCTTCGGCATGAGGTCTCGGATGGTTTTGTTGACAATAGCCATGTAGGAATCCACCAGGTTCCTGATGGTTTCTACTTGTCTCTCCAGCTGAGGGTCCATGGAGTGCATGAAACTGTCTGATCCATTCTCCTCTGTTTCTCCACTGGTCTGAAGAGGAAAGGAGAAATAAGAGCAGTTCTTCAAGTTTAAGACTTTTAATGAGAGCATTAAAAAGAAAAAAATAAGGAACACAGAAGAAATGCATGCAGTAGAACTTATATTTTGAGCTGTGACTAACAATGCACAGCTCAGCTTGGACAGAATTTTCCAGCTCAGATCTGAGGAGCTTTGACAATAAAGCTGTTCTTTCACAAAGGTGAAAGGCAATGGGGACTCAACAAGCAACTTTCACAGGTTATGGCTCCAGTGAACACCCAAAGCTGTATTTTTACTTTTCATATTTATAGCTTCCCAAAAGGTTCTTCATTTGAACTGGCTTTTCCATGCTCCAATTCAGATTAGACTTGAGAATAATTTACCATAAATTAAGCCTCACAGCCTCTCCATCTTTATCCTCATTATACAAATGAGGAAACAGAGAGAGGTGAAATAACCACTCACCTCAGTCAGATCACAAATAGATGGAATAACCTAGGAAGCTTTCCCCATCACTTTAACTGCAAATCCTGCCTCATTAGTCATAGTTATATTTTCTTCCTAAGCAGATGAATCTCTTTCTGCCCAAGTGCATTGTTTAGCTTTCTACAGGGTAAAACCCAGGCTGTGCTATTTGGCAGCAATTGCCAAGGTTCATCCATTTGGAATCAATTTCAAAGCACCAAAGCATGAAAGACTGCTGTCTTTCTCAATGCTTATTTTATAAAATCCTTCATTTTATAAACAAAAAATCTTACTTTCAAACCATGCCAGTCTGAAGGATTTGCAGCAGTGTAGGAAACTATTTATCATATTTTGTTTCAGCAAGCAAATACATGAGGAAGGGCAAAGTCTTTTGATCATGTGAGTTTTTCCTAGGAAAATGTTAAATGATGAAGGAACTCAGGTCTCTGTGAGGAACAAAGCAAAGGAAGTGGATGTGTGTAAGGAGAACTTAAAAAAAAAAAAGGGGGTCAAAATTCCCCAAAATAATTTTGCATGAAGATTGAGAAATCATACAAAAAGGGAGAAATAAAAAACAAGAAAAAGAAAATTCAAACCAAGAATTGAAACAGCAGTAATTCAAGAAGGTACAAAGAGGGAGAAGAAGCAAATGCCTCTCAGGAAATTGTGACAAAAAGAAAAAAAACAAAACCAACTATTCAGTGAGAGCCCCAGGGGGCCAACACAGGCAGAGGTGGTGACTTACTTTGTCCTTGTCCTGGAAGGTCAGTTTGAGCATACATGGAAAAAATTAAAACAAAAAGGGACAAAAAAATTAAAAAAGACTTTTAATTGGTCTGAGAATCTGGAGAAGCTCCCATATAACACTGAATAAGCAGAAGATCAATCCCACCAAAGATACATAAACACCTAGATTTCCCTGGCAAAGTAAGTAAATTGTCCAGCCAAACTGCAAATCAAAATAGTACAGTCTGCAAAGAAAAAGCTTATTGATTGAAACAAAGGGCAATTTCACTGCCTACAGTGACAACTCATGATTAGTTACATCAATTTTTGAGAGAGCAAACATAGCAATCACTGTTCCCACATGAAACCACTCCATTTGCACACCAACAGGTAGAACATGTTCTTTTCAAGTAGGTATTTTAAAAGGTCCAGTCTGGTCCAAAGCCAAGTTGAGGTCAAGACACTTAAGGTCTAGTCCCTAATCCTCTTTTTTTCAATATCACATCAGTTTTTCAGGAAATAGCCTAAGCCAAAAAACCCTCACAACCTTCAAGTGCAATAGGAAAGACACATACAAGAAGTCTATTAGAAGCAACAATACAAACAGATAAGCAATTATCACTTTTTTTAATAGAAAAACTATTTATAGCAGCTTCCTCTCATGGAGGAACAGGGAGGCTTTGAACAGGAACATACATCATAGTTCTCAAAACACTTTTTTAAAGTGGAGCACAATGCTGACAGTAAATATTTTGGGGCAAGGCTAAGGAAAGAGATAAGAGGTCTTGCTGGAGTACTTTAAAGTTTCTACCAAGCAAAACAAAAATTCGAGACTACTGCTTCCCAGCTGGGTGGGAGAAAGAATGGGAGAAAAGCCACTAATAAGCCAGGAAGCTCCTACCAAGGTTGCACATCAGGAATTGCTGATGAGGAATGGTGCTTTCACTCTCCAGACATGTACCATAGAATCATAGAATGGTTTGGGTTGGAAGGGACCTTAAAAATCATCTAATTCCAATCCCCCTGCCATGGGCAGGGACACCTCCCACTAGAGCAGGTTGCTCAATGCCTCACCCAGCCTGACCTTAATCACCACCCCTTACTACTAAAGTAGTTAAAATCCTCACATAGGAATTTAATGCCCACAAAATAAGAGGGCTGGAAGGGTTTAATTAAAGCAGTCTTTGCCTATTTCATGTCCCTTTGAAGATGTCAGTTATTTTATCCCAAGCTTCCTTTAAAGCACCACTAGGACACAGCAAAAACTGAAATTTTCTTTCCAAAACATTCTCAGCTCAGGAAAGATAAAACTTTCAACTGAGGGGTTTTCTTTTTTTTTATTTTTAACAAAAGAGTACACAGTTCTCCTTCTTGCAAGAAAAGTAGTGCCCCTAATCATCCTATTATCATGGCTGCAGCTTACCCCAACACGCTCTGGGTAGACTCCTGCACGAAGGAAGGAAGCTTTCCAGCTGTCCACTTCCTCCTGGGTCTCACAGGCCAGCTCCAGCTGCCGGTAGTCCTTGTAAACATTCCTGAGAGAAAAGACAAGCATTTTATTCTTCTCCATTGCAAATTAAACATTTGACAAAGATTTAAATTACTGCAAAACCTTCCCATCAGTTTAAGGCAGAGACCTCAGTCTCTTGCAGCCCCTCATGATGACCCTGCAGAAGGGAAATTATTTTCTTTTAAAATGAGCAAGTTTAACAACCCCTAAATCAGTTGAGTGTTTCAATAGGGCCTAAAAGAGAATCCCTTTTTAACTCTACTCACTGCTGGACTTCTCCAGCCAACCTGGGTCCCCCCCATCTCCTACAGACTCAGATAACCACATCAAGCAGCTGAAGCCTAAGATCACACTGCCTGACATGCACTGGTAAAAAAAGTGGCACTCTAACCCTATATACATTCTGTCCCCTAGTTTCCTCAGCACGTGGAGATGTGAACATACCTCTGTTCAGTATTGAAGAGGGCAAAGATGTGCTTGCTGGACATGAAGCCCTTCTCAACATCTCGCAGCTTCAGGTTATCCACTGGTAACATGTATTTCTTCTCCTTCTCCTGAAAAGGGGATCAGGAAGAAAGTCACTCACTGCTCCAACAAACCTTCTACTCTGCCAGCAAGAAGTCTGTCAGCATTGCAGCCATAACACCATTGAGGCACTCTCAACCCAGGTCCTTTGGTCTGTGAGAAGTGGGGACATCTAGAAACATGAATTCATCCTCCTCAATCGCTTTTTTGATTCAGAAACTAAGAAATCATTCTCCCCATTTGGTCCCAAATCTGGATCTACAGCAAATTAAGAGAGGTGAGTTTGGTTTAAAATCCCCACTTGGAACATCCTGTTCCAGCTGGGTATTATACCCCAACGCAACAAGAGAGGGAGCCATCACACTGATCTCCAAAAGGCAGAATGCAGCTTCCCAAGACCAAAATAGAAGAAACAGCATCATTTGGTGTGCAAGCACGTGTGTGTGACTGTCCCCTTGTGAGCAGCTTGTGTGTTTGTAGATCTTTCTTGGCTGGAAACAAAACATGATAGCTCTCAGGGGAAGCATGGATGGAAAACAAAGAAGGTCAGTGAGCAAAGATCCTGAACAGCCAGAAAAGGGCAGAGCAGCAGATAAAGATGACAAAGCTGCTGAGCTAAAATACCACTGGATGGCAAATCCAGCCTAACGTCACTTTAATTTTCAGTTAAATTGACTCTATACCAGACACTCTGCAGTTCAGACAACACAAATACCAATCGATATCATTCCATTACAAAATGTATGCAACAAGACGATATCAGAAGCCAACTACAAAACACAAGAGATCACTCAAGTTTCCATCAAATTCCCCATTCTCTCTTGAAGACACCAAGCTACAAAAGTAGGAAAGCTTTTCCAAGCAAGCTTCTGTGGGTTTTTAAGTATTGTTTCAGCTTAAATTAGAGTTGGGATAACAAACCATTCTATGATTTTTGTGACGGGACATCTTCCACCCAGGAACTGGTCTCAGGACTATATAGACCATTTTAGATTACAGATAGCTTACAGCTTTCTATTAATTTGGGTTATTATGCTAGTTTAAGCATATTAATAAGTGTCACTAGTGACCTAGAAGTGAAATAGCCCAACTGTCAAGTTCCTGTGCAAGAAAGACCATTCTCACCACAGTCTCACTTCGCTGGACCTCCCTGCATCCGCCCCACAGTCTCCACACTATTTAAAAAAACCCTCATTTAAGCTGCCTGAGAGAAATCTTCCTGCATTAGAACCACGTAATTCCACAGAAATTTAGCAATGGAGTCATTCTTCAGGAAGAGTGTCAAGAAGTGAGGGAATCCCACGTCCCAGATATGAAAATACATGCTCTTTGCCAGAGTTTCAACTTCCACCTCTTCCAGGATTTTGCATAAATGCTGCTGTGTGATCAAGACAACGGTATCTCTGCATGTTAATCTTCTCACACCCCAGAAAAGACACATGTATCTGTCTGCCAGTACAAAGTAGGAGTCCTCTGACTCTGAGGAGCAGAGGACATTGGCACAAGGCAAGAAGCCCTCAACCTACACATTGCAGGGCAATGCATGCTGCAATGAGCCCCTGCCCATCTCCCCACACCTCCCCCTCTCCATCCCCCACTTCAGGCTTTCCAGCTTCTCAGTTTTCAACCCAGCCTGTTTTATATCAACACTCTGACTTCATTTCCTGAATGTAGAGACAGGAAAGTGTGGAATGAGCTGCCAAGGGCTGAGCCTCTCAAAACTTTGGCTGAGCCCTCTGCCCATATGTTAACAATCTGGCAGTGTGTGCTATGGCTGAACAGCATCCTGGCCAAGGGGGTAAAAGGGCTTCTCTCTCTTGCTTTCCAGACTTGGGAGACAAGGGGCGGGTAGGGGGGCAGAAGAGAAGGAAGGGCTAGCACACACTGAAGCAAGAAAATAGCTCATGAAATACTATATTTAAATCCCTCAGTCTGATCCCAAGAGGCTTACGTTGCTCATATCTCGCCTTGTCTATAACAGGACAAAAAAAATTCAGACAGGCAAAACTCTCCCAGCAATAAAATGTGTTATGTAAAATGTACATCTTGGCTGCAAGTTAATCTGCAGAGCCACAAGGCCAAGGAGAGGTAGTGAAGTGGCAGCAGCACTCAGACTGGCCATAAAAGCCAGAACATTGATGCTCAGTGGTGGCTAAGGAATGTTGTAGCCATGGGGCTGGTGAGGGCTGCTGCTCCCAACAGGACTCACATTGCTTGTGTGGAGAACTGCAGAAAGAGAGGACTGTGAGCTACTCACAGAGGCAGCATAAGTGCCAGAGGATTACTCCCCCGCCCCCAGCACAGTGCAGATACAGCCATATGGCTCTGTACTGTGCATTTACCAAAGAAGAAAAAATACTCATGGCCAGAAAGGAGACCAAGATCCATCAGCCATTCCAGGGTGTGAAGTACAATAGCTGGAGGGGGAAACAAGAAGAGGGATGCAGTCTGGTATTGAAACATCCTTACCATGACTACACATCACCTAAATAACTTAGTTCAGCCATAGACAACAATGGTTTGCACTATCACCTGAATTACCTATTCCTATCCTGTAAGAAAGAACTCAAAAAGAAGTTCACAAAGTCAGTAGACAGCAAGCCAGCCCGACTCAAAAGCATTTCCTCCATTCAACTGGACTTGCCTCAACAGCAGGTTAAATTTTCCTGCTTGTGGCTAAGTGTGAAATGAAACTGACAGATGCATGTGTGGGCTCCCCTAAGGTTGGAAATTGGCACTCGCTGCACAAGAAAGTAATTGGCAGAATTATTTGCTCTCAGTTTGCATTTGAAGAACAAATAAACTAATTAAAGGTTTCCCTGTAGCTGTTATGACAAACACCTCCCTTTGCACGGAGAGAAGGGGCTATGGATATGGGAGAAATATCATTGCAATTGTTTTAATTGGTAGCCATGTGAAATTCAGAGGAATTCATCACGTTTAAACCTCTTAATCTTCTTTTCTTCTTCTAAGATGTAAAGTGCTATGGGTAAACAAACCTACTCCAGAGACTACTGAAGCTTCAGTCAAATAATTTGTGTTAAACACATGGATGGCACTTTGGGAACTCCTGTAATAAAACTCTACACAATTGGAAAACATTAGCATTATAATTGATAACACACTGCATTCATATATGCACACTACAAGGTTATCAGGTAAAAGCCTCAGGAAAAAATGAGCCTGAAATATTTGAAAGCAAGTCAGCTGAGTGTTTTAAGTTGAACCATTCTCCCTAAACAAGAGGTTATCTTCTTTCTACTTGTATTTGCAAAGAAAATACACATCAGAAGATGTGAATTTCTGAGCTGTGATTCTTCCAGGAAGCCCCAGTCACCCCACAATGTATGAGCATCCTTGAGTCATATTTTCTAAAACACAGCCCACCAGTAACACAACTTTTACCCTCACAGCGTAATTTACTGGACCCTGCAAGTCATTGCTCCAAGCTGCAAAGCAGCTGTAGTGGCTTGTTTACATCAGAAAGCTGCACTGGGTTTAACTTGAACTAAATCAGCTTAAAATCTTAGGATGTGTTGTTTAAAAGCTCTGTAGACACTAGGCTGGACTCATGTGATTAATCACAGCCATTACTGTTAGCTTAGTAAGCACAGGAAAGGTAATCAACTCACCTGCAAAAAAGTAAAGATTTTTTTATTTACATCAGCTGAAGTAATGAGCAGATTTAAACACACAGCTAAGCACAACCCTAGGAAGCCATCAGAGGGGATAGAAAAAAGCACAGGCAGAGACTGAGCAGCTTAAGAGAGATTGAAGTGTCCAAAACCCCACTGTTGTGACCTGTCTAGGGTCATGGAGATGCTCATCAGCCTCTACAAAGGACAAGCACACATTTTTTTCCACACCTGTCCCAGGGCTGGGATGAACCAGTGTCCAGTTCTGGAGCCCTCAACACAAGAAGGACATTGAGCTATTGGAGTGGGTCCAGAGGAGGGCCACGAAGATGGTCAAAGGGCTGGAGCAACTGTCCTATGAAGACAGGCTGAAGGAGTTGGGGTTGTTCAGCCTGGAGAAGCGAAGGCTCGGGGGGACCTTATAGTAACTTATCAGTACCAGAGGGGGTCCTACAGAAAGGCAGGGGAAGGACTTTTTAATAAGACATCTGATGGGAGGACCAGAGGCAATGGATGTAAATTGGAAGGGGATAGGTTTAGACTTGACATAAGAAAGAAATTCTTACAGTGAGGGTGGTGAAACACTGGAACAGGTTGCCCAGAGAGATTGTGGATGTCCCTTCTCTGGAGGTGTTCAAGACCAGGCTGGACAAGGCACTGAGCAGCCCGACCTAGTGGGAGGTGTCCCTGCCTATGGCAGGGAGGTTGGAACTAGATGATCTTTAAGGTCCCTTCCAACCCAAACTATTTTATGATTTCTTCCCAAATCTGTCTCAGGGCTGGGATAAACCATCCCTGGATATTCAACTCCAATGAAGCAAAGCCCAACACACACACGAAACGTTTTACACCTCTGGGAAAAGGAGAGGGTTTGTTCTTCTTCCTCACTGCATGGTTTAAGAGAGAAAGAAGCAATTCTAGCTGTTTGTGTTGCTGGCCACAAATCTTAACCATCCACCAAGATTCACACAAGAGAAGGGGATCCTGGAAGGGAGACATGTGGTCTACATAAAGCCTTCTTTATCCCTGCGGCCCCAGGGAAGAGAGAGAGAGAGGGAGCAAACCGCAGGGGCTGGGGCTAACATCTGGAATCGTTACATGGGAGCCAAGCGGCACAGAAAGCGACAGCATTCCTCAAGTTTCCATGCGGGGTAGGGAACCTTCCTTTCCCCCGCGCAACCCCATCCGTCAGCCGGCTCGCTTCCTGCCAACCTCCGGCCTTCCCAGCAGCCAGCAAGCTCCTCCCTCGAGTCTAGTTAGCTTTCCACTGCCACGTCAATTGAGGCAGAAGGACAGAAGGGAAGCAAGAAGGGAGGGAGCAAAAAACCAGAAGAGGGGAGGGAGGGAGGCTCAGCAATGCCAGACATAGTGGGGGGGAGGAAAAGAAGGGGATGCGGACTGCTCCTGCAGGAGCCAGAGGTGAGCTGCAAAGGCAACTGGCCAAGGTGGGTCAAAGGACCTTTCTGGAGACTTGAAAGAAAAGCCTGGTCCTGCTTGAGCTTTGCTCCAGACCCCAGGCAAAAGGGCTGATCTACGGGACACAACTAGGCAGAAGGAGAAGAGGGTGCTTGGGGCCTGGAAATCCTCCCACACGGCTCCATGGGGAAGAAGCAGCATTGAATGAAGCCACAAGTTCTGCACACCTGGGTAACAGCCAAAACTTCACAGCATTTCCTCCTCAAACAGCAGTAATTGATTTTTTTTTTCTCTCCTTTCTAAAAAGGTCCAGCATACCCCAGGTGGAGACCAAGTGCCAGCCTGATACCAGCACTGTAAGAGGGGAACAGCTTTGGAAGCTTCCTCCAAACTTGAAACATGAAGAGAGATGCATTTCTTCTTTGCAGCTGCCAGAGGAGGATGTTCCTTCAATCCAAAGACCCACAACCTTCTTTCACCCCATCTCTGGCCCCCAAGACCCCATCCCAAAAGCAGGAAGGGGGAAAAGGACTAATGAGCAGCTGATAGCCGGAGAGCAGATCGCAGAGGCTCCACTCCGTCTGCCCAGTGTTCAGACTACCTGTTCAGGACTACGAGATTGTACAGTAGTCTGCACATTGGTTAGGCTGTGCTGGGATACACCACACACTGCCAGTGCTGCACGGGGAACGGCAACACCTGCACGGCAGAGGGACACGCTTGGAGAGGGTGGGCTGTGGGGAGAGCTGCATGCAAAGGTCACTCAACCCTCAGGCTGTGAGGATATAACCCTTCAAAGCCATGCTTGATGATGCTTGTTTGCCCTCCTGTTCACCAGCCTATTCATAACCCCCTTATTCCTCCTCCAGCTCTCTCATCCCCTTCTTATTTCTTTCAGCTTCATGTACTTATCCCAGGGTGGCTTGAGTTTCACGTGCTTAACTTTGCCATAAAATGCAGAGATAGACACATGGGCCTGGTGGAGATACAACTGTGCTGTGCTTTGCTACCCAAGGCGGCAGGATCAAGCAGAGAAAGGTGACTGTGACTGAAGAAAGGGGATTTCACACAGTGTAAAGAATGCTGGCCATTAGTATAAAGAAAAAAACCCACAAAGGACTGAAAGTTTCAGGTTTGGATGCTCGTAAAGTTGTGTTTGCTTGGGTGTTTGTCTGGAAAAGAAAGAAGAGAAACAGTGAGTGATGGCATAAATAAGGAGGAATTGAGATATTATCCATAAGAAAACATGTACTTAAGAAAATAGGTGAGTGAATGGAGTGAATGAATGAATGAAAGTGCTCCACAGAGGACGTAAAGAGGAGGAACATGTTCTGTAACACACCTAAGAGCAGGCTGAAAGCAGGAAAGGAAGATCCCCAGAACAGACCTGCTCTTTTGGTCTTCAGATAAGCTGGATGCAAAACCCTGGTGGCAGCTGGACCCATCACAACAACTTTCTCTTAACTCCTGGGCATCAGAGCAAGGACAAGGATTTCTCCCAGCTGTGCCTGAAGGACATATTCCGGGGAGGCGAGTGAGAAGTGAGAAGGGGGGACTGGATGTGTGCAACAGGGGAATGACTTCAGGATTGATCAATATATCTATTTTTAAACTAGAATTGGGTACAAGACATTGACACTTTCAGAATAAGCAGCTACCTAGTAACTGTCAATGACCTTGCCCAGGACAGGAGTTCTTTTGTACTTCAAGAAAAAGAGGGGCATGAAGGTGGAGACAGAGCTCGAGCACAATCAATGCAGCAGGAATCCACATGATACACAAAGAATAAGAAGCACACCCCAACACACCTGGAGTACCTAAAACTCTGCAGCCCACCCCTCCTATACACACACAGGACTCAAACACACTGACACTGCATGCAACACAAACCCTTCCACAGACCCAAAATAAGGCCTAATTCTTCTCATGTAGTCACTTGCTCTCACAAGCCCCAGATTTCCAGCACATGATTTACCTGAGTAAGGACAGAAGGTCCCATCTGTATTGTACAGTCACACAAACTCCCAAAGGAAACAGCAGATACATCCATCCACCCGCTGTGCGAATGCTCCAGCACATAGTCACAGTGCTCCTGCAGAAACTGTCACCTTTACAGAGCAGGGAACACAGGAGCCACCTCCAGTGGGCAATACGCTTTACTGATGGCAAGCAATGAGCCCACAAAGTGCCCATCACCAGCAGCTCCAGCCCAGCTCACAGACCCTCTCTTCCAGCAGGTGGGAAAGCCCTTAAGAGGAGTGAGCATTTGTGCATTTCATAAAGGATTCAAGCAGAAAGACTCTTCAAATTGGTTTCCTTTATTGTGTCCACCATGTAGCTTGCTGAGCAGTTAGCCAGACACTGTGGTCTCCCTGAGCAAGAAGTCCCACTCTATATCACCAGCAGCCAAAGCAGGCTCCTCCCCACCTCTCCCTCCCACCGCTGGCCTGCAGAATAATCCCACAGGGTTCAGGAGGTGCTGGTACCTCAGGGGGGTCTCCAGGTCTTGGGAGGCCAGCTGCCTGTGGGGCCGCTCTCCATGGGCCAGTGTTTGACTCATTGAAAGGAGACAGGAAGAAAAACAGAGAGCCCGAGGAGCACACACACATGCTTTTGGCAGCAAGGCAGAGTGGGGATCCAATTTTCCACCCCCGCCTGGCTTGCTCTTTCTTTCCCCTCCCATTCCCCACCACACTCCTTCAGGCCCCTCCAGAGCATCAACAGCCATATATCCCCACCAACATGCAAGGCTGAGCCCTTTAAGACATCAAGTTTCAGTTCCTTTCTTCAGAGGCAGAGGAAAAACAAGCCAGCATTGCGGAAAGACTGGTATTTCACTAATGGGGTCCAGATGTCTTAATTCCACATTCTGGGTCCTGCCTTGCAGGACAGGGCTGAGAGCAGCAGTGCTGTCATTTCCCCCAGCTCCAGAGGTGCTACCCTAGTCTGGACACTGACCCCAACCACACAACTCATCATCCTGCTCCTTCTCCCAACAGCTCTACTATCAGGCACCTTTTATCCATGCAAGAAGCACTCGCTCCTTCCTTTCTCACCCTGGATGGTGTCCAGAGCACAGTGGAACTGGGACAAGAGAGCCCAGAGAAGGGCAGGGTGGGGCAGACAAAGCCTATACCCTTCCTCACACAGCTTCAGTGAGGGAAGATCATGGTGCAGTACCTTAAAAAAAACACATGAGAACATTTCAGGACAAATCCTCCTCAATTTGTGGAAGAGGAGAGCTCCAAGACAGACATACAAAGATAACCATCTGACAGAGCCTTACACTGCAGAGATCTTTGTGATAGAGCTAACTCCTTGCAGGATAGGCTTGGGATGGGAATCCCCACGCTTAGGGCTTTCCAGCTGCCCCTCAAATGCACCAATTTTTAGCCTGACTCAGCTATGCAGAGTCCAGATGGAAGCTGCTGCCTCTCTCCCTCACAACAGCCAGAGATCAAGGAGCTGAACTTGGGAAGGAAGCAAATAAAACCATGCTTCCCTTTCCCCCCTGCTCCCAACTCAGCTGAAGACAAAGACCCCTTCTTCTCAGAGGCAGCTCAGCCCCCATCAGCACTGCTTCTCCAGTGTTTAAGGGACCAAGGCCAGCAGTGAGCTGTTTTCATTAGGCAGCTCTACCTCTTGCTATGCAAAGGGAAACTGTGCAGACCCCCAGTCACTACTGACCCCTCTACCCCCAAGGGCAGCCCTCCCTGAGGAGGGAAGGGAGGTCCAACCTCCATCCCCAACAACTGGAATCTATCAACAGTTTACACATCCCCACTGCAGCCCTCCCTCCCTCCCACTCCCTGGGGAAGAGCAGGGAATTCTGATCATCTCTGTGGTACAGATGCAGCAGCTGGCTTTGATTAAACTACTTGATGTTTATAAACCACTCAACCTGCATCTGCAGCCTAGAGGAAAGTGATGCCTCCCCAAGCAGCTCCAAATACAGAGGTCAGCAGTGGTACAGGAGAGACACACTGTTTAGGAAAGAGACATTTCAATGGCTGGTTCTTTAATTAGGAATTTGCTGCCTGCTCACCCATAGCAGCACAGCAGCCGTCTCCATGCAGAAAGTGACATTTAGAGGCTGATTCATCACTGTATTTGTCATCATTTCCACCTGCCAAGAATGCAAACAGGCCCAATGATACTAACTAGACAAGTAGCCAGGCCTAGGCTGTGGCTACCATGTGCCTCCAAACGCCTGCAGGACACAAACTACAGCAAGAGGCAGAGCAGTTCCTTCATTTGCAATCAGAAACCCTAATCATGATGCCTCAGAATGCATGACTATGTCACATCAGGCATTTTTTCCATCCCCCAGCACATTGAGCTGGACTAACCCTTTAGATTCTGTCCTTACCCAAACCATCCAGCTATTCTTTCTCTTTTCAAAGTAAACAGAAGAGATAATCATCTACCTTTGCCTTGCACAGCAAGCACCACACTGTTGACAATGATCATTTCAGCTGGGACAATTCTTTCTGCTTGTATTATTTCACACTGAAGCAGAAAGACACTACAGCACAATGCCAGGATTCCTAATATTCTAAGATTTTCAAGCAACTTTTCAGAGTATGTCTATTGGTGATATTCTACACACCACTGTACTTTTCACCAGGAGTGCCCAAACCATTCACAAATCAAAGGATTTTATAAATAGTGCACTAACTGCTGTGTTCAATATAGAAACACTTTAAAAATAAAAGGTTATTTTTTTTTAAATTCATGGAGATGTTAACCAATTTACTCCAAGTCAGAAAGAGCCAGCACCTGAGTTACAGCTTCATGTCCACAGCTCCTGGTGCTACACTCAAAGGAGAGGTTTTTTTTTCTTGTGAACAGGAGGATCCATGAAAACCTTTGCCATACTCCTTTAGGAAACTCATCATGCTGCCTCACAACAAGACAGTCCAAATCTTGTAACTAACCCATTGTGCTTTTGATCATGGCTGCCACAGCAAGACAAATAAAGGTCAAATTCCTTCCAAGTGTCTGTCAGCTTTCTGCTGAGCCAGGGCTTCAAGCACAGACTGTATTCCTCATGCACCCAAAAAGGCCGTGTTCACATCAACTCAGAAATGTTCAGCAGTGATGAGACCACAGGGAAGCTGGCCCAAGGATTGCTTCAGCTTCTGTCACAATTTGCAGACAGTACTCAGAAGATACATCTGTAACACCCAGTGAACTGAAGGGCTTATCCTCATCAGACGCCCAGGACTTAAATGACAAGAGTTGAGCTACTCACCTCATCATCCTTGTACCAGGAGAGGTTCTCTGCTGTCAGGACAAACCAGTACTCCTTAGAGCCACCCTTCATGATCCCAATGTTATTGATGGTGAGCCAGCCCTTCCGGATGACCTAAAGGGGGGTGGAAGCAGTGAGCATTAACAAGGGTCCTAAAAGCATGATCTTAGGTAACAGAGGAAAGAACAGAGGGTACCCTTACACAGAGTAGTATGGAAAGACAAGGAACACCGTGCTCTCTGCTACTGCCAGAAGAGCTCCCCACTCAACTGGCCAGTGAAGGTTTTTACCTTGGAAAAGGCCAGGAATAGTATAAAAGGACGCAGGAAGGAGCCTGGCAGTGCTGTGCGTTATACCCTCTGCCAAGAGGAAAGAGATGCAGGAAGGACTGCATCGTGTGCCTTGGACATTGGCTCAACCCACAAGCACCAAAACACAGCAATACACCCAGAAAAGGCCATGCCCAGAGAAAACCAGGACACCAACACTACAGGTGTGGAGTGCTTCACCCAACTCAGGGGTGAAGGGAACCAGTCCAAGAAGAGATGGGCAAAGTACCCAGAAAGAAATTAATTTAGTAAAGACACTAGGTATTAACAGAACAAAATGGTGCATCTGGAATTAGTACTCTGCACTTCAGCATACCCAGGTATTTGAGCTGTCATACTGATTTAGGACAAATCAAGTTCCTTTCAGTTTAGTCTGTAAAGAAGCCAGGCTGTTACTCTCTAGGGAACTCCAATTCACCACATGCTAGTTTAGAGCCTCACACATGCAGGAATCAAATATAAACTAATGCATTTCAGCTGACACATACATCTGTATAACACCCAAAGACACCTGCATGCATTGTGTGTACCTTGTTGTCTGGATGTGCTTATTGAAAACGACCTGGCATTGAAAAACCCATGTGACTGCACTGTGTACTAGCAAGTGAACTGTTTGAGCAGCTTACCATGGAGATAAACTGATAATTGAAAGGTTGATGTATTCTACAAACGATAAATGTAGGAGCACCGGATCTTAATCTCATGCCTACTGTTCAACTTGAGAATCCTATTCTCTCCACGGGCAGGAGGGGGCAGCGAAACAGAACCACACATCCTTGGATTGCTGCTTTTTATCTCCACCCACTCACAAGATGTATCAGCAATTCTGACTTTTCCCTCAAAATACTACCTTTTTCTCCTCATTCCTGCTTCACCTGCATCTAGTGCCAACTGCCCTCCTCTCCCCATTCAGCAGAGGGAATAACTTATCTATATACTGTTCCTGCCTTCCCAGATGCAGCATTAATGTTCATTAGCACACCCTGCTGAGTGGCCTTCTACTCACCAGGATCTCATCCTGCAAAGGGGAACCATAGCAACAGCAGCAGAGCAGAGAGCAGGAGAGGAGCAAAGAGAGGAGAGATTGTTACTAGGAAAGCTGGAGCAGGAGAAGAGAGGCTCAAATAAAAAAAAATAAAAAAAATTGGAAGCTATTATCAAGTCTTTAAACTCAGGTGTTAACAAAAGCAACCCCCTTCCCAAAATAAAATTTGCTAACAGCAAAGCCGAAGTGTTTTATGGGTAGATCCAGAGTTTGCCCTTTGTACTCTTCTACACTCAGCTTTTTTGTAAGGGGTACTGCAGGTGACGGGGTGCCCTACAGCTGCTCTGAGATCCCATGAAATGGATGGTTGGCCAGCCCAACCTGCTGACCTACCTGCTTGCCAGCAGTACCAAAAGCAGTACCCTGCTTGTTAAGGTGCAGGGAAAGGTTGTCAAAGATGTCATAAAGCAGATGAATGTCAGGAGTACATGTCTTTAAAAAGATTAAGTAAAAACACTCACTTCTGTTCATTATGATGCTGCCCATAAGTCTTTGTTTCTACGAGATTCTCTAAGCTTAGACAGCCTATGTCTCCAGCAAATCTAGGAGAAAGTGTCATTATCCCCTTTTTAATTATATGTATGCTTTTTACAGCTCCTGAAGGAATAAGAGAGCTCCCCTCTCCACTGCTGTCTCACCCAGGGCACATATACCCAGTGCAACCCTGGCTGTAATCATCCTCTGTCTCCCAGAAGGAGAGGCTAACTATTTCCAGTGAAGTTTTCCAGAAGAGAGTCCATGAACTCTCTCGAAACCTTCTTCCCAAAAGCAGATATCACTGATAGGAAAATCAACTAGAAAAGTCAATTCTGTGCTGTAACAGTTCAAACCATGTGTGTTCTGTACCCCTCACTTCAGAAGAGTTAGCACAGACAGTGAAGTGGGTGAAGATTTACACATTAATAATGATTTCTAAGATCTGGTCTTGCTTTTCTGATAATTATTAAGAATTCATTTTACTATTTTACTTTACAACACATCCCCTTCATTGCTGCTACATGCTCAGTTCTTCCAGACTGCAGTTAGTCTGAAACATTGTCCTCCAGGTATAGAGTTTGAGGAGTAAACAAAACAAAAACAAAAATTAAAAATCAGACTTATAGCACTGCTGCATCCAGCCCAGCACTTGTCCACCTGGTAACCTCCAGGCACCAAACATGTCCTTCATGCAGCAGTGAAGGAGATGGAACTTGGCCTACCTGGTTGCCAGCTGCCTTCTTCTTGCTCATCTGGCTGCTCCTCTGCTGAGCACTGCAAACAACAGCAGAGACATTCAAAACTCCTCAAGTTCCTCTCCATCGTATGGATCTTGCTCCCATCAGGTAGCCACTGCAGTGAGTTCATGCTCCTCACCACTGGCTTCCAAGCCTTGATAATCCTATATATCTCCATCCATTCTCTCATCCTGCTCTAGCAATCTTCTCACTCCCACATAAGCCACATCTGGGTCACTAACCTTTCACAGCTTCTGCATTTCACCCTCCCAGACACAATCCTAATAATCCTTTCCATCTCCTCCCCAGCCTTACAACAGAGAGCCACTGGAAAACAGCAATACTGAGATCTGAACCATGCTTTGGGACCATTAACACCTGCACCAGAGCCTTTGCAACCCATTTATTGGAGCAGCTATAAGACAGAGCCACGGGAAATGCATGCAGAGCAGAGGAGGCAACAAGGATGCAGGTGCTTACTTGGCAAAGCCAATGAAATCCTCATGGTTTGTGTTCATGTAAGCCAGCTCAATGTCTATGAGAAGCATGACCTGTCAAAGAGAAACGGAGCAAAACAGGCATTAGTGATTGACACTGCTAATGGGGCAGATAAAGTCCTGTACATTGTTCATCTGATCAGCTGGGTGCTCCTTGGCTCAGGCCACTCTAGCCTAGATTGTCCCTTCAGAGGTGTTCCCTGTCTCACCCAACCTCCTGTCTCTCTTACAGACACTCTTGATCCCTCACCTGATCTTTGGTCCTGCCTTCTCTCTCACGAATGTGAGTAGTAACAATCCTCTCCATCTCCTCACGCAGATGAGGGTACTGGCTGAGCTGCAAGAGAGAGAACACAAGTGCACATGGGAAAGGGAGGTATAAAGGGGGGGAGCAGCCCCCTCATATGCATGCATGCACACATATACTCCACAGTCAGATATTTTCAAGGGAAGTTCTAGAAAGCTGGACTTGCAGAGAGACTTTTTTTCCAAGTTTCTGGTGATCTGCTGGGGGTAAGCTCATTCCATCTCACTTGGGTTTTCAGAGAACAGCTCTTTTCGCTCTTACACAACCTTCCTACCTCACCAGAGGCTTGATCTAAACCCAACAGTTTCTTCCTGACACAAGGTCTTGACAAACCTCAAATGTAAACACACTGCTCATTGCTTGTTGTGTTTTTCCCATGAAAGTGAACAGTTTCTCTTATGCTCAGCCTCTCATTGTAGTAGGTGAAGTAGATGAATTGCCTGTTGCTACAACCTGATAAATCCTACAGGATGTATCCCTGCAAAACAAAATGTATTTCAGTCTCCATCTTGCTGATGCATTAGGCTCTCTCCCCAACATCTGCAAGCAGACAGAGAATCTGACCAACTCAAGGGGACATGGCTTCACGAAACACTACATTCTGGGCATCCAGCTGCTTCTACCTGCTTACCACCTATGTTTGGGCAGGACTACATAGTTGAGATCTGTTCTTCACATCCCACCTACATAATTTCTGCTCTCACAGAACATCAGAGATCGGAAGGGACCTCAAGAGATCATCTAGTCCAATACTCCTGCCAGAGCAGGAACACCAAGACTAGGTCACACAGGAACACATCCAGACGTGTTTTGAATGTCTCCAGAGAAGGAGATTCCACAACCTCTAGGGGCAGCCCATTCCAGTGTTCTGTCACCCTCACTGTGAAAAAGTTCTCAGATTCCTGTGGAACCTCTTGTGTTCCAGCTTGCATCCAATACCCCGAGTCCTGTCACTGGATGTCACTGAGAAGAGCCTGGCTCCATTCTCCTGTCTCTCACCCTTTACATATTTATAAACATTAATGAAGTCACATCCCAGAACTCCTCCAAGCTAAAGAGACCCAGCTCCCTCAGCCTTTCCTCATAAGGGAGGTGTCCCAATCCCTTCATCATCTTTGTGGCTCTGTGCTGTACCCTCTCCAGCAGTTCCCTGTCCTTCTTAAACTGAGGGCCCCAGAACTGGAAACAATACCCCTGATGGAGGCTCACCAGGGCAGAGTAGACGGGGAAGAGAACCTCTCTCAATCTACTGACTACATCCCTTGTAATACACCCCAGGATGCCATTGGCTGTGTTTCCAAGGAGGGAATCCTTTCCTGCCCAGACAGAGAACTGTGACTTCATTAGCTGTGTTCAAAAGAGTATCTGCAGAACCCATAGAAGATTAAGGATGCTCATTTTGGAAGAGTTTATGTGAAAGATCACTAGTGGAAGCCATATAGAATCATAGAATGGTTTGGGTTGGAATGAACCTTAAAGAACATCTAGTTCCAACCCCCCTGCCATGGACAGGGACACCTCCCACTGGACCAGGTTGCTCAATATTCCTAACATCTGACTACAAATAGTTTCAAACCCTTTCAGCAGCCAAGCAGCCAAGCAAGTTGCAATAGCCTGGAACTGAAATGGAGGACTAGCTTGGATGCTGCCTATTTTCAAATATGTGGTTTGTTTTGAATGCCAGTGACCTTGCAGAGGCAGGAAACAACAAAAACCAAAAAAGCCATAAGTGGAATTAGTGTTCCCCATCACCACCTCGCCCTGAAAGTAGAAGCTGCATTATCTCCATGATCTTTATGGTTCAGGCAGCTGGTTGTTTCACAGACACACAAGCAAAATTTCCCATTTCCTTTGGGGGGTTGGCAAAGGATAGATGGACAAGTTATGTCAAACCAAAAAACCAGGAAGTTGGAAAACCTCTAAGCAAGTCTCAGCTTTTTTGCTTCAAATTAAAAAAAGTCAAAGAAAAAAAAGCCCAAACACATCAAACCTCCCCTCGCCCCCTCATTCCCAACAAGTACAAATCACACAAAGTGCAAAACAAGTTGTGGGGGGGGTTTTTCAGAATCCAGGTCATCCTCCAACATTCTTGTGCAAAATTAAATTGACAGCATCAGTCCCCATGCAGGAGCTTCCAATCCCAAGCATGCACAGGAAAAGCAAGGGTGAGCAAAGGAAAGACAACACAGACAAACCACAGAATGTTACACCACTAAGGGAACATGCAATTGGGCATAGAAGGGCAAGGAGTTATCACCAGCTGTACAAACAGCACCCAGAAATGCCATGACTCTGAAAGACAGGAGAGCAGGCGACCCTTCAAGGGATTAAGTCTCTCAGCCTGGGATCACACCCCAGCTCCAGTAGGTTTTCAATCCTGTTTTAGCTACATTTGCCTGTTTAATCAAAATACAAGCCCACAACCCTCTGAAAACCAATTTTCCCAACATTCCTTAGTTCCCTTTTTTGCAGATTCCAGGAGTCCTTGCCAGCACACCAAAGATCAACTTTTTTAGCTTAAGGTTGCTGACTTGCAAGACCTTCCTGCACTTGTGAGATGGTGCAGTGCAGTCTGGCACAGAAGGTTCCTCCTGCTTTTGGAAAAACACTAGCTAGAACAGAGTCCTCAGATATAAGGGACTGCAGGCTTACACCAGCCTTCTGTTGATTTTGGAGCTACTCTCCATGTAACCAAGTGGAAGCAGCTCAGAATCAGGCCAGTCAGAACAGCTCTTAACACCTACTTTATCTTCAGTCCTCCACCTTGTCTAACAGCCAAGAGACAGCCCACAGCTCATCTCTTTTCATACAGGAAAGCTGTACTTCTGCAGCACATAAACAGGTGGGTTTATCTCCATCTGTGTTCTTTATTAATAATCTCACATTATTCCATCTATGCAGCTTCAATCAACTGCACGTACAAAGATTTCTTCACCATCTGGGGTGAAATGAAATAATTGTGGCAGCACACAAACAGTAACACACAATAATTTGGGACAGCAACAAACCAAGGCTACAGGACTGTGAAGCTAATTCAAGAGGTGTTAGCCCAAGCAGACTTCCTTCCTTTCAAGAAGCTTTACAGGATTTCTAGTGAGTTTAAAAGTTCGTTTTTAATCATTGGAAATGCAGCACCAATCCACAACACAGCAGGATGGATATTACCTTACAATTAGCATCAGTCCTAAAGTAGCCTTTTCCAGATGCTTCCCCTAACAGCACATGCTCTTGTCCACGTCAAGCAGTTAGGGCTATAACATGCAAGATAAATATCACAAATTAACTAATACCCCTGGTGCTGTTACTACCTGACACCATCAGAACCCATCTCAGGCTGGCTGCTATCCTAAAGTGGTTTGTAGCAGTTGCCTTCTGGGCTTTCAGAGGATTACCTTTTTCATTGCATGTTGATATTTGAAGCATTACTGAAGCCTTCTTTTGATTTTCCAGTACTACTACTGCATGTTTTCATTCAGGCAGTTATTCTGCATCTCTATCATCTGCCTCCCTGACCCCTCCAGCTTTTATTACAGCCATTAGTCTTCTACAGTGTCACTGCTGCTATCACCTTCCTTACAGGATATACCTTATATCACCTTGGAACATCCTCACAGGGTCCTCCATCACATCACAGATTAAAATCCACACATCAAGAGGGTGTCTAGCCAGTCTAATAGCACAGTCCAACAGAATTCAACACCCTCAAGGTTTTCATGATCTTTCTCCCTCCCTACCCAGAGCAAACATCTCCAGATACAGAAAAGAGCATAAACAAATACACCAAAATAACATAAAATCCCAAGAGAAACAAGCTAGAAAGACATTACACTGCATCACCACATCAACCCTCACAATCTGGCAACAGCAGGACTGCAAAAAAAAGAGTGGGCAGAGCTCAGGGCATGTCAAAGCTGCCTCCATAACAGAGGCAGAGGTGAGCTCTGTATTCCTAAAGTACTACAAGACCTTGTTACCTCAGCTCTTGTCTTTACTATGAACTCATACCAATTTTTATCTTCCCTTCCTTCCCAGTTTGGTGGGAAGTTGCTAAGTTTCACTGTTCTCCTGGAAGAAAGGAATTGTAATTTTCAAGTCCTAAAATAACCCACAAAACAGCCTTTCCACTTTTGTTTCCAGAACATACCTCTGTTGTGCCACAATCATGTTTCTGGCCCCTCACTGCTAAGTTTAACACCAATTGCCACATCTGCCTTTTTTTTTTTTTTTAAAGGAGGCATGTGGTGCCCCCTCCTGGAGGAAACCAGCCTGGGAAAGAAATCCACTCTTGCCCCAGCCTCCAAGAAGTCGGTTCCCTCTCCACCTGCTGCTGCCCTCTGCTAGCCTAAGGCTTCACCTCCTGTGATCCAGAGCATGGAAGCAAAAGCATCTTCCCACTGAGCATAGTCCATGGAGTGAGAGATCAGCGGGAGAATGATGTAGAGTGAAAAAATGCCTTTTCCCCAAGCCTTTTTGGACAGCAAATCTTCCATTGACTCCAAATATCTCTTTCAGAACATCTTGGACCTCAAACTTTTAATTGACTGTTCTGAGTAAGCTCCTGCTCAGTGTAGCTCTGTAGACAAGACAGAATCTGCAGGCCACTCACTCTGGGAGGATATGAGACCTTTTTCTAGGACATCTGGATTTTAAGGAGGTCCCAGAAAAAACAAGTTTCAAGTGCACAAATAGTAGCACAGTTAATGGGGCTTGCAAAGAGTTTGATCCACATTGATGTGAATGCCACTGAAAAAGATTATGCTAGTGTAATCCACTAGATCCCAACTTGTGTCTCTGCTAAAGAGCCCATAAGCTGATGCCCATTTCTCTTGGTCTGCTTTCAAACTCCTCTTACACCTGGGCAGGTTGCTGCTGTCCTTCAGATGTGTCCTTCTAACTAGGTTTGCTGGAGTTGTTGAGGTGTGTGTGTGGAGAAACAGCATGGAAGTGTGTGGGAATGGGGGTGGGCATTGACCTTTCTTTGCAATTTTTTTGTTTGTTTGTTTCTTTACCTTTTCGCTACACTTTCTGATGGTGGATGTGAGCTCACTCACTACCATATCCACACACTTCAGACTCGGCTCCTTCAACTTCTGCACCTGCTTTTTCACTATGGCTTCAAAAGCGAGGTCAGGCGTGAAGAGACCCGTTCTGCATGGCAGGGGCAGGGTGGGAGGAAGCAACGAGGAAGAAGAAAGCAAAGCAGAGAAAGAGCAGGAAGGAGGAGGAGGAGGAAAGAGAAGGAAGGAAAAGGGAGAAGAGAGAAAACACAAGGCAAAATGAGAAGTGAGATTCTTGGTTCATTCCATTAGTTTTTTGAACCAGGTGAGCATTGCTATGGGGGCCTGTGCACTGCCAAGTATCAGGAGAGTCTACAGGCAAATGGAAGTGGCAAAGGGGAATGAGGTAGGAGCAGCTGGGCCAGTGAAATGGTGAGCTGTCAAGAGCAAGATGGATGGATGGAACCCCCCCAGGGATCAAGTGATCTCTTTCTGAAGTAAAGCTTCTTTGGATTTCAGGGCAAAGCTGCTTGCCACAGTGAGCTACTGCCTCTCTTCCCAGAGAGGCAACACCATGTCTCATTTCCCTTTGTCTCAGCCATTTCCCTGTTCCTTCCCATCAATTTTTATCTTCCCTTCATGTTTTCCTAATTCCAGCTGCAGGAAGCCTGAACAAGAGCCAAGCTAAGACTTGCAAAGGTCTGTTGCATCTTGTTTTGGCAGAACTGATGTAAATTGATGTCTCTCAGGTTCAGGGATTCAGACAAACTGCTCCACTTACAGCACATACATCATCTTGCTCACCTTCCCCACAACATTAACTTTCTCAGGAAGAACAGACATACCAAGTATTTAGAAAAATGTAAATATGCTACAGGGCATCCATAGCTATGCAAAGCATCTGTTCTGCCACAGCTACCTGTAGCATCAAACCAAATACAGCCCTGTTGGGATTATGGGGGAGGATTAGTTTCTACAGATACTACGTGTCCTGCATTCTCAGTGGCTCCACTATGAAAGAACAGAAAATTCATGGAAACTGAAGTTATTAAAACATGGCTACGATTGATCCAGTTGGAAATGACTGCACCTGAAGTAGTTTTTCAGCATGTCCTTGATACATCTGAGCTACTGTCACGGTGCTCTTGTTTTAGTATGAGAATTCCTTGTTTTAGTATAAGGCATTACTGCTTCACAAGTACTTTCAAGAGGACAATGTCTTCTTGACATGGAAAGGACACACATTTTGTAAAAGTACAGTTAACAGTCAAATTTTGGGTGTCTACAGCTAACAACCAACCCAGGAGCAGCTGCAAATAACTATCACCTCATGTAATTCAGGTATTTCCTCCTTCACCTCATCTTTCAAATCTACGTGGGTAACACCTGCAAGACCACGAGCAACACCAGTACTAAAACACTCTTCAGCACATACTGTAGGTCCTACAATCAATCTGCCTTTTAAACAGCAAAGAGTTGGGATGTTAGAGGATTCAGCTTCACCCAAGGGTTCCTCTCTCAAGGTGTCAACAATGCTCCTTCTGAGCACAGAAAGGACTTTCCAAACTTCACATCCTCCAACTCATAGAATTTCAACTAATCCAGTTGCCCCGTGAGGCTCAAAATACACTGTTTCTCCCACCAGAATCAGAAGGCTCTTCACAACAAACACATTTAAAAAAAATGTTTATAACAAGTCTCTCCCAATACCTGAATATCACCTGAACGACAAAATTTGGTTTCTTTGGATATAAAGTTGTAACCATGGCTACCAGAGCACTCAGCAACAAGCACTGAAGTCAACCATCAAATTCTCAGCAGTAGGATTTAAGCCAAAATGGAATGCTTTAAGCTTGAATCTGAGACATTTCACCCCAAACCTGTGGTCTTCTCCTACCCTCTTGTAACCAACCACCTGATCACTTGAGGAACCTGCCACCATCACAACAGATGGGTCTCTTCTGAAATCATTAGTACAAGAGGCAACAAAAAGAAATGATGAAGAAAGAAGTGGGGAAAATGAAGGGAAGGATGCAAAGAGAAATAATGAATGGGAGAGATTCTGAACAGCACCTGATGGATGAAGAACAAATCAGGGGAAAGCTTCAGAGGGCATGAAAAAGGGGGGCCCTTCTGATCCACTTAGCAGGCGACTCTGGATACTTGGCAGCCTGAGGGCCTGTGCTTACCTGTCGCCAGGCTCTAATGGCAATTTTCTGGGTGCTCCCCACAGTCACATACCCCAAGAGAGGACAGCAGGACAGAAAAAGGAAGCTCCTCCAGCACTCTAGAAACCTGAGCAATCTTTCACTTTGCTTTCCCAGTCTGTACCGAGAGGCAAAGCATCTGTCTGAGCCCTTCTAAAGAGGCTTCTTGGTCCTAAGGACTAAGCACTTGTACAAGTGATGGCAGGTATCACCACTTGGGCACCTCTCCCCACCCTCACAGATACAATGTGTGAGACTCCTCAGACACCTCCTGCTATGTCTATTTACCTGCACCTGAATAACCAGTGGCAATTCCAGTCTCCAGTGCCTGTACCACCACTCTGAGGTGCCTTTTCACCAGTACCTAGCCCTGTCTGCAGCAGGCCATGGCTGAGAGGAACAACACACGAGTCAAATCTTGCTGCCTTTCTACCCCAACCTCATTCAAAGGGCAGAATCAAAGCAGGTTCCCACCCTCAGCCCCAGCAAGACCAGTACAGATCCCAAAGGGGAAAATCCAAAGCTCTGTCTCTCTCTGAGAGCAGGAAGACCCCAGAGATTGATGGACCTTTCTAATTTGCTGCTTCTCAGCCATGTTCTGCTCTTCCAGAGCAGGATATGGACCAATCCAACCAGAAACCAAGCCAAACACCACAGGAACGTTTCCCTGCAATACAGTCTGTAATTGCTGCAGCCCTTGAAGTTCAACCCGGACACCACCCACAGCAGCACCTAATTTATTTGGGATTAAGTCTGTCTCAAAATTTAAAATGCACAGGGGAAAAATTTTAAATCCCAGTTTCTGGCTTGGAAAATAAGCCCAGATATTAAATACGAAGTTAAATATGGCCATATAAAATACACCTTTGGATTTAGGAATCAGGAGTCAAGCTACAGACACAGAGGGGTGTCAAGGAGATCTCCAGCATCCCTCAGCCCTAAACCATTCAGGGAATGGGGCCATAGCCCACATCCCACAGCACTTCCCTTCCTGTTTGGCTTGTTGGCTGGATCACCCCAGGCTCCTAGTGCTCAGGTCTAGGCATGCTGAGGAGGTGGTTGTGGTTAGAAACACCAAGTGTGGCTGCAGGCAAGTCCCTGCCCAGGTCACAGCCAGCGAGCGGAAGGTGCCAGCTCCATGCTGCCTCTGGTTACCTTCTTGGTGCACTGTCTAACGGTATTGATTAACTCCGATATGACCATGTCCACGCATTTCAGGCAGGGTTCTTTAATCTTCTTCACCTGCTTTTTCACAATGGTCTCAAAGGCCATGTCGGGTGTGAAGAGACCGGTTCTAAACACCCAGGGTGGGGACAAGACAAGGCAGGAGGGGGAGAAGGGGCAAGGAGAATGTCACAGCGTTACACACACATCTTGGAGCAGGCACTGCCATCACTGAAACCCAAAATGTGGGCAGGAGCAGTGTTACATCCCCTGGACAGGCCCTGACTGGAGTTCATGGGGAAGAGGGGGATGTTTGGCACCTCCCATGAAGGTGCTGATGAGGGCAAAATGGATCCCAACTGCACAGGTCACCATTTCACCTCAGCCACTAAGTTAAGGGTGGCAGAGGCTGCTCCCTCCCCAGCATATTTGACCTCAGAGTTGTACAGCCTTTTCTGAAATATTTTCTTCATTATTAGGACACTAACATACTTGATACCCTTCATCAAATTCAGCTAGTGACTGAGCAGAAGAAAGGAGTGAAAATAAAGCCAGGTGGGTACTTGTGCCCATCCCAGTATGGTGGAAGGGCTCTGACAGGCACCAGACCCTGCTGACCTCCCCAGGATCAGTACAACTTATTGTCTGAGGGCCACACTTTCTGACAGCCAACCTCTACTGAGGTGAACATGAGTACATTTGATAACTACATTTTGGGGCCACTGGGATCCTGGTGATTGGCACTACCTGATGCTCCCTCAGATCTTTAGAAGTAGAGCTACTTAGTACCAACAGCTGGCTTTGAGAAACTATTTAGTATGGAGGCATAAAGTGAAAACTAACATTTAACTGTATAAATGAGGAGTATAGGGTTTGCATCTCTCTACCCTTTCTTACATCAATGCATAAGGAGGGAGAAAATGTCAAGTCATCAAGGCAGTTTTACCTTCTGGGCTCCTGCAATTCTTACATGGGGAGAGAAAGCAAACAAGTTGGCCGATTCTCCCTACTCCCAAGGAGGTTATGGCTCCCCTTTGTCTGACCTACCGTACCTCTGAAGTCTTCAAATCCTTTCAGGAGGACTAGAGGTATTTTATAAGGCTTATGTAGCCAACGGTCTGCCTAGTGTGTGATACGTGCCTGATACCATGGATGTTCTTGATGGCATAGCTAATCTCCCGTCGCAGCTCCTTCTCATCAAACTCCATCTGCAACAGAGAGAATTCAGTCAGAAACTCTGACACTCTTTGCACAGCTCCAGGATACACAACAGCACTCATTACAACCATGTCCCACGCCAGCACTATCATGTGACAGATGAGATATTAGTCTAAGGGTTGGATAGAGAGTCCAGCCATAAAGCTTCTATTGCCAACGCAGACATCCTGGACCAATATGAATAGCTAAGGGCCTACGTTTGCAGATGCCAAGTCCCAGCAGCTCCCAAGAGCTTCTCTGAGATAGGACTGAAGTGCTAGATTGCTTTCTAAAACATACTTTTGTTTCCCAGATTTAGAATGAGGTCTTGGCAGCTGTTTGCTCACTGAACACCACAAATAGATTTACAACTTGCTCCCAAAAACATTTTATCCAATACAAGGCAGGCTCTTATATTTTCACTAAACTGCTCATCTTACTCAAATGCCAACAAACACTCCCACCCCAGAACACAAAGCAAGATGCAGAAAAACCGTGAGTAAACCAATTTGGGTCTCAAGTCCACTTCACCTGACATTAAAGCAAGTTTGTCCATGCCATTTCTGATCAGGTTAGCTAGAAGAGGTAACAGAGAATAAGACAAAGTGGCTTTTAGCAGCACAGGGAAGCAATACCTTCACCAGCTCAAAGGGAAAACGCTCATGAAAGATGCGGTTAATCCTAGCTCCTCCTGACAGCTCATACGTATCAATTTGGTCTCCAGAGCCTTCAATGCGTTTCTCAAAGTCCACAGCAAACTGCTGGACCATCCTGAAAGAAAACAAAGCATGAAGCAGAAAAGTCATGGATGAGTAGACACCTCCAGGGAGGCACATGCAGCTGAGACCACTTACTGAAGCAGAGCTTTGGTCTTGCGAGCAGGGTCATCAGGGCGAAAGCTTTTGTACTCCTCAACCTCCTTCTCAATGGAGAGAAGCTGGCTTTGGAGCTTGTTCCTCAGCCCTGGCAGGGTGTCACGAATGTGGTTGGTCAATTGCTGCACAAGAAGAAATTTTAAGATGATGATAAACCATTAAGTGGTCTCCTGGGAAGATTTTTCTACCTCTGTATCATAAAATGAAGAGGAATGCTCCTCTTCTTCCACATTCAGTCCTTTTGAGAAGTCCCAATTGAAACATCTGTCCTAGGATTGGTTATGAGCTGAGTTTATCCTGCCTCCCCAGCTTCCACCTACTCTTGACATTCATTTCACCTTCTAGTCAGATACAAAACTCCCATTCATACAAATCTGCTGCTTCTAACTCAAGAATAAGCTTCACATACAAGTACTGGCATTTGCTATTTACACTAGAGTACAGGCTATTCTGTCTTCAGATGATTACCACACCACTGGGTGGTGGTTAAGCCTTTTTTCAATAACAAGGGTAAGGCTGCAAGGAGGAAGGAGCAGAAACCATCCAATGAGGCTCTAATAAGAGGGTTTCCACAAAGCACAGCATGGATAACTCCAGTTTAAAGATGAATATTGAAATAAGGAGGAAGAAGGACTAAGTAATTCTTCACTTGAGGGAATATTTCAAGGGAGCAGAGAGGGAAGCAACAACTTGCTACTGTATGAGACAGGAGATAAGATAGGCTTAATAGATGGGAAGATGACTACCAGCATCACATTTAAATCACTCTTTGCAGCTTACTGTTAGGTACAGAGACTGCTAGAAATGTTGAAGCAATTTTTGAGCTTAACCACAAAGACCTTCCATTCTGACAGTGCAAATGCCAGGAGAATCAGCTAATGATTTTGCCCCCAGTGCCACTGAGAGGATAAGGCAGTGCTCTCCTTTTGGTGAGTAAGCTCCATTATTCATCTTAATGTGTTTCACTACATCAATATTACACAAGTCAGACCCACTTGGCATCAAAACACGTTTGACAGTGCAGAAAAGGAAGAGTTAATCTTCACAAGTCTCATTGCAGCAGAACAATTCTAAATATTCGTCAGTTTGCTGACAGTGAGTTTTAGCTTTTCCTGTATCCTTTCACCTCAGAATAGCTCTGCTGGCCAGTCTGGCCATTCTTGTGACAGAAGTTACAATTCTTAAGTGTTGACAGTACCTGGTTCAATACTTTCTGCAGGTAGGGGGTTCCCATGCGATCAGCCATGTGTCTGTAGGCTGGGTGGGAGAGAAAGAATTTTCTCTCTGCAGCCAGAGCTGCCTGAATGTCCTTCTTGCCATCAATGTCTTTCTGACTTCTGTTGACTACACCAATGTAACCTGTAAGAGTGGGGTAAGGGATCAGACATTTGCAAGGATGAGAATGTAAAACAAGACTAAGACCAAGGAGGAAATTACCCTGCTGGCAGCACTGCAAAAGGGGAATTCTAGTGGCAACTCATCAAGAACTAACAGGAATAATTTAAATCTAGAATTTAACCTGAATGACCCAGATTCGGATATTTTGGTCCTGCTTTGGTAAGCTTTGTGAGAATGAGCTTATTTCTTACTGTCCCCTCCAGTCACAAAGCATTCTCAAGTCTCATTTAAGACCCTTCTGCTAAAGTTCTTAGGATAGGTAGCTCACTATTACTATACACTGCATATTAGTCCAAAATTATTTCATCTGATATACTCTAGGAATCTCATCATGAAGGAAGCAAAGACAAAAGCACAAGTCTACATATCAAACACCTAAAAAGTTGCTATCAACAGTGTGACTGACCCCTGCTCCCTAACTTCTGTCAGATCCAGTCTGGACTAAGGAGTATGAACTGTAACAGATGTTGCAGGAAATAGATGAGGTCAGGACAAGTCACAGGGAAAATGGAGGAAGGAGATCACAGACAAAAGCATGAACAAATATACCTCTACGAAGAGGAAGTAATTTATTTTCTAATACATCTCGTGCATCAGTTCCTTCATCCATAAGATCCAACTTAGTAATAACTCCAATAGTGCGTTGTCCTGTGGAAAACACACAAACATTTGATCAAACAAACAACTCTTGTAGTATTTTCCTCTGTTCACAGACCTTTCAGGTTGCCCTGTAAGTAACAATCTAGTAATGTCACACTAAATTACATCTTTACCTTGAGGATCCACTTCCTTTGCAATCTTCAGGGCATCAGAATTGGCCAAATCAGAGTTGGCTGGGGATACTGCCAGGATGAGGCAATTCTCTTTGGTGACAAACTGCATGAGCATATCTCGGATCTGGAACTCAATGTCAGGGGGCTGGTCCCCTACTGGTACTTTTGTCATACCCGGTAGATCCACCAAGGTGAGGTTCAGGACTAGACATAGAAATAGGAGATAGCAAAAGGGAGTGTTGAGGTGGGAATGTCCTGGTCTATAAGTAAAGCTACAGGTGTTAGTGTCTCAAATTCATCATAGCTGTAATAGGCACACGGAAGGACATAGAACTTCCTAGATCCTTTTGCTTAACAATTCATAAGAAGTGGTTGGTGGTTGTTACTAGTTATGATCATCTTTATGACAAAGCAGCAACAATCCTCACTTATCTCCTGACTCAGATACTACAGCAGGACTCACCATGGGGAGAGTAGACTCGAAGATTGATGGGCACAGGGGAAATCCCTTTGTTGGAGCCAGTAACACGATCCGTTTCAGCCTCAATCTCCAAACGGACTTCCTCAAAATCAGTGAATTTCTTTCCTTTGCAGTGTAGAAATTCACCATATTCTGTTTAAATAGGAGAGAGTCAGTGAGCACGAATAACTATTCACTAAGAGACCCAGCTGGACACAGAGAAGGGAGTTCACATACCTGTGCTGGCATTTACCAGCTGCAGCACCAGTGGGCGCCTGGTTACGATGCCAGATCCACGTGGCAGAAAGTCCCTGAAAGAAAACAGGAAGTTTCAGATGAGTGAATGATTGTTTCCTTCCCTTTTCACAGCTTTTGTGCTTCTATAAACATCCATGGACTGTAACAGGGAATCTCAGATGTGGGTAAAAAAGTTTGAAAGGAACAGAAACCTAAGTGCTCCTTCTCGAGGAGGATAAAAGCTTGTTGTTCTGAAGAAGCCAATACTCACAAGCACATCCCCTTTAATTCTGTCTGTAGCAACTGTGGTGCCTTCAGCTGAAGTTCCAAGACAACTAACAAGCCCCTTTCACTCAGCTGTCTGTACTTTAGAAAAAATTGATCTCTTTCACTAGAAAGAGTTGAAGTAGAGCCCAGAAACTAGCGTGCCTCCTTTTAACAAAATACAAATACCTGCAGTACAACAAAAATCACCCACACCCTGCACTTCGGAGGTTGAGAGGACACCACACTACTCCAGTGTGCAACCACCATATGATATATCTTTGAGAATAAATGAATTAACAGCAGCCAACATCCTGCCTCCACCCAGCTATTGCCAAACCTGTGTTCACAAGAATCCTGGATTTTTGTGTACTTCAAATCATTCCAAAGGAAGGAAACCTTTCACTATCTCTCTCCAAATGCTAACTCAGCAGCCACAGCCCACAAGTTCTCCTTTGCTTTTTTCTTCTTTCAAACCCAAGAGCTTTGAGCAAAGCCAGGCAAGCCCACTGCATCAGCTGATGACCTTGTAGTTTGTGGCCTGGTTTTCAAGTACTCAGTTCTTCAAGAGCCATTGAGCACTCTTGAAAATACGATCAATTGCTTCCTTGCTCAGCGGGAGAAGCATCACTTCAAAACAGTTTCTACAGTGCAAATGTCACTTTCTTTGTTAAAAGAAGTCCTGACTACGTTGCTGGGACTCTGGTAAATAAATCCTCCTTCCTTGGTAACTATGGCAAGGAATAATTTTACTAATTCAGCAGTGACTAATTACCATGATGAATCCACTGCTCTCCATTTTGAGTATCTTGTTCTTAGTTCTGCATGAACTTAGCACTGACAAAGATGGGGAAGACGAGGAACGACCTTTTCTTCTAACACATCAGACAGGGACTTGAACAGTGTCTCAGCTCCTGTTTTGGCCACTTATCTCTTATGTAATTCTGTGCAAATTCTTCTACTTGTTTGTATGTCCCTTTCCTCAGCTTTAACAGCAATCCTCTACCTGTGGGACTCTCAGAATGACATGACAACATCAAGAACTGCAGAGTAATTTCAAGTGAAGGAAGGGTAAGGAAGCATCCTACAATCTCCAACCCCTAAAATAAAAATACCTCCAGTAAATACCTCCTGGAATAATGTGACCTCTTCTCCTTTTAACATGGGGCTGTAAAGCAAGAAGCCCACTGCTGCTGGTTCTAGCATAAAACCCTGCTCTAAAACAAAACAAAACCATTCTGCAGGTTTATCTACCATGTAGGGCTGGCTAATGTGGGACATCATGGAGGGAGGACACACTGGAGGTGTGTCCAGGAGGTGCCTCAGCACAGCCAGGTGTAGAGACAATCCTGTCCCCATCAGGCCATGCTAGCATGGCCCTGGAGATGGGTTTTCCCTGCTCACTGCAGGGGGTTGGACTAGATGAACTGAAAAGGTCCCTTCCAACTCAAGGCATTCTATGATTCCAACTCTACCAGTTAAAATAAGACTGTAACCCATTCTCATTACTTTAGACTTCTCAGAGTTAACTAGGGCTTGCCTTTCATTTGTTTTCCAAATACAGCTCTAGTTCTTCCATTCCCGTGGGATTAATCCTGGAATCTTTGAGGCATTGCAACATTTTAGCAGCTTTCTGCTGTCTCAGCGCCATTCCTATAGAGGTTTGTGGTCAATATGTGAAAAAATCTGACCCTACCATTGTTTTTTAGCACAACAAATACATCTGAGCTCCACTGACTTACTGTACCTCAGGAAAAGCTATCCTATTGCTATAGCTTCCCCTTCCAACACAACATAAAAGCAGCAGGACTNATTGCAACATTTTAGCAGCTTTCTGCTGTCTCAGCGCCATTCCTATAGAGGTTTGTGGTCAATATGTGAAAAAATCTGACCCTACCATTGTTTTTTAGCACAACAAATACATCTGAGCTCCACTGACTTACTGTACCTCAGGAAAAGGTATCCTATTGCTATAGCTTCCCCTTCCAACACATTGAGGCATTACTCTATTGATCTCCATCTTGTCATATATAATCCTGCTTTACTGTAGGATAAGCACCATTTGCACCTAAAAACTCTCTAGGAATTAAAATTCTACTCATATTGAGCTCCACACTGTCCTGAAGCTTCCTGCCTTTGGTCACAGTCCGATTTCTCTTCCTCAGGATGAAGGTAGACAGGAAAGCTACATGGCATTTGAGTTCCAGCACCACAAAAAATGATCCAATTTAGTGCAGAAATTGAAGGAGTTTCCAGGTTACACAAAGGAAAAAAGCACTAAGTCCTCACAGAAGACAAGATAATAAACCCATTAGCCAAATTTAAGCACTTAAACCAGCAATCTTAGTGCTGCTTTAATGCCAAATGAAAGTATCTGCAATTTGAGCCCTAATAGCAGAAAATGAATGTGTTCTTAGCCACTAACTTCTGGGGGGTACAATCAGTTCAAATCTGAAGTTCTCTCTATGTCTCCTATCAGGAATTACAGCAAAAAAGCTTCATTAAAAAAATCCCATTGTGTGCAGTATCATCCCATTGTATCTACACTACTTCCTATTCTTTCATTCCCTTTCTGTCAGCAGTCTTCTAGAGAAACTTGGAAAACCAGGCTCAGATTCCCAAAACATCAGTTAGTGCAAGAATATTACGCATATTTTACACTCATCTTTCATGAGCTATTGCCAGAGAAAGGACATTCTTGGGTAAATTCTTGCTCACGTCCTCTTCTAAACCAAGACAGCAAGAAAAGAACCAAGGATGCAAATCTTGATGGGGCTCAAGCTGATAAAGTTTAGGCAAGGAAGTGACCTGAAAAATAATTCATTGTTATATTTTGCACTGCTCACTTCTGAAGTGCATACACATGTTTTTGACTAGCTACCTCAGGGCAAGCCCAATCACATCATCCCTTCCAGACTTATTTCTATTTTAGTATGCAGAGCTGCATTAAAGTACAGATTTGGGCTGAAAGCTGCATTAGTAATGCAATAGTAAAAAAAAAAAATTACTTAAGGGATGGAAAACAGTCCAGCAGTTGCTGTAGAGAAACATTCAAATAAAAACCTAAACACACCAGAAGCACATTAAGGCAATCTCGATGTCGTGCAACAATACATTTATACACAGGGGATCCTGGGGTTTCCCTATTAAGTTTTTTAATTAAAGCCAGATGCTCTACACAAAAAGCCTCCATGCATTAGGTATCCTGGAATCCTGCAGAACAACAAGGTGCTATTAATGACAGAAAAAGCATCTCTGCTAAGTGTCAGAGTCCATGTAATGACTTGCACAGTACAGAGGATTAGAAGTTAAAAGGCAACATGGACCAAAGATGCTTCCCCTCCCTCTCCCTGTCTATTTATAAAGGGAAAAGAGATTGACAAACTCCGTGTATAATTCAACATATGCTATGTGGAAAGGGAAAAATTGCTAGTCAAAAACCCAAATACTTGTTTCCCCTTGGTCAAATAATTTATCCCGGTTTGATGTTTGCTTGTTAAACAAGAGATAACTAGATCTTTCGATGAGGAACTGTTCTCCCAGCATCATTATGAGCTTCCCTCACCTGCTTTGTTAGAATAAATGCTCTCAAATCTGATAAACACAGGAGAAAAGCAGTTGCATGAGCAAGTCTGGCCCTTCGTGCTTTGCTTTGGGATTAGCTCACTGGTTTAGGTTTGTGCTCTAAGGCTTAGAGATTCCCTGTGGCAATTACTGTGACATTTAATTCCAGCAATGCAGCATTTGCAGCTAACTTGCCTATGATCTTGTAGCTGTGCCATCCCATAGAAGCATAGATCCCATAATCCTGAATGTAACACACTGATGCATCCCTGTATATTGGCTCAGGCTGTAACTGCTTCTCCATAGATGCTTTTCCACTGCAAATATGAGCATCCTGTATTCCCTCCTTCCATCAAATTCAAGTGGAAAAGCACCTCTCCCAGCTGATTCCTCTGCACTCCATATAAACCATTCTTTTTGCAGCTCTCTGCTTTAATAACAGAGCCCCCTGAGGTTCCTGCAAAGATCATTATGCAGTACTGACCAAGAAATTTAATTTCTGCTATAAACACACCCACGAGAGGAGGCTGCATTAGTGCAGATCTTCAGAGACACCCAACAACATTTTCTTCTTGCTCCAATGTTCTAGGAAGTTTAATATGACTGGACAAGGAGGCTTACTCCTATCTTCTATTTGGCACTGCAATTGCCTTTTTAGGAGTCCAGCTCTCAATCCAGCAAAAAGTCAATTTCTGAGCAGAAAAATACACAGAAGGGAAATCCAGGAACATTTGTGAGTTCACAAGACAGGCAGCTAGGATTCCTGGATTGTAAGATTAATTTTACCCTGGTTTATTGAGCCTCATGAACAAGTTACTCTTTTGTAATGCAGAATTAAAGTGGTTTTACACCTTCTCCATCCACTAGTAATCTGTATTTCTGGATGGACTTTGAGTCAGCTTAAAGCTCTTTCATGCATGATTTTACCCTTCATTGACATCACAACCCAAGTCACTGGGAGTCAACAACAGAACTGAGCCCATGGTACCATCTCCTGTCCTAAATGGAAGACAGACCAAATGATTCCATCATCACTTACTTCCCCTCCTTCCAGGAGAGCTGGAAGGCTTGCAAAGCTGTCTGAAGAGGGCTTTGAAATACAAATCTAGGCCTAAAGTACCCACACAGCATCTTTGCAGCTTTTTGTCTGTCAGTCCTTTGAGATCTTTGGATTAGAATGCACTAGAGAAGGTAAAGCCTCAATTAAACAGCCAAAACTGTGGCTTATGAAGACACAAAGTAGTTCCAAAGAACAGAAGAGCGAACAACACCATCTGATCATTTAATTTCAATTTGATTTCTTACTAAACAGCTCCAGACAAATAGGATATTAATTGATGCGATTAATCCCCAGTTTGGATCATATTAGTTTCCGAAAATTAAAGATTTACTCAGTCTCCACAATTTCACATGGCTGTTTAAATCTGGTATTTGTTGTTTCCTGTGTTCTGGTGGTGCCCAGGGACAGTGATTCTGTTAGAACCCCACAAAGCTCTAAGTCAACACACAGCAACTAACAGCTCCTGCCACTATGGGTTTTACTGCCTGGTTACACAGTTTAGACCTGTTCCTGCTTAAACTCTGAAGAATCTTCTGTTGACCATCCATCATTCACACTCCTCCAGATCAAGAGTTCTTCATCAGTTCATCATGGCACAACACACAGCAGGAATTCTAAGAGGACCTAAGGGTATCTACACCTTTGACTGTGATTCTTTTGATCATTGCACTGATTGGCAACATTCATGTCCTCATACAGGCTGCATTCTCTGAACAGCTTATTAATCTCTCCAAGCATCACTTGATCTCACAGCATGCGTGATATTATCAAACACATTCTTACTCCAGTGTGTGCTTCAAACAAATCCTTAGAAAGGAAATCCTTAGACATTAGTCACTGAATACCTGGAAGGTTAAAAATATTTACTAATAATCTTATCAACTACTAAAACACACTCTTCAGAAATGGTAGCAGCTTTTAAATTCTCTGCCAGTAACTCAGTTGCTCCTCTCTAGCACATATCATATAGTTCTGACACAAGGTAGAAGTTTGATGTAGGAACTTGAGAGCACCTTCCTGGTCTGATCCTCCATGTGATATACAAGCACATCTATATGCAATTCTATAACTCAGGCATAGGGTAAGAATCAGGACAAATTTGTTCCTTCCTCTGCCACCCAGCAGGTTAACAAGAGGGCTACATTACAGATTTAGAATTCAATTTCCCACTGACTTTGTGGCCTTGATGAGCTCTTAGTTCCCTGAACCAAAGTGCTTCTCTAACAAAAAAGCCAGACAGGCCAACACAAACAGCAAGCATTTAAAAGCAAGTGCATTATGAACAAAAGCACACATCAACCTGCTATTTTTACTGTTTTTCTCTGCCCTTGGCTTTCATCTTCCTTTTATGCTGCATCATGTGAACTTGGACACCAGTCCTACAGACTCACAGCCATGCAGCAAGTCTCATTCCTAGGTAGCAACATATTTTTTTTTGTTTCCATTAAGGTTAGCACTTTTAGACTCAGAGAAGTTTAAACCAGGGGAAGTGTGTGACAACCTCCACAGCATAACAATTCACCCAGCCTTGACCCACAGTGAAAGAGAGCAATTCCATAAGCACTTGGTATAGTATCATATCTCTGGGTGTAATTGCTACTGCTCACACAATGGATACATACAGAAATAAAGATCTATTGTAAGTGCCACATTCCAAGATACTGGCAATATTATTGTGCACAGTGGTTCACTATTCAAGAACACAATTGTGAAAAAATAAATACAGGGAATAGTTCACGAGTGTCATCATAATATACATGCTAGTGGAAACAAAAAAAATTAAACAGAAAGCTTCCCACTGCCTTGTACCTTGAGTTCCTATTTACAGTAGCACAGAGGGATGTTAACACTATTGTTCTGACTTGGAACATTTACAGTGGCTTTGTTAAGGAGCTGTGGCACTCCAACAGCAACTCCAGCACCTAGACGCTTCTTGGAAGAGTCAAGCATATCTCCATTTTGAGAGTTTGCTATACATAAGGCTAAGTTCCCAGAAACTGTCTTAAAAGCTTTGCAGCTACTGTCAAAGTAGGGCAAAGCACAAGTGCTAGTGTGAGCTGGATCCATTTACAGTACTGGATAATTTGCAAACAAATTTGCAAACTCAGAGAGGATAGAATGAACTAGGAAGTTACTTCTCAAGTTTGCACCTTCGCCCATTTGCCTGTCTGCCTCAAGCTCTTGTTTTCCTTTGCCCAGCATTGCAGTTGATGCCAGAACAGGTCCCCAATGTAAGGGACACCGAGATGCTTTTACTAAGGTTACATGCAGAGGCTGAAGCACTGTGGTCTCCTACCACAAAAGGATGGTGACTACACTAATTCACTGTAAGAAAAAGAAAGTTTAAAATAGGTTGTATTACACATTCACCATAAATACCCTGTTCCAGTACTGTTCTTACCATGAAAATCACCTTTCTGTTTTGTTTCCTTTGTCCCTTTCACAACTGACTATGATGCATGGTAATCTGGAGCTCTCCTGCATCTTTTTCCAATTCTGTGCTGTCACTTTATTCAAAGTAAGAAAAAAAAATCATAGTGTTGCACATTCATTCAGTTAACACGTGAAATAAAGCCACAGAAGAAACCTTTATTTACTGCAAAAAGCAACATTTCAAAAACCACTATGACCCTACATCGCAGGCTTTGCCAAAAAGACAGGAAGCCTTTCAGGAGACTGCCCCCTCCAAAAGAATCCACCTCCATAGAAAACTGCGTGTCTGGCTGTTTGAAAGCCTACATACACTAACTTGGGTGAGTTAAATACAGTTCCTCGTGAATAAATATAATGGTGGGGTTTGTTTCACTGACATTTCATAGAATTGTTTAGGTTAGAAGGGACCTTGCAGATCATCTGGTTCTAAACTATGTTCCCTGAAGAAACAGCAGCCAAATGAGCTTGCACCTCAGCAGTAGGGCTTGCCTTCTTGTCATGGGACACAACAGCACAACTTGAGCACTGATCTAGGTGCATGGAGGTGACAGCCTGCAGTACTGTCCCCTGACTAACCTTCTTGGTGATTTTTTGATAGAACATTGAGCTCTTTCCTACAGAACAGGCCAAAGCCTGTTATTACTGAGACATATGGTCATATTGATGTGTTCTTCATGGGTTTTTGGGAAGATCTGCATGGCTTGAAAATCAGAAGTGTTAATCAAAAGCATATTTACCCCCCTGAGAGCGTGTTTGTTGAGTCAAGTGGAGGCAGAGGGTACTCTGCTACAAAAGGGTAGGTCCTGTGCAATGTTCTTTCATATCAGTGATACTTCCACTGCAGTGGTTGTGTTCAGACTTCAGCCTGCAGCACGTCTACAGACACTGCTAAATCAACAAGGAAACTGCATAGCAATTTTTACACAAACACTTGCTTAAAAACAGCAACTCTTCCCTACCCCTCCCACGGTGTTCTAAATCTCTTTCAGAGTACACCAAACACTGCTTTTCTGGCTTATCTCTGGCTGCAGACTGCTTCCCAGGAGCCACTGCAGTCAGTGCCTTTCTCTTTTAGTATCTCACTCAACCCCTTTCCTGCACATGCCTTTAGGCAGGTCTCTGGAAACAGTGGGATAAAGATAAAAAAAAATTTCTATTCTTTATTTTGACATGAATCTTTTGGGATGATTTTTCTGTTTCACACTCCACTAGCTTCAGGGTACATCAAAATGTGGAAGACAGCCCTATGTATTCTGCCAAGTCATAGTTGCACCAGAGACTCTCCACATAAGTGAATTTGAGGCAGAAATTGGGGGCTTCACGACAGTACTGCTTCCATAGGGCAAGAGACATCCAAGGAGGTGGTCAGAAGTACTCTTACACGTTAGGTATTATACTTTTATTCAACAGCCTGAGGGCCTGCCAGCCCACAGAGTAACTGGCACAGCCAAGAGCTTGCCCCAGGGATTTCTGCTGCTGTATGTCTACAGCAGTTCCAAGGAAGCCACTATGCCCTAGCTTTATGCTTGGTAGACTTTACAGCAGGATCTGGCCTGACTCTTGAGGTGAACTATATAGGTATTTTTAGATGACCTCAAAAGTAAGGCAGAGAGATGTTAGGTTTTTCTGAGGCACCCCCTGCAAACCCATAACCAAGGGTTCCCACATCCAACCAACTCACAGGCTGCATTACAAAGCATAAAGCATTAATGCTAGAGCTGCTCTCCATCTCTAATTCAGCTAACATAACATGTACTGAAGTCCCCGTGTACAGAAATTGAGCAAATGGAATCTCTCTCCATTAGAGAGGGTTTCACAGCTCCTGCAGAACATTTGTAGGAGGGAAAGAAGAGACCAGACAAGAGAATACCTTGAAAAGAGCCTCCAATGAACACAGACATTACCATTTTTACCAGTTTTCTTCTGCTTTCTTTCTATGTAGAAACTAAGCTTTCCATCACTGAATCACTGCTGGGGCCTAGACAGACTTTTAGGACCTTTAGGACTCTGTCTGAAACACAGAGATATTGTTCATCCCATTTTGAAGGATCAGCACCACAACCTTGCACAAGGGCACAGGATATACTCAATGAGACATGGTACTACAGATCACAATATATAGGGTTAGTAAGTACTATTTTAATTGAAATCTACTGCTGGAGGTTTATATTCATGAGAGTAACTTCTTTTTTAGAAAGATTTTGAAATCATCACACCAGGTAGTCACAGGACTTCAGGTGCTAGAATTTCCAGAAAGCAGTAGAGGAAATATAACATGGCATACAGTAACCTCACCAGTAAGCAATGCCTGAAGACTCTGAAAGATCTCAGCTTGCCTAAGCCCTTGCAGACACCACACTCAGATCTCAACACTTGCTTAGGTGTGCAAGAGTATGAGCACAGTCTATCACCTTAGTAACCCTAACTGAAAGGTCTGTGCAGGATAGAGTCACAGCTGACTGCACTTAATGCAGGGCTGCTATCTGGCTGTGAGGGACCAAGGTTAATTCTTCACTAAGTGCCATGAAGAGCCATGACCCTTGGAATCCTGGCACACAGTGACAAGTGCCCTTGTGTCATCCCTGCTGAGGAAGCCTGCAATGGGAGCAGATTGGATCCACGTGCTTCTCTCCCTAGTTGTGATCACCCACTAGATAGATAATCCCTACATAGGCTGCTGCTCTACAATTGCAATGCAGCAACCAATCCAGCCTGAGAGCCAGAACCAGGCCCAGGGGGATAATTCCCCTCCTACTTCCCTACAACATGGTGAAATCTACTTGTTTCCATAGAAACAAATCAGTTTGATGTCCACACAGCTCCTGCATCCCTCACTGCTGTGCATCAGCCCAAGCTGCTGAGGCTAAGATTTTAAGCAAGTGTCTACAGCTGTAGGTCAAGAATTAGCAAGAAAAACAAGGTGCACTCCTGTCACACAAAACTCACCATCTCACCCAAGGTGCCATTTGCTTCAGTTCCCCCCTGCTGTGAGGGAATTAATCAGGAATATCCTTCCCCTCCTCCATTTTGAGGGTTGACTTATCTGCCCAGTCCCTCCCTGCTCTCACCCTGCAGATGGGTTAGCCCAGAAAATGCAAGGAACACAGATGGGAAAGGAAAAACAGAGCACTCCAATACCTCAAGTGCACTCCTGAGCCAATTTCCTCTTTGTGCTTTATGAAGGTTAAAAACTGTTAAGGGGATTTTCTTGTTTGGAACTCTGCATTTTATCGTGGAGGATTATTTAGAGAGTGGTACAGCCTTATTCTGCATTGCCTGGTCTCAAAAAGTCACTGCCCCTTCTAGCAAATGCCGCATTGGGCTGCAGCACTAGGGAAGAAAAGAGGTTTGAGAGAGCAGAAAATTGCAGCACTGCTGCTGTGCAGCTTCCTCTGGGATCTTCTGGGTAATAGAAAATGAAGTCCCAGATCTTGCTTGGTGCCTTGGGATATTCAAGGTAAAGAATAACACATCACTGATTCCACATGACAATATCAGGAACTCAAGAGAATAAGCAGCCTTGAATGGATGTGGCAGTAAGGATTGCAGCTGTGGAAAATGCAGCTTTGATTATAGGAATTACAATCTCAAGAGAAAGCCAGATCTGGGTAACAATATTACAATTCAAGAGGAAAGCAACCATAGCACTGCCTAACTCCAGAGACCTCCAGAGCCATAGGTGTAAAAAATATAGCGTTCAGCATGATGTATTCTTCACTCCAGAAGCTTTAAACCAGACATCTGTCTGCCTTGTTGAACTGAATGAAAACAAGTTTTCCTTTTGCTTCCTCCAAGGCATTTATACCCTGACAAAAGAGAGTCACGTAGACTCTATGTTCAGAATCTCCCCACAACTTCCAAATGGTCTTCAAGAGGACAATAACAGGCAACAACATCCTAAAGCATCAAATTAGTACAGTCCTGAGGGCAGCAGTGAAGAAACAGGATTTTTTTTGTGACCATGACCCAGCATCTTTGCGTGCCTCTATCTCAAGCTGCACTGATCTGTCATAACACTGCAGCACTGCTGCTCTGCTCTGGCACAAACAAATCTACTGACAAACCCTGGCTTTGCCACAACAGAAGGGTTGCAGCCTTGAAGAACATGACCTGTACAGCACCTGCAACTTGAGCTGGGAGAAAACAAAAGGACAAGCTGTGTGCTAAAACTCTGGGGGAGATGTGTCTGATGGGAAAGCACAACTACAGTAACACCCTAGGATTAATGTATGCTAAAACCCATGAGCAACAGGCTGACCTTGCTGTTTCCCACCACCAAGCCAAGCTGGATAAGGCACTGAGCAGCCTGATCTAGTGGGAGGTGTCCCTGCCCATGGCAGGGGGGTAGGAACTAGATGATCTTGAAGGCCCCTTCCAACCCAAACTATTCTATGATTCCTTGGAGTCATGCTGCACCTGAGCCTAGACTAAAGGCTCCCTTGTGTTCAAGGACACCACTAGACTGTGCAGCAGTAGCTAATATTCAAGTTATGTGTCACATGGAGACTTCGAACAAAAAGGGGTTTATCCCACTTTCTGCCCTTCTCTCCTTCAGAGAAGGAAACTAAGTGCAACAGCAAACCCAAAATACCACTTACAGTAAGTCTCATCTTAAAATTTCTTGTCAAAGCTCCAGCACCTCGGGAACCCTGGTATTAGCTCTAAGACTTAAGAAAAAAAAATAAAACAAATGCCACTCAAGGCACATTTCATCACTGCAGTGTGACACTTCTCTCCCTGTGTGCTGGAAAAGGAGACAATCTCCCTGGAGCCTGAATGCCATCAAGGATACAGACAACTGAAGGAGTGCATTAAAAAAGGCAAAACCACTTCAATGAGCCCACTAACACAGACACAAATGGAAGTCAAATGAGGAAAGGAAGTGATACCTCAAGCTATAAGTGGCCAGACATGGGTGTCAGGTTTATAAAATTGAATGCAGGTACTCTGATAATTTATCTTGGGTCAGTTGTAAGAGGCAAAGCACACTGTGGACAGTGAGGCAGGAGGGGCAGTGTTAGGCCACACACTCAGGCATCCCAATCAAACAGCCCAAGGTAAATAAATGTCTGTCCTGCAGAGGGAATTTAAGATGCCAATTTATACCTTCACTCTGCTTGGAGAAGTACACAGGAACAGTGCCAAGCTCCTTGCTATGCACTGCACCTCTGCAGTTTCAGATATAATTAGGATCACCCTGGCTCAGAACATGGTGCAGAGGCACTGCTTAAGCCCTTGAAGGAAAACCAGCAGAGCTCTTGCTAACATCTCCAGTGCACAGCAAAGTCAGAGGCATTAAACTCTACTTTGAAAACCACACAAAGCATCTCCATTTCAGGCTACACCAGAAAAAAAGCTGGATCAATAGTCCCTGAAGACATGACCTCCTGGGTGGTACCAATGTGTCTGCCAGGGTCCTTTAGATCAATGGGACAGCACTTCTCATGGCCCAAGGGGCATTTTTCTCCGGTCAAGTTTGGGCAGTGAAAACAGAAAGTGACAAAAAGCCAAGTTTATGTATAACATACATCCACACAATTTCTAAAGGAATCCAGATCTACATGGAAAACCTTTAAAACTCAAGTTCAATAAGAAGAGTAAAGTCAAAGCTTGTGCTGCCTATTGATGGGCAATGAATCCATAGCAGAACTGTGCCATAGAAATCTAGATAAACAGACCAGGGTACCCCAGAATTCTAAATTCCTTCCCTCTATCCCTTCAAATCAATGCACTGATTTCTAATAACATTTGCTTTTGTCTGCTCAGGCATCCAGTCTGAATTTATCTTCATCCAACTAGAAGATGGGGAAATACCAAATTACTAAAGCAGTGCCTCACTTGTTCTTCTGCAGGAAATACTCTTCAACTACCACTCTTTCAATGATCTGTACAAATTTGTTCTGAAAATAGATCTCTTCCTCTAAGATGAGGTTGGAGTGACAGGTAGTTTGCAGGCCTGATGAACAGGAACATCAAATCAAAGTATCACAGCCTAGAGGGAAGCACTATATTGCTGGGATCTCTGCTGAAAATAGAAGATGTGACTGGAGTTTCAGCACTGGAGCTACACCAGCAGCTCTGCAGCAAGACATCTTTCATGCACCAATCTCTGAGGGCATTCTGCATCTCTGTGTACCAACCTTCTCCTTACCTCTAGCTATAACCCCACTGCAGCAGATCTTTCTCAAGGCAGCCACCAACACCCTCAGGCAATTCCCAGCTATTCATAGAGGAGCTTCTATTAAAAGTAAAAGCACAATCAGCTTAAGAAATAACCAGAGATTACTCAAGAGATCACAGCAGCCAGAAAGAGAAGAAAACCTAACATGTGTATTAGAATCAAGGGGCCTCATCCAGTGTAACTTCAAGGTAAATCATGTTTTTTACTGGCTTAATTATAAACTAACAGGTCATCAGGTATATTCCCTGCTGGCAGGCAGGTGGCAAAGAGACAGTTATTTTCATTATAAGCCCCTGCTCAAAGATGTTTATAATTACTTGGAGGAGAGCTCTCAGAGCTGAAACAACTCGTTAATTTGTTGTCAGAGCCCTGGGCCAGATCCTACAGAACTTATTCTGTGTTTACACATGCAAGAGTGGCAGGAAGATAAAGAAGAACTGAACAAAGAATTCAAGATTTTTGCCTTTAGGTAATTCTTCCCTTGTTCTAAGAAATTCAGTTCAGCCTCTCACATCCCTGGATCTCCACTCTTAAAAAAAAGAAAATCCCCAAAATAAAAGCTTTTCCTAGCACTCTCCAGGGTGAGTTATAGCCTTGCTGTAAAAATAATTGCAGATGTTGAGAATCTACTACTCAGCATCTCTGTAGAGTTCTGCCTATGGTGCTTTGAGATAGGGTCTAAATACAGCTGAAAAACTACATTGAAATATGGCTGCAGTTTTTAGTCAGCTTTTACACAGCATTGTAGCATTTTGCCTGGCTCTTCAGGCAAAATCCAGAGTGGTATAAGTTTAATATCAGCTCAGTCCCCTCTCAGGCATCCCATGTATGGCCACACCAACCACTCATATATCAACACTGTTTCATAGCCACAAAATGACAGAGTCAGATGGATCCCAGAAATTCTCATTTTTGTTACAACAGCATTAACTCTTCCCCCTTCAACACAGCTGCAACCTTGCAACCTAAAAGCCATAAGAAATAGGGAGTGTTAAAGGGGACTGTTGAGACAATACATTATTAAAATAGTATTTCCACCCCCAGGGACTCAAGTTCAATTCACATTTCAGTCACAAATCAGGAACTGGGTTTATTCCAAACCTCATTCTGTATAATTTATTGTTCATCGCAACTACAACACACAAGCACTTTAGCAGATACTATCACTTTGGGACCAAGTCTTGATTTTTGGGAAGAGCTGACAATGCAGGTCTTGGAAATCTCAGGATTTTTTTAATGCTCATTTCCAGGACCACCTAGGAGAAAAGCATCTTTTAAAGAGAAACAACAAAAAAAAAATTCTCAAACATCCCAGTTAGAAATTGCTGATTTCAATACAAAAGCTACACAGCTCCTCTGTTAGCTTCATTGCTATGTCCAGGGCTCTAAGAAAAGCCACACAAGTCACAAGACTTGCAGGAAAGTGGCAGAAGCTGGCAAGTTTGCTTCCAGTCAGCAAGACACAGCTTGAGGAGCTTGCATAACGCCTGCTTCCAAGATGCTTCCAAAAGCTGAGCTGCAAGAAGCTACTGACCAGGGATTGAACACACCATCTCACTTCTATTTGGTCATGGCTGGGTCTGCCAAGGCTTGCAGAGCATCTAATATGGCAGAGAACAATCAGAGACACTGTTAGATTTCAGACTCAGGGTTCATGCTTCCTGCACTGTGTCTCATAGGAAAGAAAAGCAGTTATCCCTTACAGTCAGCATCAGTCTAGGAGCTGTGACAAGCCTGAAGGTCACAACCATCAGCAGCTTCAATGTCCTGTCTGTCCATCAGATAAAGAAAATTACTGAGCCACTTTCCATTCAAATTTCAATAAAGTATTCACTAATAAGACTTTGGAAGAAAAAAAGCTGGAAGTAAGTAGCAAATTATTAACGAGGCATCTGGAATAATTATTTAAATATCTAACATTAAATTGTGCTCTCAGTTGAGAGTCACAATGTTTTGATGTCAACCTTTCCTAGTGTCATTTCAAGTGTCCATTAATTATATACACCTATGTGACACCAGGCTTTCTACAGATGGAGAAAAAGGTATTAAAAAATTAGTCACATGAGAATTAAGTTTCAGAGTTGAAAACAGAATTCTTATCTCAAGGCTCAGCATCCCTGTCTGCTTCTTAAAGATAATACTCCTTAACCTTGAGCTTTCACTCTACCAGGACCTGTAAAAGCAGGTCTGAGAATAAGAAAAGTTCAAGTGGAATGAGAAACTCTCCCACTGCTGAGCTACTTTCTCACCACGCATGACTAGATGTTTTGGGGTTTTTTTTAAACCAGATTTAGTTCTAGCTCTCCTCCCAGCTAGCAGTGCTCTGACTCATATGGTTACCCCTTCCAACCCACAAGAAAAAGTATTACACACAAAATTTTTGGGTGTTATTTTTTTTTTTAGTGCCGTATCAAGGAAGTAGGTTCACCCAGCATATTACCAGTAAGTTTCTTTTCCCAGATGCCACCTCCAAATCAATTTCACATTGGGAATAAGGCTGAACACCATATGCCTGCCACTCCTTCAGTTAATCTTCTGGTTTGCCACTAAAATACACTGCCTGAACGAGAAATCTGAGTATTGTCTCACATGGGTGGAGCACACATGGGTTTGCTCTTGTCTAATAAATCTGCTGCTCGAGGCTTCACAATAAGTTTCACTCCAGTAGTCAGAACACAGCAAGGACTATTTTCTTGATTAACTTGCACTAAGTCATCTGCTGCTTCCATTCCTCCTCAAAAACACTCATCCTAAAGACACTAAGAAAACTTCACTCAAAGGAACTATTACTCCCACTTGGACAGCCAGGCTCAAACTTGAAGTAAAAAGCAGGGAAATTCAATAATTCAGGAAGAGGATTAGCTTCCTGCCTTAGAATAATATTTTCAGAAGCTGCCTCAGATAGGAGGTGCTGCAGACAGACTCCCACACCTTCTATTTAAGTCTAGCAAAATTCTGCCTACTTGAAGCATCTGGAGAAGTCAGGTTCAAGGATTTGGCATCCCCAGCTATGTATTGAACCATGGGCTCTGAAAACAATCTGTAGCCTTTAAAAATAGTAGTTTGCCTTTGTTTTGCATTGGTTTTTCATGGTTTGGCTTTTTTGACTGTGGGAAAAGTTATAAGCACATGGAATTTTGAAAAAAACAGTAACAGCTGACAGTTTTAGCACAGGGGAATGCTTTTAGAACTTCCTACTTCCTTTCCCCCACAAGCTATGCAGACCCTTTCTTAGCTTAGTGCCACAGCATGCTGTTTATAGAGCAAATAACCCACATCACTTACCTATCACAAAGTACAGTAAGGACTAATGGAAGATGGGGATCCTCTAAGATTCCCAACATGAAGGATTATCATGGTAACAAGGAAGAGCCCACACTAGCAAAGGCAGCATCCTCCTGATCTGCCAGCTATCAGGTGATGAATTCAGCAATGACAAAGCAACCTGTCATTTTCACACACCAGTAGGTTCAAGCAAGCATCAGCTTCCAAACAGGAGATACAGCTGGTTTCCTTTCCCTGGATAAATTCTGATATGATCCAGGACTTGCCATAAGGATTTCTTTTCCTAGTGAATATAAGGCAAGTTATCAGAAGTATGAGCCCATCACAAAAGAGTTAAGCTGAAGAATACAGGCAGACAGTGAGAGACAACATCTCACATTAAACTGCTGCAGGACACAGCAAAGATATGACCTTAATTTATTTGAGTAGACATCTATACCATTAAAATAAATTGTCAGAGAACAAATAAACGCAGACACTGCTGCTGCATTAAAAACACTGAGACTCACACAGTTGCCCTTCCCCTTTACAGCCTTCCATGTTATGGTATGTCTTAATTATGTATCTCCTCCTAGCGTTCCTCCTCCCACAAGTGTTTGCTGAGAGCTGTACAGATTTCTCTTCAGCTAAATTATTTTATCTTGCAGTCAACTGCAACACATTACTCACATCCCAAAGCACTCCATATTTTCTTCCTCCAAAAATCTGAAATGAAAATGGGTATTTTCTCTGCTGAAGACCAAAGACTTGCTGCCATTTGAAGGACAATTATTTGACCACTATCTATTTGCCTTAACAGCCAAATCTTACTCCTGGCTCTTGCACCATCCTCTGCCACCCTAAATAAGTCAGTGCCCAAGCAATGCCAATGCCTTCAACCTGCAAATACACAACAACATTTGGTTATTTATTGCTTATTGCATATTTATCAGTCAGCAATTAAGGGTCCATAACTTCCAATTACTCTCTCCATTAGCACTGTGGGCATGTGAGAGCATCTCAAAGCAGAAAAAAAACCAAAATTCATATTTAAGGACCCCTCCTTAAATACAGCAGAGCAAGTTAATGTGCTTATCTTGTTTAAGTATAAATCTACTGCTGAAGCACTGCACTGACTTTCAGCATCACCCAGTACTTTCTAATCATAACATAGCTGGGATTTTTAGAAAACTTAAACCCTCAGTTCTCTTCATAGCACTCAGGCTTACAAAACACATACTGCAGCAGCAACCTGAGCAACTTAAAAGCACCAAGTCTGTGAACAAAGTCTGCATCTCTGTAAGCATCCCTATAGGATCTTTCACTTCAAGATAATTGCTAAATACTGCTGTTGGCCCTTGACTGTAATTTGCTGGAAAAGCTTCTCATAACAAAGTAAAGCATGTATTATCAAAGAAGGCATTCCCTCATCATATCTTGGGGCAGTCAGTATTTATCTCTAAATGGCTGGTGAAGGTTGAGATATGAAGATATTGAATAGCTCTTCAAAGTTATACCTGAAGCCAAACTGAATCCTGTGGCTTCAAGATCTAGCTCATGCTTTTTCAGTTTGTGACAGTGCAAGGCAGAGACACAGCTGGCACACACTTTCTGGTTCTTACCTGGTTTTGTCAAGGCAACTACTGTGGCACAAGCACCAAGCTCAATAGGCGTTTATCCTTACAACTGCCACAGGCATCAAAACACTGAGTTTCCTCTGGAATTTCAATTTGCTAGGAGAGGCAAGGCTAGTCCAACACAGTTGGGTTCAGGTCAATGCCTGTTTCCAGTTTCCTTCCAGGCAACATACAAACATCAGCTATTTCAGTATGTACCATTCAAGCCTGGTGACAGACTGGCAAGATCCTTTTGCGTCAGGACACTAGAACAGGCTGCCCAGAGAGGTTGTGGTGTCTCCTTCTCTGGAGACATTCAAAACCTGCCTGGATGCCTTCTTGTGTGACCTGATCTGGGTGTTCCTGCTCCAGCAGGAGGACTGCACCAGATCTCATGAGGTCACTTCCAATCCTTGACATTCTGCAATTCTGCTTGGTTTGGGGCATTAAAAGTCCCTATGAGAGGATGTTTTTGGGGTACTGCTCTGAGGTCAAACAAACCCTAATTCACTGCATATAAATTGAGTGTTGCTAAACCATCATGCACAAAATGGTTTCACCTCTATTCAAGTCTTTCCACCTACTGTTCCCAGCCCTTAGTCATCGCCTCTTCAGCAGCCCCCTTAAACCATCTGTTCTCCAGAAGTCAGAGGTGCCTTGTTTTCTCCATGAAGAGCAATGCAGCTGCCCCAGCAGGGCTGAGCAGCACACAGCCTTGCATCAGACAGCAAGAACAAGACACAGACATTTATGCAGACATCTGAAGAGACCCCAGTTTCCCTGGCTGGGAAGCACAGATAATAGTAATATTCCTACAAATCTAAATATTTGTGTAAAAGTGCTTTGGGTTCTCAGTTTTGTTTTTTTTTTTAAACCCACAGTTTATTTGCTATTTTCACAAAGCAAAATAAGAGTGCCACAAACATGAATGATTTTACAAGTAGCTTTGTAAGCTTGCTTTGTACATCCCCCCTTATGGGTCCTCAGGGCTCTCTCAAGTCAAATTAGTACACACCACATGCTTTGTTCTTTTCACTGAACCAAATTTGCTGCTGCTGCTGCCTGCTCTAAAGCCCTCAAATTTAAGAAAGGTGGCAGCAAGGAAGTAACAGCACCATAAGAATGGACAAAACGACCCCTGAGGTTACTCCAAATTGGGGTTATCAGACAAACCCACAACCACACCAACAGGAAATGCCTGGAGCTGACCAAATAAACCTTCCTTCCAGTTCTGGGGCCCAGGATAAACCAGTCTACAAAGCTGTGTCACCTGTCTGGCTTCTATATAGTATTCTCTCATCTCTTCAGTGATTCTTAACTCTACCAGCCAGCATCCTAGTCACTCATGCTGAGTCTTCATCAGGAAAAGCACACATAGCAATCGCAGTGACATCTGGCATTAAACACAGGTTCTGCATTGTTGTAAACAGCAGAGTAAGTGACACTGGAAGAGTAATTAGCAGCAACAAGCAAGCCACTGCATTCATGAGAAAAAAACACCACATTTGTTTGGTAAGATGTGTAACTAAACATTGACTGCAGTAAGCATCACTCCTCTGTGCTTCAAGGTTTCCATAATGTATGGGATTTGGTGCTACTGCAATGTGCCAGCAGCAGCCCCAGGCTGAAGCCCTGCACAGCCTCAGGCAAGCACAAGTGTGCTGCCCTGCTGTGTGAATATACCACAGTGACAACCTGAAAGGAGCCCCTAGAGCAAGGAAACCAGCCCTGGCAGAGCCTCCAGCCCCACTGCTGAAGCATCCCCATCAAGCACATCAGTCAGTACCAATTGCATCAGCATTTGTTCTTGCACAGATTTCCATCCACTCAGAGAAGCTCATCAGCACTCACTGTCACTGTGCAGCAGGCAGCTGCTGAGCAATAGCTGCACCACCATCCTGGTATCAAGCTGGAGCAGTGACATATGTCATGTCCACACTACAGCCATTATTGTATTTGTACACAGTAGGTCTACACACAGCCACTATCACAATTATATTGAGAAGACATGTTTATTCTGGATGCTATCTCCATAGCTTCTTATCATGGTTTTCAGTGCCCACACACAAAGAAAAGAGACTATGCCTTAAAGCAGGGCCCCAACATGATTTTAATAGGGTTGGGTTTTTCAGCATGTACACCTACATTCTGTGGTACCATGTCTCAGGTTACCAGTCTCCAAACTAATCAGCACTCCAAGGCATCAAATGGAGAAAGACCTCTTCCCTTTGACATATTTTCCATTTCCACTCCAATTATTTCCCCTAAATGCTTTTCAACAGACAGGTCTCTCAGCTGCTGCTCAGGGGACCCTTGATTATCCCATTTTCTAAAAGCCATGGCACCATAACTTGCTGCTAGGGGAACAAATGACAGGACACAGTGAGGTTACAAGTTCTCCTGGGACAGGGGTCATCAAAAAGAGACAGAAAATTTAATTCATTTGCTCTCGACCAGGCAGATAAAAGCCCCAGATCTCAACTAATGTCAGTGGAGACACAACAAGGATTAATAAATCCCCTTCTGTCTGCTCAGGCTAAGGGAAAAGGGCAGTGCACCCCGATACACTGACTGTCCTTCACTCAACAGCCACACATTATATATTACGCCACTGCAGCACTGACTGACTGACTGCAAAGATCCTCTAAAAGGGATTTACGAGGTAAGGCTGCCAGTACTTAGAAAGCAGGAAAACAACACAGCCAACAGGTGAACCCATTTTGCTGGCATATTTCAGGAGCTCTTTTTTCACCACCTTCTTAGATAGCTACAAGACAGCAAGTTCTTCATTTCAGTGGTAGGATTTGATATTTTCTTTCTGTATCTACGGACAAAAAAAGTAGATCTTGGTCTTTGGCCTGGATCTCAGTAAAATACCTTCCTGTAATGTCCTTCCCTTGGCGTTTTTCCCAGCATCTCTGGGAGAAGTTAATGAGAAAGGATCTCAAACTCTTTCAATGCATACCTAGAGCAAAGGGGAAAAATATCCTTATTCTGACTATGCTTTCTTTGCTCTAGAAACAATCCCTCTGCCTTCCTCCTAGCACATACAGCAGACCCTGCACTCCCCGCTCACAGCTACCCTTACACAAACCCAGAATTTAGGGCTACATGCAACTGAACAAGCAATGCAAACACTCTGCAGACCCTTCCAACAGCAGGACAGCTTTTTAAGCCACCCGGCAGCAAAAGGCTTACAAGAAAAAGAAGGGGAGATGAGGGATGACATCCAGTAGATGAATTGGCTGAGAGAGAAAAACCCACACGAACACCTGACCAGGTATGACAGCAGTCCCTGCTTTTGCCACCAGCCACCAGCAACTCGCACGCACCTCGCAGCGGCAAAATAAGATCTAACCTCGACAACTCGAACCTGTGTAGCACTGAATGCGTTTAATGAATGCGTTTAATTAAGGAGGGCGGCTGAGGATCGCTACCCCCGCCCAGGTGTTGTGTGTCTCGGCTGGAAGCAGCGCCGGGGCCGCAGTTTACTCAAGTTGCGGATGATGAACGCGAAGGTCACATGAAGGGAAGGCATCAGTGTATTGCCTGTCACAAAATGGTAGCACCCGGGGATTTGAGCATATAGGAGAAAGAGAGATAACCCCATCCTTCCCACAGCCTTCCCCGCAGCTCCTGACATGGCATCCGCTATGGAGGACGGAGCTGGGGGAGGGGGGATGGAGCAAATTAAACTTAAATATCCCCCCCCTCCTCCAACACACACACAGAGCAGCGACAACATCTATCTCCAGGAGCCACACGGAGGGGGGGCACCAAGCAGGGGAGGTGACGGTCCCTGCTCACATCCCAGTGTGTCCCCCCGTTATGTAACAGCCGGGGGAGAGGGGGAATGAAGGGAAGAAGGGTGGGGGGGCTTCCACCGGTGCCGAAGGTGCGACAAAAGGCGGGGACCCGCTGCGGTGATGCCCCCCGCCCGTCACCGAGGAGAGGAGACCTCCTCTCCGCCCTTCCCTACCCCTGCACCGCAGCGCCCGGGCGTCCTGGGGCGCTGTCCCGACTCCCGCCGCCGCACACGCAGCCAGCGCGGAGCCGCGACGCCCCGAGCAGCCCACCAAGCCCGCACCGCGCCGGGACCTCCTCCCGCAGCGTCCCCGCACCGCCATGCCCCGGGCTCCCCGCCGTCCCTGCCCGTACCCCCCTCAGCCCTGCCCGCGGCGGGGCTCCCTGGGGACCACCGCCACCATCTCCCCCGCCGCCTCCGTCCTCACCTCCCGACGAAATTCTCCAGCACCGAGCTCTTGCCGGCGCTCTGCCCCCCCACCACGGCGATCTGCGGCAGGTCGAGGTTGGCGTTCTGCCCGATGGCGGCGAAGGCGTCCTGCAGCCGGTTGACCAGCGGGATGAGATCCTCCATCCCGCGGTTCCCCATGGCTGCGGCGCGGCGATCGGCTCCCGGCGCGGGGGCGAGCTCAACACTTTACAAACTCCTCTATTCCCGCGACCACACCGGAGGGTAGCCCCGGCTGTTGTTGTCGTCGTCGCTGCGCTCCCCGGGACGGTGGGCACCGGTACCCAGCCCGCACCCCGCTCGACGCCGCCCGGGCTCGGCTCGCCTCAGCCCGCCCCGCGCCTGCAGTGAGCCACGCGCCGCCGCCAGGGGGCCTTAAGTGCGCGAGCGCCGCGCTGCACTCTGGGAGATGTAGTCCCGGCCGGCTGAGGGGAGGGCAGACCCCCCGCACAACCAAACACCCCCCTCCGAGACCAGGAGTGGCTGCAGGGAGGGTTCTCTGCTCTATTTAATGTATCCTTGGAGCCAGGAAGGGCAATGGCATCCTGAGGTGTATTAGAAAGGACGTGGTCAAGTAGGTGGAGAGAGGTTCTACTCTGCTCTGGTGAGACCACATCTGGAGTATTGNTGGGTGCAAGCTGGAACCCAGGAGGTTCCACAGAAATATAAGAAAAAGCTTTTCCACAGAGAGAATAGTGGCACAGGCTGCCCAGAGAGGGTGTGGGGCCTCCTTCTCTGGAGACATTCAAACCCCACCTGGATGCCATCTTGTGTGACTTGATCTGTGTGTTTCTGCTGTGGCAGGGGCGTTGAACTAGATGATCTCACAAGGTTCCTTCCAACCCCTCACATTCTTTGATATTCCCTGAAATCAGAGTGGTATCAGCTGTTCCCAGGCTAAACAGCACCGTGGCAGGTTGACACATCACCTGTGCAGCCCTGTCAGTGTGCCCCATTGTGCCACCCTTAAGTGTATCTTCGGCTTCAGAGGCTTTTTACAAGGAAACATAGCAATAAGATGAAGGGTTATTTCTTCAAACCACAAGAGGGAAGATTTGGATTGTACCAGGAAGAAATTCTTCACTCAGGGTGGTGGGACACTAGCCCAGGTTGCCCAGAAAGGCTGTGGTGGCTCCATACAATCATGGGTTGGAAGGGACCTTCAGTGGTCATCTAGCCCAACCCTCCTGCAGAGAGCAGGGACATCCTGCAATAGTTCAGGTTGCTCAGAGCTTCAGCAAACCTGGTCTTGAACACCTCCAGGGATGTTGGATGGGGCTTTGAGCAACCTGACCTGATAGCAGGTGTCCTTGTCCAGGATAGGAGGTGGGACTGGGTGGTCTTTAAGGTCCCTTGCAACCTAAATGATTTGATGATTCTGTACCTGCCTGTGAGCCCACAGAGCTCAGTTGCTACCTCCGCAGGATTTGGTCACTGTATCAATGCAGCACAGACCATCTGCAGGTATGAAGGTAGTTTGATTACTACACCTGTTGGCTGCAGGACAATGGTTCTGGAACTGTCAGAATACAACAAATATTCCATATGATTAAACAGGACGCTTGCAAAACTGCTGATGAGCTTCTGCTTCTTCATCTTGATTCAAACAGGGATGAAAAATATACAAATATACATCAGTTTCTGTTTACAGCTGCAGAACAGCACATGTTGTTGCTATGTTTGTTTTGCAGAAACACCTGAAGTGCTTTACTCTGCGTACTTAGATTTTGGTTTTATTAATCACTTGTCTACAGTAATGAGGAAACCAGCTGTAGCCTTTTAAAAGGATGGAGATTTTAATAGGAATGCAGAGTGAGGCCATATTTGATTTGAAAATAGAGCAGAAAAAAAAAGTGTTGAGAAAATAAGCCCTTGGCTAGTGGTGACTCAGGAGGACAGAGAATGCTGCATTTCACACACCTCTCAGTTCGTGCTACCCAGCAGTCGTGTTCACAGCTCAGAGAGAGCTGGAGGTGGCGGGGGAAAGGAAAAACAAAACCCTGCAGCAGATGATCAGGTGAATGTTTTGTTTTGAACAGCAGCTTTTTAGATATAACGGTTCTAAATAAGATTTCATGGATGTCCACCAAATGCAATCCATGCAGAAATACCTGCCTGGGTGTACAGAGAAATTGGAACAACCATGCATGAGGCATGAATTTATATATTTGGGCACCTTTACTATATTAGTAAAGGTGCCCAAGAAAAACATTATAGAAAAATCACTAGTGTGCAGGTGAAGGAAACATCCATCTGTACAGGTAACACTGTTTCAAGGCACACGTGGGCTGTTTTGGAGGCTGTCAATGTATTTTTTTCCTTAGCAGATATCAAGAAATAAGCTTAAGAAACTCCACATTGACTGCAGACAAAACTCTCTGAATATCTATGCAGCAATTCTGACAATTTATGTTAAAGAAACATAGAGAACAAGCGTGACTTTTTTTCCTTTAGAAGTTGGTAGCTGCCTCATGTTAGAGGTCACCACAAGAAGAACAGTGAAGAGCATCAAAAGCTTAAAGAATAGCATCATCTTCCTCCCTGGGTTTGAGCTGGTACTCAGGGAACTTCAGAATGGAAAGATCTTTGAAGTTTTATTTGAGGTGTTGCAAGGAGAAAACCATCCTTTTTCCAGAGGTTGCTGTAACCTGGAGTTCACTCACATAATTTCAATACAGAGGCAGATTGCTCAGCTACATCACTGCAATTATCTCACCTAATTTAACAGCTGCAGTAATAACCTTTAATGGCGGTGACCAGCCTCACCCCAGGCTTCTCCCCACACCTGTAGGCCAAAGAGCTCTATTTAAGCTCAGCCCAGGGCCAGTAGCTCCTGATGAATTACAGAAGGGCATGAGGCTCTAGCTGTGGCTAAATGTGTGTGTTGCATCCCTGATTCTGAGTTGAAATTGTTGGCTGGCTCTTCAGCCTGCCTTATTTTTTTAGATGTGCCTGAAGGTTACCAGCTTTGGCCCTAATCCTGACCTGCAGGTTGGTATCTCTGCTTGACCTTGGACCTGCCTCATTGCTGTACTTTTTCCTTTTAATCTAAGTTTTTGTTGGACTAGCTGTTATCTCTAGCCTGTCCTTTTTTAATCCCTTTGGATGCTCTGGGGTTTGGCCTCAGTTAGGAATAACTTTTTCAGCTATGGGATTTATCCCTTGGCTCTTGCATCGCCTTCCCCTGGGGAATAGCCCTGTTCCTGCTGCTCCCTGATAACAGCATTAGCTGCTTATTGGTACACAATGTGATTTGACTTTGCTCCCCTTCTTGTTCTCTTACTCTATGAATACATACCTGCCCTTAATATTTCTAAAAAGCAGCTATTTTGTTGTGGCTATCAAGGTTTTGGCTAACAATACAAGCATCAACCTGAAAATACTGTGTTCTGTTCCCTGGCTGGCATTTTAAGTGGTTGTTTTGTTCTGGGTGATCCCACTTCAGTCCAGGAATAATAATTTAGGCTTATGCAATTTTTTCTAGAGAGGCTGCAATTACATTAATACATTTGCTTTGAGAAAAGTTTGTGAGAGGCTCTCAAAGGTACAGAATGTCAGCAGCTGCTATTCAAGACTATGGGGAGGAACTAAGACTTACAACTGCTTATGGAGCTGGTACAGCATTAAAGGTTAGATGTAACTTCTTTGCAGATCTTTTATGTGGCTTTTTTGGTTTTATTTTTCTGTGAAACCAGCACTTGGTTCTTGGGATGTGTCTAAGGGGGTCCTTGGTGTAACTTATTCAAAGGGCAAAAGAACTCTGGAAGGATGGCAGGAGTTATTAACATGTTCCTACAGGTAAAGAAAGGAAGAAAAGAGGTGGCAGAAGTAGAAAAAAAAATGTGGAAATACTGACAAGCTTTACATAAATTTCTCAGCAGATCACTGTTGTGATAAAATAGGAATGCTCCTGTTTTCCCCGTCTCGCTGAGAAACTTGTAAGCAAACGAAACCCCAGTGTGTGCTTGCAGTGGTGGTCCTATAAAAACCCATCAGTATCATGGAGTTTATCTAAACAGTTCTGCAGCTACTGTAATCACCCGACGTCAGAGTCAGGTTGGATTTTGAGAAGCTTTGGGAAGCTACACCTCCCAGTGATGAAGGAAAGAACTGCAGGCGCTCAGAAGCGCTCTTAAAGCCTTCCATTTTCTCTCCTGCAAGGAGCTGTGTTTGGAGGATGATAGCAGCAAACAGGCCTTTTAGATTCTATAAAACCTCCCACCGGTGATTCAGGTGGCACCATGTAGCAATTGAAGGTAGAAAAACAACTGTGTGGTCACCTTTAGTGATAAATACTGAAAAACTGCCATGACACTGAATTAAAAAGGAATCTTAAACTGGAGTGGACAGGAAAAATCTGTTTCTTTCTGCCTGCTTCAACAGAAAAATCTTAAGATGTGAACAAATGAAAAACAAGGAAGATGAGTTTTTTTATTTCTTTCCTCCTCCAGGTGCTATAAATATTTCTGGATGTGCTTTAATATGAATCCTTTAAAATGCTTGTGGGCACAACTCTGCATGTTTCTATTTATGGCTGTCAGCATAACAGCTTTGTACACTGAATTTGTCACCTCGTGCAAACAGAACTCTCAGTTTAATTTAGCATAATTAGGAATAGATGATTGAGTGCTGCATTCTGTCCCTTGTCCTTGCAAAAATAACGCATCTAGTCCCCTGTGAAAAGAGAAGCAAAGTGTGGAATGTAATTAGCTTAAGATTCTTCTGCTCACCTTCAGGGTCTCTGTTGAGTCCAGGCAGAGCTGTGAATGTTCAGATACCACTGTATGGTGGGTCTGGAAGTGGATGCTCTTGGCCCTTTAGATTCCTGAGAAATATTTATAAATGCAGGTGAAAATTTTAATAAAATATTTACAAGCAGAGGTTAAAATATAAGTTCCACAAAAAGTCAGGGCTACGATTGTCACTGTCTCTATAGAATGCCTTACACAGGTCATAATTTAAAAAACCCAATAATTAGCCTTTTAAATGTATGTGCCTGTGTAAAGCTGCTAATAGAGATAGAAACAAATTAAGTATCTGTTTTATTGGGACTTAAATGCTAATTTAGTGATAATGATACCAGAGTAACATTGATCTCTTGTGGTTCTAGAGAGAAAAAGATCCTCTACAATTTTCTTATGGCTTGGAAAAGCTGTCTGGAAGAAAATCAACCTTTAGGTTTTTATTTTCAAATATGCAGCTTTTCTTTGCACACTGAAATAGTCAAATGTTTCATTTTCTTATCTGCTCTCAAAAGGGAAACTTGCTGAACTAAATCTCTGAATTAGAGGCAAAACATAGTTCTCTTACTGAGAATCCCTCACTAAGAGGTAAAATTAAATTAGGTAAATCTAGTGTATGAGGCACTGGATTGGGCTTGTTTTTGCTGTGACTCCACAGGAGTGAGAATACATAAAGGGAGAAATAAACTGAATGTTGTATCCCCTTAGAAAAGGGATTTGGGTATGGATGTGAGTTGAAATTCATATTTTAAAAGCAACAAAGCTGTGTTACCTGTGCTTTCCACATCCAGAGAGGATTATAAAAAATAAATCCTAGAATATATTTTACTTTGAGACTGATAGAAGCTGATACCCGAGTGGCAAAATAGGTGTAAAACTAATATCTGAGCTTACATCCTGTGAGCCTGTCCTGCTAATCAAGAAATATTTGGAGTAGGTTTCTAGAGCAGTAGAACAAAGAGTGGGTACAAATATCCTTTAATGCACAGATAATTTTGTTTTATAATGTTGTGTGCTGCTGCTTTCTCATGTGTGAACAGGGTATGGTCTTCCTCCAGTTAAAACATAGAATCCAGTAATTAATTTAATCAGCTGTTGAGGGAAGGTCTGGTGAAACTCTTTGAATGGACAGGCCTTAAAAACCAAGAAGAAAATGTGCTCTGAAGCTTTTACTCTGAGGAATTTGGGAGGTTTGGAGACATTCTGGTGAGAACTAGTTGTATCCTAGTGAAATGGATGAGTAATAGCTCCATCCTTGTGGATTGCAGAGGAAATTGTGGGCACCACATTTTCTCGGTGCTGTCGTAGGCACTGAGAAACACTTGGACTTGCAAAAAGCTACGTGGCTTCATCAAGGGTTGCTTAGCAAGACTTTTCAAAGCCAAAATTAAAACCTACAACAGCACAGCCTAGTCATGGCTGAAAACTAGAAGTACCTCATCTCCCTGGAAGAAAATCCATATAGCCCAATAGAAACTTGGCTGTGTAATGTAATCTGGCTTCTAATTAAAATGAAGTTCTATAATCTGTTCAATAAATTGGCCAAAAAATTTCATAACCTTGATCTAATTGTTACCTTGTGGTGACCCCTCAGCTCTGCTACTATTAGTCTCTGTATTACAGGGTACTTTCTGGGTCATTTTCTTGCCTCAGCCCTCTAATTCTTACTCTGTTTCACCTACTGTCATTGTCAATGAGACGCAGTCTTTACATAATCACTCCTGAGCATATTATTGACTAATAATGTTGTAGCCTGTATTGTAGCACTATGTATTTAAGGTTCTTACATAATGGCACCTATTTACCACTGAACAGCAAGTTGCTTAATAATTGGAAGATTCTTGGAGGACAAAACCAACTGTCACTGAATGGGAGATCAAGATCTGTGTACCAGTGCTCAGTGGTTGCTGACAGCGAGTTCCCTCTGGCTGTCAGTTTAAGAAATGTTTTTGTTACCTGCAATGAAAGAAAGGATCCTGGCCCTGTGTTCTGTGTTGCTGCCTTATACCTCTGTATGACTTCCAGACTGGATGGTGTGATGAGCTGAATCTGGAATCTTTTCTTCTGGATGCAGTTAAACCATCTCTGGAAGGTGTGATGTTTGCATCTGGGGATTAAAGGCATCTCTGAAGATGAACCTTTGGATTGTAGGTTGATAAAGCAGCACGTGCCTTCAGCCCTACACCCTTGATCCTGATTTGTGTTGTATATGCACAAGACTGTGTCCAGGTTTGTGTCTGACAGAGCAGTGTCTCTGTTGAACTGTAGGTTTATTGGTTATAAACTCAAAAAAGCTGTTTAATAGATTGTATTTAGGGCCTTTCAGACAAAGTGCAGTCTTTGAGGGGAGCCACTGACCCAGGCTGAGAGCTGCTGGAAGGGTGTGAGTACAGGAGCAGAGGATCAAGAATCATAGAGTTGGAAGGGACTTTCAAAACTTTTCCAGTCCAACTCCCCTCCAGTGAGTAGGGATGTCCTGAACTAGATCAGGTTGCTCAGACCCTCATCAAGCCTGGCCTTGAATGTCTCCAGGGATGGAGCCTCCACCACCTCTCTGGGCAACCTGTTCTAGGGCCTCACCACCCTCATTTTTAGGAAATTATACAAAATTATTTGGAAAATATTCCACATGTTTTCTGCTGCATGTATGTATTTTATGGGATGATACTTAAGCTTTAATGCTTAACAGGAGAGCATTTGCTCTGTGTGCAGGCAGCTGTAACTGGCATTAACATGGCCAGTCCATTAATGTAATTTATTAAAATATAATTGTAAAATCAGGATGATATAAAAATGCCCAAAGGAAAAAAATTGAAAATTATTAGTACTAACTGTATATCACCAGTAACAGCCTTCAGCTTACAATACATTCAGCTAAAAATAAATTTTGATGTCTTTAATGAATTGTCTTTATTGGTGTGAATAATAAGATGCAAAAGTAAATTATTTCAGGATGGATTCTCCCAGCAGAAATGCATTTTTATTCTTGCAAGGTTTTGGTTTAAGAAGAAGTGATCTTCAGGGTATGTTTTCTTATAGAGGCTGTATGCACTGAATGCCCTGAAAATTAATATATGGAAAGCAGGTGCTGCAGGAAAGGTTTTGCTGCCAAAAGAAAAAAAAAAGAAAGAAAAAAAAAAAAGGAGGAATGGACCTACTAGAAAAAACCAACTTGGTACTCATCTGAGGGCAACAATGTTACAGAAGTCCTGATTTGTTTTCCTCCAGGTTCTCATGGCAGACTCTCCAGGATGTGGGGTTTTTTTCCACCTCCTGGGTGAGATGGCTACCACAGATTCTCGGGGACTCGTTAAAAAAACAACAAAGAGGAGAGAACCCACGCTGCTGGAAGCCATCTGCTCCCCTTCTCCAGCCGTTTATTCCATTCCCCCTGCACAGATGGTGCCCGTTCCCTCCCAACCCTCCCCGGGGACAGGGGTCCCCGCTCCTCCTGCCCCGACGGGGGACGAGACACGGAGGTGCTGCGGGACGATCCCGCACCTTGCGGGGGCAGCCGGCTCCTCCTGCCCTACCGGAGGAGCTACCGGGAGCCGGGCAGGTGCTTATTGTCACCGCCGGGAAGATGGAGGCGGGCGGCGGGGAGCGCTGAACGCCGTAAGTGCCGGCGGGGAAGCAAAGGCAGGGCTGCGGCGAGCGGCCTGGGGCGTCCCCGGGGCGGGTTGGGCTGGGCTGAACAGGGGAGGGTCGGGAGCGGGTTTGGGGAGGTGGGGTTTGGGAACCTCCTCCACAGGCTGCTGCTTGCGATGACCCCGGAGGGAAGGGGGAGGAGGAAGAAAGGGGGGATCAGCTCAGTGAATGAATGGGCGGCGGCGGCTGCTGCCCCGCTCAATGGCTGCTGTAGACGCTGCCTCCCTCGCCCTGCCGTGTTTTGTCTCAGGCTGGCCCCGCTCGCAGCTCCACAGACATGTTCAACCAGCAGCAGTTCCAGCAGCAGCTGCTGCAGCTCCAGCACCTCCTCCAGCAGCAACAGCACCACCACCACCACCCCTCGGCGCAGCAGGGAGGCCGGTAAGCGCCGCTACGCGAGGTCGGGGATCTGGGGCCTGTCCCGGGAGAGCGCTCTCCTCCGCCTTCTTTCCCCTCCGTCCCTTCTCTCCCTGGCAGAGCCGGCTGCGGGCCTGCCCTCCTCTCCCGGGGGAAGGCGACAAAGGCGGGGGGTGTGTGGGGCACAGGCCGCCGCCGGGGCACAGCCTGAGGGCTGGAGGCCTCAGGGAGCGGTGCCTGAGGGGGGCAGCCGGTGCCGCTGCCGCCGTTCGGTTCCTTTCCACCCTTCCCTGCGGAGATAACACCGCGGAGTGCCCCAGAGCGATCCCGGGTAGACGGGAGGATGCTCCGGGGCCGGGAGAAACCCCCCCACAACCTCCCGTCGGGTGTCGAGACGGGGTCTCCGGGGGTTAAACCCCTTCTCCCATAGAAATGCTGTTCTCGAGTCGCCTAGAGCAGAGCAGAGACACGCACTTTATTTATTATTTGCCTTATTTCTGCGTTTTTATTTCTCTGCCTGGGTCTCTTGGCCAAGGTGAGGTTATTGAACTTATTTCTGCTTTGCCACCGGCACTGAGGATGTGACTGAGCGCTGTGGGGTGGGGGGGGATGGAGAAAATAATGGTTTATTTGTTAAAAGAGAAATTACACCTGCCAGAAATAAGAAAAAAAAAAAGGCAAATAGCTGGGATTTTCCTAAAAAATACAGGGGAGCAGCTGTCTGTGATAAGCTGAGGTTTGTAGAACTAACATAGATTCTCTGAGATGATGCATTTATTTGCAACTACTCTTCTCTGTAAAGCCTCTGGAAATCCAGAGAATGGGATGTGAATTTAAGAAGAGAATTAAGTATAGTAACAATTCTATCTTTGTGGATGTATAAGCCACTGAGGTAAATATGGGATTCTTTCTGTTCTGCTGCAAATATGAATCTGTCGGTCTTCTTCTTTTCTTATGTCTTGTGCTATAAACAAAGCTACCCTTAAAACACCAGTGTAGGACTGGTTGCAAGATAGCCTGGATGCATCTTATGCTTTTAAAAGCATGAGGGTTTTTTTTTTTTTATTCTGATATAAATATCTCATCTCTGAGACTGGAACAATCTGGAGCAGCAAACGTGAAGATGAGCTGCTCTAAATGCTTTTAGGAAGGCTGAGTTGTATTTTTTTTCTCAGCCTGGATATTTTGATCCGTGTTTGTCCCCCTTTCCAGCCCTAACAGATCGAGCTATGTCAGCAGTGGTGCTTAGAGGTGGTCTTGACCTTGCAATCTCCCGAAGAAGCGCCTGCCAGTTTCTTCAGACTTTTCTCTCATGTCTGCTCCACCCTCCTGTAGGACTGAAGAGTCCTTCTTTGCTCGCTTCTTCCTCCCCGTGTTTTAAATATGAAGGCTGTGCCTTCTTTTTTTTCACTCACTTCTTGCAGTTAGGGGGCACCACTTAACAGTTACAGCCTGCCTGGCTCCGTGTGGGAGGCATCGGTTTTGGCAAAATGCTCTTCAAGCCACTGAGAAAACTCTCTGGTTTTTAAAACTACTTCTCGAGGGGGATTTTTTGGGGGATTGTGTTAAATGTGGCTGCTGATCTAGATCACTCATTTCTACTGATGTGTGGTGCTGCATAATTCTGTAGAACTGCAGGCAGCTCCTGGGCTTTTTTTATGCTGCACTTGACAAGCTTTAAGTGGGCTTGGTGCTAAGGAGTTCTCTCTGACCTCAGATTCCTTGATAGACAATCTGTCAGCTTGGGAAATTCCAGGAGAGTGAAAGAAAGAGGATACAGTGGATGATGGTACCTTTTAATGCATGTATATAAGCCCTTCAGCTGTTCTTTGCTCCTCTGTTTTATGCCTGTGAGGTGCACTGGAGTTGAAGGGTACCGTTTTTACTGGGTTCTTATGATCATTGCCTTATTTTCCAGCGGTTTGCCACCACCACAGCAGCAACAGATGCTGAGCTTGCGGGCAACAAATCAACCATCACTGCTCAATGCCAATCCTATGCTTCAGCGGGCCTTACTCATGCAGCAGATGCAAGGTACTGTTGTTATGGGAGATGCTTCCTTCCTGGTGTTGTTTAATCATCCTTCTATGGACTGAAACCATAGTATAATTATTTCTTGGCCAACCATTGCAGCCCTAGTATTTGGCAGTTCTGTTTGCCTTTTTTTTTTCCTTTCCTCTCTCTCTCTCATGTAATTTGTCCATCTTCTATGTCTTCAGCTGTTGAAAATCCCATGTGCTCAACTGTCCACAAGTCTAGAAGGTATCAGTTTACATACTGAATAAGTGCTTTCCCTCTTACACTTGGCAGAGAGTTCTCTTCCATCAGCATATTTAAACAAAATACTTACTTTTTGATTATTTGTTTGTCTGCCTTGGTTTAGATAGGAAGGTTAAAACAATTTCATTGTCTGTTGCACAGGTGCTACCCTTGTTTGCTGAATATGTTTGTCTTTGCCTTTGAACTTAGCACAGTACAAACAAATGGAGTATATTGAGGTGGAAAATAGTTAGTTTTCTATTGCCTTGTGAAATTTCTATTCCCTGAAATGACTTGTCAGTGGATATTATTACTGTACTTCCATCACTGTGTTTCCACAAGGGGATTTTTTCTTTTTTTTTTGTTTTTTTGCTACATGCAATGTTTTCAAAACAAATTTATGAAGCTGCCTTAGCAGTAACATTGCTGACATAAATATATTGGGAATATAGCTGCGTATTTATTTTTGCTCTTGTCTTAACCTGACAGCTCTTTCCCACACAGAAAATCAGTACCTGGGATAGTTTAAAAGTGTCTAGTCTAGATTAATGCCTGCAATTTTAATCTTGTCTGTGAATCATGCCCAGATGTGAAGACAATAGATTTATTCTGCCTGCCGTTAATGCTCCTTTTGTTCTCTCCTGCCCATTGGATGAGAGGGCTCTCTAGTGACTCCAGTGGCTCTGTACAGATCTCCCTCAGGTTGTAGGGAAACTGGCAATGAGAAAGGGCAAGCCATACTCTAAAGGCTGGTGTGTGTATTTGTGTCAGGAAAAGAGTCTGACCCAGTGGAGGTCAACCATATTCAGATATATTTGATGTTAGCATGGGCTGTAGTTTTCCTTAAAGCTGTTATTTCTTGTGAAGTTGTATTTAAGTAGTATACAAAGGACCTGAGGCAAATTACATCTGAGAGCAGGATAAGGTATGTCAGTGAACTCTCAACATGCTCTTTGACTTAGCATTGCTCCTCCTCTTTTCACCTCTACATGCAGAGTTGGGTTGTGATTTCTCTGTGTCAGGTGGCCACAGGCAAGATGTAATATGGTTGCAGAGTCCAGTGTGGCCATTCTTAGGAATGTAAATTTTTGTAGTCATTCAGGTTTGAGTTACATGTAAGAATATCTGATGCTGTAGTACTTCTGTGCCTGGGGACCATCACCATAAATAATTGATTGATTGCATGTGGCTTCACCAAGGGGAATAGAAAAATAGAAATACTTCAAGTTGAAATGGATGGATTGTTCTTTAAAGGCACTAAGCTGAGAGCTGGGAGATAACATCTTGTTTTATAGGTTTCTTTTTATTACATCTATGACTTTTTACAGCAAGAGATTATTTATGGTAAGTAATAAGAGATTAGATTACTTATGAAGAGAAACGTAGGGGAGTACTTCCTATTGTGTTGATGGCTTTAAACAATGTAGCTTGGCTTTTCAGGCTTTTGGTTGTCTTTCTTCAGGCTCCTCTGGCCTCTTTTGACAGCTTCTAAGAAGACAGAGTATGTGTGAAGTAAAAAAATTGCAATGTAAGTCCAGGTTTCCAGAACAGTGGAGGAGAACAGCTTCTGAGGATGTAGCTGAGGCATCTGGTCATTTCCATTCCTTCACCCCTGAAATGAGAATAACATGGGCTGCCTTTATAAGAAATTGCTGAGACTTGTGAACAGTCTGTGGATGCTGAAAAGAGCTGTTGAGAAGGAAGCAGAGGATTATAATTGGAAATGGCTGACTCTCAAGTATCAGAGGTTAGGCTGACATGCTGAACTAGCATGGCAGTCAGGTGTCAGAGAGGATTGAGGAGTATTTTATTTGAAAAATACTGTGTTTTAAATGAAATGTTGTTACTGACTTGTGTTAAGCAGCATCCATGCTATGGTGTGAGCTGCCAGAGGCACGAGTGTGGGATGAATTTTCCTCTTTCACAGAGACTTTCTGCAAAACGGGACCTTGTTTGTTGCAAACACAAGTACTAGTGTGCTGGGATCCAGTAATTGCTCTAATGATCTTCGCCTGCAGTCACAATTATGATTAAATAGCCTGATACATAGTAATAGCTGCTGTCACATCAAATTCTGTTCAGTAGGTGCTGGAGATGGTAAAAGCACCCACGTGGTGGCTGATAAAATCCAGGGTCTTCTGCAGAGGAACCCTTTCTCTATCTACTGTTTGTACAGGTGGAAGATTTCCTCTCATTTGCACACTGCAGGGGGATTGATACACCGTGTGTTTGCTTTTGTAGGAAACCTTCGTGGATTTAACATGACAGCGCCAGCACTGCAGCAGTTTTTCCCTCAGGCTACAAGACATTCACTCCTGGGGCCACCACCTGTAGGGGTCTCATTAAAGCCAGCCCGGATGGGCTTCCCCAACCTCCCCTTCCAACGGCAGAACCGGACCTTCCGCAAGGTGGGCTCATAGTTTGGTGTTCCTTTGGCTCTTGCAGCTGTTGGTTGCTTTTATTGTAGGTGGAGAAGAAAAGGGAAAGGACAGAGCCATGAAAACTACATTTTGCACCACACTGCTGGCACAGGAATGCAGAGATAACTTCATCCCCAAGGTTTTTGTGGTGCTTGTTTACAAACACGATGCCAAGGTTTCTTGTCACTTCTTGCCCAAGAGAGAATTCCTCGTGGCAGAACAGTTTAAACCTAAGATACAAAAGGAGCCTTTAGAAGTAATTGCAATAGAAGTAGTTCTGACTGAGTGCTCTTCACAGAGGCCAGAGTTCTGCCCTATTAGCCTTCCAAAGCAGTTTGTTGTTCCCAAACAACTTGCTTCTACCATGGACACATCACTTTACCTTTTGGGGCTGTTTTCTAGATCAGGATTGTGTTTAAACTTGTTGATTTTGTAAAATCTACCTTTTTTTTTTTTTTTTTTGAGAGGAGGTAAAACCCTTTCTCATTTTCCACCATAAAGGTCTCTTTTGTATCCTCAAAATGGCCCTTATTTTTATTGTCTGGCACTTCCCTCCTCTTTGACTAGCTTTGTATATTTCTGTCAATAGGATGTGCTGGATAAAGAATGCTTCTACTCTTGGGCTGTCTTTTCTAAAGTTGAAAGGAAGGGGAATTATTTGTGACTGTTCTTTTTTCCTGTCCATTGTACCTCTTACTTGAGTCCTTCTAAAGTGATCCTTATTCTCTGCAAGCAGTTTGGTCTCCTGCAACTGCTGCTTAAAGCAGTTAAGAAATGTCATGGGCTGCCTCTGAAATTAGAGTACAGTGCTCTGTTTAACTTGCCTGAAACAAGACAGTCACAGAATCACAGAATATCAGGGATTGGAAGGGACTTCAAGAGATCATCTAGTCCATTGTAAGCCATCTATTCCTTTGCATAGCCATGTTCTAGAATTCCTGTTCCTCTCCCACAGTAAAAGTCTGGTGCCCTGGGCAGTGTGTTGGGTCTGAGGAAGGATCCAAGAGCTGGCAGTGACTCTCTACTCATTGCAGGAGTTCCAGAGGGTCCCTGACAGGAAGCGGGAACTAGATCCTGGTTCTTCATCTCAGACACAAGGTGATGAGAAAATGGAAATGCCAGAGGGAGGGTACATGGGGTCAGAGCAGAACAACTCCTTGCCATCCACAGGTAAGGGGAAGCCTGTAGAGAAACAAATGCTTCTAGACATGATAAACTTCTCTTTGATATTCATGCAGCAAAGACTGGAGATGGTTTTAGACTTGGACTTCACCATTTCTCTCTCCCTGTAAATAAACTGCATGTGGCAGCCCTCTGCTACATGCTTCATGTATCCTTTTTTCCTGATACTTTTAGTTTTTACAATCTACTTCTGTATTTCTTGCATGAAAGCAGTCACTTTAACAGTGAGCCTCATTAAACATGGGGGGAAAAAAATAAAACTGGTTTGAAATTAAAGCTTCCACATTGCCTTACCCATACCAAACTGAGCTTCTCATAGAGTCAAACACATGAAGCAGAATCAACATGCTAAGGAGAAGATGAGCTAAAAAAGTGCTTGTACTCCAGTGGCCAGATCAGAGATTGCTGGTACTGAGCAGCTTGCAGTGTTAGACACAACACTGATATGGGAATATTTGGAATGCTGTTTCTGACTGAAGGTTGCCTAATCTAAAAATGCAGGCATATGATGATGTTATGACTGATGAAAACTACCTGATTAAATGGTGGCTGTCGGGTAAATATGCCACTTTGGCTTATATACTAAGACCCACTTAGTAGCCATAAGCATAGATTTCTTTCTGGATGACACGTCACACAGTGACCTCTGCAATAGAGCTCAGATCTCAATTCTCAAAATCAGAATAAAGAAGTGTGTGGCATTATTTTCTCTAACAGAGCTTTACTATCATTGATCATTCAGTTAGGGTATATGCCCAAGGTGAAATGATCTGCTTTGCTAAGGAGATCTCCTTCTGTGTTCCTGCAGAGCCAAGAATTCCAACAGAATCCATGTTGAACACTGAGCCTGCAGCAAAAAGACTGAAGAGGTATTTACTGAATGGTATTGAAATAGTTACTAGGTTTAGAATTGTTGTCTGTTTTCATTTTCTAATAAGTTAGAGCTGTACTGTATGTGATACCTAACATGTCCACAGATGGTTGTGGACAGTTCAGAAGATCTCATAATGCTGAGATCCAGGGTGCTGTAGAGTCTGTAGTGTGGGTGATCCAACTATAGGAATTGAAAATATGAGATGTGCACCTACGTGAGCTGCAACAGAGTGGAGTCTGCTCAAGTGTTCTCCTGCCAGGACTCCTGTAAGGAGCAGATTGGTTCTTTTCTATTTTGGTATATTTTTCTCGTTTTCTTCCCTAAATGTCAAAAATGAGCAGCAACCTATCAACAGACAGGAAAACTCTTGGAATATGTTAGGTGTTGGTAGATATAGGAGAGGGTTAGAAGCATGAAATTGGTAAGGGAATCATTAATCCCTGGCATCCAAACCTGTATCCAGGAATGTTAAGCTCTGTATCCCTTCTGCAAAGGCATTCTCGCCTGTACTGCTGTCTGTTGGGTAAAAATAGACAAAGGCAATCCTATTATCTGCAAGGGATGCAGTGTGCAGACATGCTCCTGGCCATGGCAGACTTATCTTGGCCCTCCCTGCCTCTCTGGGTGCAGGAAGGAACAGACAAGGCTGTGTTGCCATCTAGTGGGAAGGCACATCATGGAGCTCCTGGTGCCATCTGTACCGTGCCATTTCTCTCCCAGAGCTGTTAGCGGGTGCAGAGGGAGAAGAGGAGGGAGTGAATACAGATTTCTGAAGGCATTGATCTGAGAATTCTCCACCGTATGTTAATGTCGATGAGTCAGGGCTCCAGGGTCCTCTTATCTTCCCTGTTAACTGTGTGGTCTGAGACAGGTCTCATCACCTCTCAGTTTCCCATCTGTAGATTAGAGATTAATGGCTACTTTAGGGAGAATGTTCCAGGATTGCTTTGATGTTCAGCTATTACCTTCATCATATGAAACATTAAAGGGTGATAAATATTATGTGAGCAGGGACCACCATAAATCATGGACTCTGATTAGCCAGAAAATTAATAAATTAATTTAGAGCTAAGTCAAATGCATTTGAGTGTATGCTTTGTTAATCTGTTTGCCAAAGCTAATTTAATTTTAATTACATTAATATTTAGTAGGTTAGTAATCAACATCCTATTAGATACATTGAATAAAGAATCAAGTCTGAGGATTGACAGATCTCACTGCAGCAAACCTGCTACTAAGAAAATCCTTTCCTAAGCAGTAGTTGGGGGCTGCTAGATTTGATGCATATATTATGGCTGGTATTTACTTAGAATAGCAAATTCCTTAGTTTGTTTTTTTTTTTATTGGAAGTGTTTCTGTTTACTTCCAAGGAACAGATGATGGATCTCAGAAAAACACAGTTTACTGTTCTCATATTGTCCGTATTGTCCTCCACAGATGAGAAGGGTATTTGCCCCCCACTCCATGTCACAAAATTTTGTTTCATGCTTCATTGTTCCATTTCCCTTTGGCCAGGAATACCAGCCTCCTTCTTCATTTCAGGTTTTTCCCACTTCTGCCTTTTCTCCTTTGTACCATCTGCATGCCTGGAACATCATCCTCATTGCAGTGCAGAAAGCACTCATCATCTTCAAATCCTTCTTGAACACCCACTTCTAGCATGGCCTGACAAGTATCCATATATTACCATTTTCTCCCTAGATCATGCTCCTGATGGCTTTTGCTCCCTTAGATTCCCTCTTAGATTTACAGTTTAGTCTGCAAACCCTTGCCCTGGAGTGCTGTCACCATCTGTGTGTGGTAGAGTGTTGAACCTGCTGGCAGCACTTGACAAATAACGTTAATGCCAGCCATTCTTGTTTTCTTCTTGTCTGCACTGCCCGAACCCTGCTGCATATTTATAGCCACCTAACCCAGTTACATTAGCACTTATCAATCTGGTAAATTATGCGGGGGAGGGAGTGTTTGGGTCACTGGATGCAGTACCTGCACCCTCTGTTTTCTTGCTTGTGTACAACCTGCTGCCTCCTGTTGTCAGAAAGACACCAGTGGGAGGGATACTGAGCTGGCCAGAGTGAGGAGACATTCAAACCATGGTGAAAAGTGTTAGCCTGGGTGGGAATGGTACACTTTGTGCCCTCTGCAAGTCAGCCATTTATTCTCAGCAGTCCCCACAGGGTCTTTTTTCTCTGCTTAGCAGATCGCCAGTGAAAAATAAAACAAAATAAAGTCTTTTTTGTTTGTGTCTTCTACAGCTCCACTTCCCCCATGAGCAGAACAGTAGGGACTCTGGAACAAAACACAGCCAACCTGAATAGAGCAGGCAGTTCCCATGAAGTCCCTGTTCAGTTCTGACAGGTCTCTGTGCACTCCCTCTTGCACAGAACAGCCTGGAGTATTGTCCAGGTATTGCAGTTTCCCAGCAGGTCACCAACTAAGACAGGAGTGAGCTCCCAAAGCTCTTATTAAGAGTAATTCCTGTACAAACTTATTTCCCTGCAGGCTGCTTGTAAGAGAGGGCAGTGACTGAAAAATTAGTTGTGACCGTTTTTTCAGATTATTGGGCTGTTTCTGAATCTGTTCTAGAGTGCACACTTGTCATTTTTATTTATTCCTGCTGAATCCTTGCCTGAAATCCCACTTGTAGTTCAGTAGGTTTTAGAGGAGACTGTGGTAGTGTAGACCCCAGCCTGTGCCTTGGTGTGTCTTTTGAATGTTTTAACCTGTAACATGGCAAATAATATTATTTTCTTGATGTCACTGAAGTGTAACTGAGGGATCTGCGTTGTCGGATGCAACAGGCAGCAAGGAAGCAGAAGAGTCGAGTGTCCATGTCCGAGCTGATGGTGAGTTGCTGGGCTCTCCTTGCTGGAACTGCACCTGTACATCAGCAGCTGTAGTTCCTGTGGGTCATGTCAGAAATAGCCTTCCTCCACTCAAACAGAATGGGGAAAAGAGGAGTTAAAACTAGGAACCAAATCCCAACATAATCCTTGAAAACCTGTTGCCTCCCAATTGCAAATGATGTGAACTTTCCCTCTTTAATAAGAATTTATTTGGAGAGGGTTTTATGAGCTGGGCTTATGGCCAACAACCATATGTGAGGAGAGCTCTCTGTGTTCCTTTACCTGCTGCTTTGTCTTTTTTTTTGCCATTGCTGTTTTGATCTGAGACAGCTAAAAGGACTCTCTTTTCCTAGGTACAGACATTGCAAAGCAGTACACAGCTGAAGATGTCTCTAAGGAGAGGAAATTCTCTGAGGAGCCAAAGGCTCCTGAGGTAAGCAGACATCACTGTGTGGAGGCTGGGGCAAGGCAGAACATACAACCTCCCCCTCCATCCCAGAGAAGCCCGTTGCCACTGGGAACCAGATGGCACCCACGTCTGGAGCTCTGTCTCCTGCTGTAAGCTGTTGTCCCTGGCAATAAGGCATAATATGTCTGCAATTAGTGCTCAGTCTGCTCTGACTCTCTGCTTTTGTACCTCTCCTGGCCTCTGCCTTTCCTACTGCTGGCTGTTTGTGGATGCTGGGGTTCATTAAGATTTCAGTATTCATCTGAAAAAATGGAAGGTCGAATTGAAAGAGCCGCTGAAAAAGACATGTATTGAGTAGCTATGTAGCTAAATACCTCCTTTATGCTGCTGAAGAGCAGATGTGGAAAAAATTCAGGTGATAGTAGTAAAGAGGCAGCTGCTGTGGCACTTGCTGTCACAGCAGGCAACAACAGACAGTGGGAGGCCGTGGTTTTGAAAGGCAGGTTGGAAAATTGAGACCCAGGTGAAGCCATCAACTTTGAGAGTCTTTTGCATGAAATACCTTGCACACATGCTGGATGTTAAACCAGACTCTTATGCTGCTGCAGTCAAAGATGTAACTGACGGTGTGAATCACACCCTCAGACTTGATTGTCTTCCATAATTGGAGACATTAGTCAATGTGATAGAAAATATCATCTCATTTTTGTTTGAGTACCTCAGCCCTGAGGTGTGGTGCTGAGTTGCTTTTATTCTGCAGTGGAGAAACATGAGCTGGTCTTGTCTCTTAGCAGCATATTGTTGTTTGCTCCAGTCTCAGAGACAGGATCACACAGTGTCTGCAGAGGCCCTAGAAACAATGATCTGAACTCATAGTGCTGGTACTGTGTCACAGGGATTGCTGATTTAGCAGTGCTGGGAGAAGTGTGTATGAAAAAGTTGCTGATCAGCCTCCTGTGTGTTCAAACTTCAAAGCTCTCTATCCCTTAAGAAAATGCGTTTGTTACATACAAAAAGCAGGTGTAATTTTTATCATCTTTACTGACAGGCTTGACTTAATCTTGAGTCTTCCTTTTGGCAGGTGTTGAGCTCTGGAGGTTCTCTGAAAGTGACCATCCAGCAGAGCAGTGAGAGCAGAGCTATCAGTACAACATCTCTGAAACCAGGACACTGGGCTTGTGATGTGGGCACTGCTGATCCCAGCCCTGAATCAGTCCTTAAATTCTACTGTTACATCTGCAAGACCAACTGCTGCAGTCAGCAGGTAACAATTCCTGGGTCTGACTGTGATATGGGTGCTCAAGAGAAGTGAATTCGATGGGGAGGGGCAGCAGGAGGCTTTTTTGAAAGGGTTTGTGCTTCGGGAGCAAGGAAGTTAAAAAAAATATGACAAGCATTTGGATAAAATAAACCTCTCCCAAGGAGCTGGCAAGGAAACTGCTAGAGAGTGAATGTGGGTGGATCTGCAGGCAGCCATGCTCTTATGCTTTCATACCATTTCATTGTTAAACAGCAGTCAAGAGAATGGAAGGCATAGCTCACAGCTATTCTTTTCTATATTTTGAGTACATTTTAATGGATTTTTCTCCTAACCCCTCTCTCTCTCTCAGAACTTCCAGTCCCACATGGCTGGAATTCAGCACCAGCAGCGACTTGGGGAGATCCAGCACATGAGCAATGTTTGTTTTGTTTCACTACTGCCCATGGTGAAGGAGCAGAAGGTGCTGGCAGAGAAAGATGGGTAAGTTCTTCCTGCTGAAGGATACCAGTGTTGACTTTGAGCTGCTGTGGAGTTTTTATAACACTGGATCGGGTCAGAGACTTGTTTTAACTGGCACCTTGCTGTCAGCATGAGCTAAAGCAACCTTTACAAATGGCTGGGAAGGGAAGAAGAGCCTGTAAAGATAGGAATTCTGGGGAAGATGATGCTAAGAGCAGATTGTGGTATTCTACAGAGTGTAAAAAGGTGTGACTTACAGATACATCCTTTGTCACTTCAGAGAGACCCAGCAGCGTTGGTGTAACACTTGTCAGATACACTTCACAGGGGATCTCATCAAACATCGCAGAACCCAAGAACACAAGGTAACAACCACGACATGGATCTGATCTTTGCACTGGCCTTTTGTGGAGATTGAGTGTATCTGGCATATCCTGCTCCCTGAGCAGCAAAGGGAAAGTACTGGAATGGAGAGATGCACATAAAGTTCTGTCAGTAATTGCATCAGTGTCTGAGGGCACTGCTTTGCTACCTGCTACTTCTGAACACCAGCACTGTTAAAACTTCTATGTTGTGATGGTCTGAAGCACTTCTAATTTATAATTCTAGACTTTTCTCTATCATAATCACCTCATCCATTAAAATGGAGGAGCTGGTGGACAGTCTGTAAATTTTAAAGCTAAAAATCAGGCAGACCATTGTATTTATTTGCCTCTAGAGAAGTGTCAAAATACCTTTTATAAGGTTACTTTGCTCTGTGTCTCTTCTGTCTTTTTTGGTTGATAAGAGTAAAGGAGTCCTTTCTGCTAAAAAGATTGACTGCCCTTGTGGTCTCCTTGTTTTAGATGCAGGGCTTTGGCTTTGTTTCATTCAAGATTTATCTGTGTTCCTCCAAAGTGACTGGTGACTTACTGAATTGTCCCCCTTTCCTTAGCTGGCCAAACGCTCGCTTCGTCCCTTCTGCACTGTCTGCAGCCGCCACTTCAAGACCCCTCGCAAGTTTGTGGAGCACATGAAGTCCCCTGAGCACAAGCAGAAAGCCAAAGAGGTAAAACTGCCCGAGAGGAGAGCTCCGCAGGACTGGAGGCAGCTACACTGTGGAGTAGCTTCATTTTCTGCTTCTCTGATCACTGCAGGGATGGAAAACTTGCAGTTCTTCCAACCCTCTTTTAATTTTCATCTGTTGCTGGACTTTCCAGTGGTAGAGCTTAAAGAGATTGAGTGAAAAAGTGACAAGGAGTTAAATTAGATGTGTCTAGAAGCAAGATAACTTTGTGCCACTCTTGCAGTCCTTTTTACTCATCAAATGCAGTCTGTTGAGAGTTTTGGGTCTTCCTTGATTAAGTGGAGAGTACAAAGTGGATCTGATGTTTGTTTTCTGTGTCTGATAGGTGAGGTTAGGAGAGAAGGAGCTGGGCAGCCCAGAAGATTCGGAGGAGTTGATCACAGTGGATGCTGTTGGCTGTTTTGAAGATGATGATGACGAAGAGGAGGAGGAGGAGGGGGGAGCTGGTGAGGAGGAAGACCTTGATGCAGTGCTGATGGAGAATGAAGATTCTGCTGCCAAGCAGGTATGATGTGCCAAAGAAGAAGGAATAATCTGTTTGACAGTTTTGTGTGGGATCCTTTCACTTAGTTGGCCTTGGCTGGTTGAGATGAGAGTCAACCTTGTACCCTACAACAAAAGGGTAAGGGCTTTGGGTTTCTTCTGGAAAGAGTCAGACACTATGTGTGGGAAACACACAGGGAGTGTGTTTCTGCTACATTGTAGAGCTCCTACAGGTGTCTTCACACACTACCTCATTGTTGAGGAACCTAAGCTATGTTTTTTCAAGGGGAAGAATTTCTAATAACGATGTTGATACGGTCCCTTTGAATATCCCAGTGAGCTATTCCAAGCAGTAAGCTTGGTCTCATAACAGGAGGTTTATCCTGATAAATATAATTTTCCCAGTAACAAGCAGTTACCAAGAAGGAGGTGCTTAGAGTGCAAGAAGTGTTTTTAACCTTTGTATTAAATTGGCCTCCTGACACTGGGTTTTGTATCTATCTCTAACCAGCTGCTGTACATCTCCTTTTCTGATATGTGAGTCCCTTTTTTTGCTCCCAAACTTATCAGAAAAGTCTTAAGTGCCCAGGAAGTGAACTGACATAGAGATGGTAGGCACTAACATTCTTTTGGTTTCCAGACTGGGCTGAAGGAAGTGTCTTTGGAGGATTACGAAGGAAACGAGAAGTATTGTCCAGACACAGCCTATGGTAAGCAAGCAGAGTTAAACACAAAGGCCCACAGAACCATGTGTTGTATCTGTAAGAGTGGACAGTCTGTATCTACTGCTGTAATGAGTTCTTGGGCCATAGTGCTCAGTATCTGCATCAGACTGGTGCAAGTTATTGCTGCCTGGAGAAAGAGCCAAACGTTGTGATAAAATGTAAGGATGTGATTGATGTTTGTCAGCTGCCTTTGTGAAGAAGAAAGAATGAGAGCCAGATAACTTACTAAGGTAGGAAGTGAACTGAGCAGGGCGGGAGTGCTGCAGAAAGCAGGTAGCAAATGAAGGATGCTCTGGAAAGATGGAGCCTGAAAGCATACTGTTGAGAATGCTTTCCAACAGAAATGCAGCTTGTACAGAGATACTGAGCAGTACTGACAGTATCATGCTCTCTGCCAGAGCCCAAACTGTGCATGTTTCCTCTGCTTCAGAACCCCCACGCTCCACCTAGCTGTTATTCAGACATGTTGCTGGACTGGTGGGCAGCGTTGCCTCCAGATGGGCTGTCTCTGGTCCCCACCCTGCGAGTGTTTCTGACTTCACACCTCTAACAGCCACTGGTGTTGTGAGGAGGGCAGTTCTGCAGAGGCTGTTTTGTGCCCAAGGAGAGCTCTGTTTACACCAACCTTCCATATCTCTGTAACCTTCCACTATCGTGTGGCAGATGGAATAATGATTCATGCTGTGAATGTTCTCTGCGTGTTCCTCTAGCGCGCCTGCTGTCTTCTGCTTGGTTTGATCCCATTACATTAGATCACATGTTCTCTGTAGTTTTCCATTGTATCCTTTTTCCTTCCCACCCTTCCCCCCTTAATGCTCTGTGTAGTTCCTTTGCTCTGGCAGCTAGATTTCTCTCTGAATATCAACCACACACAGCCATTCCATGGTAAGATGAGATATTCAGCAAGTCACCTTGCAAATCGCTGATTAACAGAAGCAAAGCTTTCCACTTTTTTTTTTTTTTCTTTTTCCTCCCTCCCCTTCCCTTTTTAACATGCTTTTTCATTATTTGAGTTCCATTCAATGTGATCTGTGATTTCCCTTCCCCTCCCGTTTCGCAGGCCTGGATTTTCTGGTCCCCGTCGCAGGTTACCTCTGCAGGCTGTGTCACAAATTCTACCATAGCGACTCTGCTGCCCGGCTCGCACACTGCAAGTCCCTGATGCATTTTGAGAACTTTCAGGTCAGACCCTTTGGCGATTGCATGGCCTGGCATTTGTTACCCCCATGCGTGTCCCTTCAGCCAATCCACCACGTTAGCTGTCCTGTCTTCAGTTCATCTCCATCATCCTCCGTGTCTGTTGTGCCATAGCTTTCTCCTTGCTGTGCTCTGTGTTTGTCTGCCATCACCACTGTAGATCTCAAACCGGTCCAAGTCCTGCTTCCCAGCTACTGCTGCTGTCATCTTGTTGCCCATTTCTGGCTGGAAATCTTCTCAGAGTGTCTCTTCTGTTTGCTGAACCTGTGGAGTCTGTCCTTCAATCTAGGCTTCTTTGTTAGACAGACTACAGGTGGGTCAAGATGGGGAAAGAACAAGAAGCTAAGGCTGTTCCTTTCAAAGAAAGCTGGGACATTCCAATCTTTTCATGCAATGTTGCAGGAACAGCTCCTTTAGCCAAAATTGTGGGTGTGAATCATCCATGAAGGGGCCTGGTAAAATCAGGTATTCACCTTAGAAATCTGGAAATGTGACATTACAGACTCTTTAAGTGATGGAAGCTATAAGCTGATGAGAGTCCATTTGGTCCCCAGGGTCAGCCTGCAACAGGAAGTCAATCTGTCTGTCTGTCTGCTACCCTTCACTTTCCTAGAAACTCCTTAGCACAAAGCTCTGCCAGCTGATGCTGCTCCTTTGCTTTCCTGGCTCCACCTGAAGAAGCCATCTTGCCCTTTGCTGCTTTTGTATCTAGAAGCTTTTCCTACCAGGCTGGCCTGGAGTCTGCCTCCATCATTCTGTCCTTGTTGACTTGCCAGGGGGTGAAGGGGCCTGGATTAGCACCTTGTGGTAGGTACCAAGGGCTTGCATTGTCTCTGCCCTCTCCTGTGACCACTGCCTGGGAACTGCTTGCACAGGAGAGTGGTACTCCCTGACTCTGCCAGTGAGAGAGGCTCTCACACTGACTTTATCCTCTGCCTGCACTCAAAACCTGCTCCAGAAAATGCCCTTGTGCTTCCCTACCACAGATGATTTAAAAAAAAAAAACTTAACAACGACATTACTCCTTTTCTGTTAGTCTTCAGACAGGTTAACTGTTCCTAGTCAGTGGCAGTGATTTATAGCAAGAGAATAGCAACTGTTCCTAGTCAGTGGCTGTGGATTTACAGCAAGAGAATAGCACAACCATTCATAGTTCCTTATTCTCTCCTATTCCTCCAGCATTTCAGGACTGAAGGAATCAGCATTGCAGTTTTTGTGGCTTATTTTAGATCAGTTTAGAGTGAAGCTGTGGGAGCTGAAATCAGACACACTTCAAATGGAAGCTAGAGTGACCTGGAAGGATTATTTATGACAAGAGTCCAACCTGAAATATCTGCAGGCAGATAACTATTATTCTTGGCTGCCTACGTGTCATGGGGTTGTCACAATCTGAATGAAATCATTGACAGTTTCTGGGGTATTCTGATGAGAGCAGCCTAGCAGATGATTGTCTGCTGGTGAAGCAGTTCACAGCATCAGAAAAAGCTACAAAAAGGCTGGGGCGGGACTTGTCTATAGGGTCCAGGATGGCAGGAGGACTAGGAGTAATGGATGCAAATTGGAAGAGGATAGATTTAGGCTGAATGTGAAAAAGAAGCTCTTTACTGTGAGGGTGGTGAGACACTGGAACAGGTTGCCCAGAGAGGTTGTGGATGTCCCATCCCTGGAGGTGTTTAAGGCCAGGCTGGATGAGGCACTGAGCAACCTGGTGTAGTGGGAGGTGTCCCTGCCTATGGCAAAGGGGTTGGAACTAGATGATCATTAAGGTCCCTTCCAACCCAAACTATTCTATTATTCTATCACTGAAGACATGCCTGTGCCCGGTTGGCTTTGGATATGGCATTATGACCCAACTGATCTAGTTCCACTGCATTATGATACTGTGCAAATCCCAGTATTTATGGACAGGGAAAGAAAAAGCCTGCAAGGATAAAGTGAATTACAGTGGGAAGTTGCTCGCCTGATGTGCTGTAATTCCACACCTCAGACTACAGTGGCGCTGCTTATGGCAGTTGTGAAAGAGTGCTCACAGTAGTTCCTTTAAACTGTCGGGTCTGATGCTGGTGCCAGTTCAAGCTGAAAGTGAGGTGATTGTGGAGGGAACCACTGTGGAATAGAGGGAGCTTTGATTTATTCCTTTAGCTCATGCTCTGTTGGAGTCCTCAAGACCAGATTCTTGCTGCATATTAGATAGCTACATAATTGCTGGTTTTTTGAAATCCTGTCTTGAAAAAGGCTAGTAGCCTTTTTAATCTCTTTACAGACCTTTACTGGTTCATCGTGATAGCAAGCGAGCAAGTGCAAATGAGTTGTTTTATGGGTGATGTGCTTGGCTTTGTTCTGTAGAGAACCTCAGTGCCTTGTAACAACATATTCTTGATACCCTGCTGCTCCTGTCAGCTGTTTCACTGGCTGCACAGATTGTATCAGCAGAGTGAAAAAATCTTAAGCTTTCAATTTAAGTTTTGCTTTGGCTGATAAACTTTAAATTACAGCTCTGTGGCTGAGGGCAGCGCACAGCCTCATCTATCCAGTTATGTCCTGGCAGCAGCTGAAAGCAAGAGCTGTCACTTGCACTGTTACATCTACAAAGTCCTGAGCCTGACTGAGATTAACAGTTGCCAAAACCTGATTTATTATTTTTGTCTCGGGGGCCACAGGTTTGCCATGCACCTGCTCACCATTAAGTAATGCCAGAGGGACTTCAGGTTTTAATATCACCACTTTTCCTCACAGGAGATGACCCTTCTCTGAAAGCCTCAGCAGCCAGGCCAGGAGAGCAGCTGAGACAAGCCGTGCCCCTGCAGATTCTAGCTGCCACTCACCACTGTTTTTGTACAGGTTTTCCTGGACCAGCTGCTACTCGCTTCAGTGTCAGTAGGTGTGCTTGGCTCCTTTCTTACAGTGGCTTTGTTTGTATTTGCAGAGATACAAGGCAGCGAGGCATCGTGCCACAACTGCCTACCCCGAGGCTCCTTTGCATTCCCAGGGCTCCAGCTCCCAATTGCTGGATGATCCGAAGCAGCCTCTTGCTACAGCAGCAGAGACCAGCAAGAAGACGAATGACAAGGAGGGTACAGAGCTGTCAGCCCTGCAAGAACAAGCTTTGAGGTCAGCAGAGGGTAAGGGTGAGCTGGCCACCTCTCTAGCAGAGGGCAAAAGCCTAGCCAGCATGACTGATGACATGTGTGGAATCATGGTTGTAGAAGAAGAGAACCTGCAGGAGGAGAGCAGATCTACCACCCCTAGTGCCAACTGCCCACTCCCTGAAGACAGCCGCACCGCAGGGGAGTACCTGGGACACGCTGTGTCTGAGGAAGAGGAAGCCAATGCAGCCAGGCAAAGGGAAGGCACAGACTACTGCCAAGATCCAGGGAATGGAGGGGGTTTAGGACAGCACAAGGCAGCAAACATAGGCCAGGAGGCAGAAGCAGAGCCTTCCTCCCTTGCCAAAGGTGAGATGGCTGATTTAACCTCTGCTGGGTGCAGACGCTCTAGCAGGCGCAAGCCCAGATAGAGTGGCCTTCGAGGGAGAGGCAGCCCTTTACATATGAGATTTGCTGGAAATGTTTATTTTCGGAGTCTTTTAATAGAGCAAAATCCTTCAACTTTACCGCTGTTTTTATTTTAAGAATAAAATAAGCCTGGCTTTAGCGTGTCTAATACAGGATGGTGTTGGTTATTGCTTGGAACCCCTGGGATACAGCAGATCTGTGGAAAGACTGAGGCTTGGATTGTTGAATCTGAAAGAAGATGGTAATGTGATTTCCACAGGGGACAAAGTTCATGATGTAGATGGCTGCAGACTTACTCTTTCACTGACAATTCTTTGTAGTTCCTCTCTCTTGCTTTCAGTGCAGAGGAAAAGCTTATCTCTTTGGGTGATGGTGTCCCCAATTCTGCTCCTCAGAACAGCTTCCTTTCAAAGATGCACCCTCTTGGACACGTGCTGTGTCCAAAGTGAGACAAGAATGTGCACCTTGGTCCTTTGTTAATGCTACAAAGCTTAATACAGTCTGTTCTCATAGTGAAGACTCTCAGGAACAAATTTTGTTTCAAACTGATTTTAATAAAACTGATTTCTTTATAAATAACTTCTTTAACTTTCAACAAAACTTCCTTCAACTTTACAGAAGTAGAACAATGAGATCTGCTTTGTGGTGCTGGCCCCTGGCAAGGTCACAAAGTTTCAGACCAGAATGCTTGTCAAAACATTCTGGGAGGAGTCAGCTGGCAGCCTCCTCTTTCTTTGCTAGTGCTGTGGTGGGGGCTGACCAGGTTGCCCTGCTTCTCTCTTAATGCCTGAGTCCATAATGGCAGCTCAAAGAGCTTCCAATTTTAAGTCAGAAACAACACCCTGGTAGCTTGTCTTATGTGCTTGGAAGGGAATAGAGGTGTCCAATGATGTGGGACCATCTGCCAGTATTTCTTACATCACAGAAAATGTGACAATGGGTAGTTTTGAGGCAGAAGCTGGCATAGAGATCTCTTCTCACAGTTTGTCACCAGTTACACTAAGGGTCAAGCCTGGAGATAGGACAGCCCCTGCCTACTGTGGTTTTTGAGGGGAGTAGCTAGAGCCATAACACTCATTGCTTGGACTGAACAGTGCAGAGATCTTTCTTCCTCTTTGTGAAAAGAGCCTGCAGGCCAACAACTTGCTTCCTAGAGCCAGCTTTATCCAAGTGGCAGTGCCAGGCTCGTAGTGGGGAGCAAAAGGAATCAACTCTCCTGCATCCCCTCTATGTGCTTCTCCTACCACACCATAACATAAGAAGGAGATGAATGTCAGGGCACAACCACAGGAAGGAAAAAGTGACAGGCACAAGGTACTTCTCTATTCAAGTTTGACGTTAAATTGGTGACCAGTAAATGTCACCTTAGCAATACCAACTGGAAATCTGTGGCCAGCAGGCTAGGTGGGAGGCTGTGGTCCCTGCCTATCAGCTTCCATGTTCTGCTGCTCACTCTGCTGCTGGAACTCCAGGCGGGTCTGGCGGTTGGATTCCAGCAGTTCTTTCAAGCAGGCATGTAGATAATCATTCTTCTCCTCCAGGTGATCCAAACAGGAGTTGATCTGGTCCAGCATGGAGTTTATTGCTGCATATTCTGAAAGGAAGGGAAATGAGAAACTGAATAATCAAAGTATATTGTCACTGCAGTCACTGAAGGCAGCAAGAGCCCTTGCAAAATGTGCCCCCAGCATTTTTGTTGTGCCTTGACCACCACTTGTGTGGGTCAGGTAAATACACTGAATCCTGCACCATGTGTTGTATTCACCAGTCAAACAAGACCTATGGGCAGCAGGAAAACTGGTAACAAGATCTAAGTTACCTGGGTGTTCAAAACGTGCTGAGGGGATATCCAACAGCCTTATGGTCTCTCGCATGTCAACAGCTGAGGAGGAAGAGTGCTGGTGTGCAGCAATCCACATTGCAACAGCACCAAATAACCCCCCAAGGACAAGTCAGCTGCCTTTTTAGCTGCCTTAGGGATCATCTTTCCTGAGGAGAGTTCCAGCAGTTTGGCAGCTTGCCCAAGCATTTACTACGCTCCCTGAGTTATTTGTGTAAGGCTCCAGGCTGGGATGTGCTTTGCAAGGCACTGGCTGGGGTGAGACTGCCTGAACAACCCAGCTGCTGCTGAGGCAGGAACAGGGATGAGCCCAGAGGTGCTGGCAGTGACAATGTTATTTCCAAAGGGAAAAGGATGGGACATGAAGTTCAACTGCAGGGTTTTCACAGACCATTATGGCTTTGGGTACTCCCTGTTAAAACTTACTCGGGATGCAGATTGGAAGAGGATAGATTTAGGCTGGATGTGAAAAAGAAGCTCTTTACTGTGAGGGTGGTGAAATACTGGAACAGGTTGCCCAGAGAGGTTGTGGATGCCCCCTCTCTGGAGGTGTTTAAGGCCAGGTTGGATGAGGCATTGCGCAGCCTGGTCTAGTGGGAGGTGTCCCTGCCCATGGCAGGGGGGTTGGAACTAGATGATTAAGGTCCCTTCCAATCCAAGCCATTCTATGATTCTACAATCCTGACAGTCAGTTCCCTCAGTGCAATTTCAGCATCTCTTTCAAGCATGGAAGCATCAGCCTCAGTAGCAGGGATTTCACACCCTCTTCAGAAGCAGCAGCATGAACAAGACCACTGCTGGTGTCTTGCATTTAAAAACTAATCCCTCAAAACAATTTTTTTCCAAAGAGTATTTATCCAATATTAATATTTCACAAACCCTCTCCCAAGGTACATGATATCTGAACGCTCATGAGTTAGAACTCTTCAGCCTTGTATTTGTTCTCTGTGTGATGCTCTATGTTCCAATTAAAGGGTGAGCCACTCCCAGGCAGATACAGTAACCTCTTCTGACAGGCAACATTCATCAAACTGATGAGTCTGAAGTCACAGCAAGGGTCTAATTGTTCTCAGTGCCTGAGCACAAGCAAAGGCTTGTACAGATTTTGAGAAGTGACAAAATTTTTAGCAATTTCAAAATAAGCTGTAAAAACATTTTATCTTCTCTTCATTGCAAGCTTGGTGTGTGGAATGGTAACCATGTTGCCTAGTGAAAATGCTGGCCAGGAGTATGCCAATCATGTTGTTTACTCTTCTGCATTCTAACAAGAACAATTGCCAAAAATAAGGAAGTGTTCCACAGCTTCAGCTCCACGAGACCAGGAACTCACTGCAGACCTTTATGACCACAAAGCTAATCAGGAAAAAGTCCTTCACCACAAGGGTGGAGAGGCACTGGAACAAGTTGCCCAGAGAGGTGGTGGAGGCCCCATCCCTGAAGACATTCAAGGCCAGGCTTGCTGAGGCTTTGAGCTCTGATCTAGTGCAGGATGTCTCTGCTCACTGCAGGGGGGGTTGGACTAAATGACCTTTGAAAGTCCCTTCCAACTCTGATTCTATGATAATTACAAGCAGGGACTTAAAGTTGATCAGATTTAATGGCTTCCTCAGTTATGTCCAGTGTGTCTTTTAGCTCTTAAAAAAATCTGAAATACAGTTCACATATTATATGCACATAAAATTTCGATTATGCAAACTATTCTATGATTCTATTATTCTATTCTATTCACTCCCCACCCAGCCTGTATCTGTGTTTGGGCTGAAGGCTCAAACTGAAGGCTCTTGGGGTGTTTCAGGGCAGAAATGATCCTCCTGTCACTGCAAGTAGGTCACAGCCATGAAGGTGACATTCACCTGTGTGAGTTACATCTAGAAATAGAGTGGTCTTTTGGGAAACAGCATAACTCTTCACCATTTTTGAGGGAAGAGCAGCAAAGTGCTTACTCTTTGAAGGCTTTCCAGTGCTAAGAATGATCCACACATCAGCATGACTGCCCCACCTCATTCTCTCCATGGGCTGTTTCTAAGTGGGCAGGGCACAATCAGAAATGTCACCCCAAGGCACTGCAGACATGCCCAAAAGTGGACTCTGCCGAGCTAACTGCATTAAATTCACTTGTTCCCTGCCCGACATCTTCTGACAGACCTACTGTTGATCCCTCCTACTCCTTCAGGCCCCAGACACCCTTCTTTTTTACCCAAAATACGGTTTCACCTTTCCCCAAAGGGAAGCCAAATGCCCGAATCCCCTCTCGGGAGTACCTCAATACCCGTCGCTCCGTAGCAACTCCCCTCACCGTGGCACCGCACTCGACATCAGGGCACATCTGGGCCTGGTCGATAGGCCCAAGCCGCTTCACCCAGCCCTGCCGGATGGGCGGGCGGGCGGCTGGTGGCCTTGCCTGAGGCCTTCCCTACGCACCTTCCTCCCCGAAGCTGTCCTCACCCTCCTCTTCGCCGTCCTCCTCCTCCTCGCCGCCCACCGGCACCTGCGGCTCCCCGTTCGGGCCCGACATCCCGCCGACCCGGAACCGGCCACAGCCACGACACCGCGCACCTCCCGCTCAGGCCGCTGCCCAATGGCAGGGCTCGGTCCTACCGCCTCACGTGATGGCGGCCGGACGGCAATAGGGAAAGGGTGTGGTTATAGCGGCTGGTGGCGACAGCTCCGTGTTCCCTGTTTCTTAGATTTTAATTTTTTTTTTTCTCTCAAAGCGAATTTGTCTCCCCGCTTTGTGATATTCTCGGCTCACTCGCGCCCCCTGATCTCTCGGGGTGTCGATATCGGCACAAGCGAGTGCATCTGGGCACAAAGTGAAGCTGTGCGGTGCGGTTGGCACGCCCGGAGGGAAGGGATGCCATCCACAGGGACATTGCCGGGCCTGAGAGGTGGGCCCATGCCAAACTCATGAAGTTCAATAAGGCCAATTATAAGGTTCTGCACTTCGGTCGAGCAAACCCAAACACAGATACAGGCTGGGTGGGGAGTGAATAGAATAAAAGTATCATAGAATAGTTTGGGTTGGAAGGGACCCTAAAGATCATCGAGTTCCAACCCCCCTGCCATAGGCAGGGACACCTCCCACTAGATCAGGCTGCTCAGTGCCTTGTCCAGCCTGGTCTTGA
>VZTY01011770.1:0-50945 GCA_013400935.1 Turnix velox | reverse complement strand
GCCTCAGCAAGCCTGCCTTTCAAAGTGTCCTGTCTCCACCACCTCTTTAAATTTATTCACAACGAAGAGAACAGGGTATCTATATGAAGAATAGAAGACACAAAAATCATGAAATATTGTACACAATATAGCCATGTGCTACCTGAAATATTTTTTTTTATTTTTTTTTTTATTTTTTTCCTCTACTTTGTGCATTTCTCCTAAGGAAGACCAAATGCGCTTTCGAACTTACTGGTCTATCATTCCTGGATCTAGTTTTAGGTGTACCTTGTAGATTAAAGAACTGCAGACTACAGCAAGTTGCTACTCTGCATGAGTGCCAATAAAATGATGCCTAGGCAGCAACAACTTCTTGTTTAAATATAATCACTCTTCTACATGCACCATAGCCTTGCCACAAGCATGCTTCTCACATCACACCCAGCAGCAGTAGCCTGGAATAAATGTGAGGAAAACTTTGGTATAGCAAAGAACACAAACATCAATACCAGTGCATGTTTCATTAAAACAGACATTTCTAGAATGAGAAGATGTATGGTGAATAAGCTTAACTCAGGGAAAGAGAGGATAGTTACTTGCAATGTAAGGATACAGCATCAAGAGAATTGTGACCAGCAGGTCAAGAGAGGCGGTTTTGCCCCTCTACTCAGCTCTGCTGAGGCCCCGAGTATTGTGTCCATGTCTGAAGCCCTCAACATAAGAAGGACATTGAGCTGTTGGAGCAGGTCCAGAGGAGGCCATGAAGATGATAAGAGGGCTGGAGCATCTCCCTTCTGAGAACAGGCTGAAGGAGTTGGGGTTGTTCAGCCAGGTGAAGAGAAGCTGGTGGGAGGGGGAACCTCATAGTAGTTTCTCAATATCTAAAGGGGGCTACAGAAAGGCTGGGGTAGCACTTTTTAACAGGATATCTGGAAGAACTAAGAATAATGGATGTAAATTGGAAGAGGGGAGATTCAGGCTGGAGATAAGAAAGAAATTCTCTCCTGTGAGGGATGCCTCACAGGGATGCCCAGAGATGTTGTGGATGTCTCCTCCCTGGAGGTCTTTAAGTCCAGGCTGGACAAGACACTGAGCAGCCTGATGTAGTGGGAGGTGTCCCAGCCCATGGCAGGGGGGTTGGAACTAGATGATCTTTAAGCTCTCTCCCAACCTAAACTATTTTATGTTTCTATGATTCTATCTCTCCGCTGAAAACCTTTTTGAGGTTGTTTGGATCCCCTGAAGTACAATGAATGGACACAAACTATATTTTCAGTCATGTTCCAGATCAGCAATGTTCCACAACTCTAATGCTTCCTATTTATTTATTATACCTACATCTTAGCTTCCCAAGAGGCAGATTTCATGCTACACTTTTGAAGCAATGGTAAATAATAGAGTTGCTCACATTCTGCTTAAGAAATAACATTTTCAGAACTGGTGAGTTAGCTTGCATTTGTTTTAATTTACCTTTTATTTTAACTACTGCCCTTCATTCAAAGCTTTAGAGTTTCACTTAAAGAAAGTCTAGTTCTATCAATTGTTTCAAGAGATTATTAGTTGCGTGTATTATGCCCAAATAGCAACGGTACCTTCTTTTTGCTAGGAAGAGCTCACTGAACCTTGATTTTTGTTGAATCAAGGTAATTGTTTTTACTCATTTGCTAATTGGTTTTCATATTGACAGTAAGAGGGAAAGGGCAAAATTATGGAAGAGTGATTTCAGCATGATTGCATTACACCTTTGTTCAATAATGCAGAAGCTGACCAAGCTCAGTAGCACCATGAGGTCAGTCAAAACATTTCCTAAAGGAAATTTTATATTATTTAGGCTTACAGATTCTTTCTTCTTTCATCTCCAGCAGCGTGCATTTACTCAAAAAAGTGAGCGCTCACAAATTTTTTAAAAATACCTCTAAAAATTAAAGAACTTTAACACAATCAGTTTTTATGAGTAATAGATTCTTCCATGCACCTCCTGTCCAGTAAGGAACCACTAGAGATCACTTTGACTAATAGCCTTCTTTTGAGTTGAAATGTGCCTTTTTTTAAAAGGATACAAGTATTAAATGTATGACTTTTAGCATTATTTTATCATAGCAGCAAATTGAGAAAAGTGCTGCTTAAAGTTCTGGAGGAAACCTAGAAAATCTACACAAACACAAAGCCACTTGTTCCTTACTTGGTTGAAATGACCTTCCATAGGAATAAGGACACTGCACATGAGTAGAAGTGAGGAAGAACAGGGCTTTTTTTAAAAAAAATAATGGGTTTCTACTACAGCTGACAGTCTCAATCTTCTTGCCAGCATAAAAAATTATATTTCAGTCATATCTCTGTTTAATTTTCCCCTTCATTTAGAGGACTAAGTGATATTGGTTTTGATCCTTACTAATTATTCTCTTTTTTTCCCAGCCCAAATCAATTGATGCATCATAGCAGTTTTCAAATTAATTATTAGATTTTTTTCCCTTGACTCATTTCAGACACTTTTATTAGAAAAGTGATTGATATATTAACACCATTAATTACTTATTTGACCCATTAATTTTGTGTATCTGCACAGATCTAATTGAAACAGCCTACTCTGAACCTAGGATCTCATTTTACCCAGTGAAAATTAATTTTTGGATACTCTTGACTGCTGGGTCTGCATGATGGTGAAAAACACTGTTCCCACCTCACACATCTGTTTAATATTCCCAGTCCTCTTTCCTGGTCCCAAAAAGACTTTCAGACTCTGCCCCTGAAAGATTCCTATGAGCTTTACTTTCTTCTCTCAATAAACAAGACTATCTCAATAGGCCTCCACAAACGACAGTTCCTGTTCATTTGACATAATTTGCCTTTCCACCATCAAGCTAAATTTCTTCAATAGACTCTTAATTATTCCAAACCCATTATCTAATGCTATTATAAATGTTTAAATAATATTTGATATAATCCTGGTCCCACTGAAGTTAATGGGGATATTGCTGTTGCCTTAATTAAGATCAAGATAAAATTTATATTGTTTAATTTGTCACATATTACTGTTGGGTAAAAACAACCTAGTTAGTATTCTGAGGTACTAAACAGGCCCAGCTCCCACACTAGAGCTGGCAGAGCCTCAGCACTTACCAGGAGAAGTCACAGAATGTCAGGGTTTGGAAGGCACCTCGAGAGATCATATAGTCCAATCACCCTGCTGGAGGATGTGGTCACACAGGAATCTCCTGTGTTCCAGCTTGCACCCATTGCCCCTTGTCCTGTCATTGGAGGTCACTGAAAAGAGCCTGGCTCCATCCTCCTGACACTCACCCTCCCTTTACACATTTTATGAACATTAGCGAGGTCACCCCTCAGTCTGCTCTTCCTGAAGCTAAAGAGACCCAGCTCCCTCAGCCTTTCCTCAGAAGGGAGATGCTCCAATTCCCTCCATCATCTTCATGTCTCTGTGCTGGACTCTCTTAAGCAGTTCCCTGTCCTTCTTGAACCGGGAGCCCCAGAGCTGGACACAATATTCCAGATGAGGTCTAGGAGTCTGTTCTACACTGTGGGGAAGGGAGCAGTCTGAGGATCAGGCTCTGTGCAGCCCCAAAAGGCCTCCAGTGCTCTGGGATGCTCAGAGCCTTTAAATGGGACACTCCAGTCAGGCTTCATGAAAAGGGCAGGAAAAACAGAGAAGTGGGAAAAGGGAGAAAAACCTTCCTCAATGTGAGAACAAACCAGATATGTTTTTCCAAATTATTGGATCAAAAATCTGGACAATTTTAAGCAAAACTTTTTCAAGAAAATCCTCCTCAAAAAAACCCTATATTGCACACGTTGATCAGACCTACTTCAAAAAGAAACGCATCTTATAAAACAGAAATTAAATGTTATTAATATGAAGATTATCTTGGCTAGTGATCATTTAGCTCTCACTAAAATTTAGAAAATAAATTGCAAGCTTTTTTCAGAGTATCAGCCAAAGCAATGGTTATTCTTACACTGTGAATAAAGCCAATCAGTAATAAAGGGTGATCAATAATATGGGACAGCAAAACAATAATTTAGATTTGCTTACATTTTTTAAATGTTTTCTACAGGTTTTATATTGTATTCTGTTCTCTAATATGATCTAACTTTAGAAGAGAAAAATAAGAAGCAGATCAATTTGCGACATCTTTGTTATGTTCACAGCCAACATGTGATCACACCTACGTTATAAAATCTCACAGTGCTTTACTTCCAGACTTCTGTGAAGGTCCCTCACTGGAGGGTCTGGCTCACCAGAGCAACACATTCCACACAGACATCCAAAATTCCTGCCGAGACCTTGGTTCCGTTTCCTCTCACTGAGGAAAGTCCCCTGGCCACTTCCCTGTTTGTTGACAGCAGTACTTAGCTCAGCAGGCTGCTGCCTTTTAGCACTCAAATCTATAAACGCTGCCCAGGAGGGTGTTTCACCTCCTGTTTTGAGGAAAGAAAGCAAAAAGCAAAACAGAACAAAGTCCTCTGCTTCAGAAGGCAGGGGGAGAGAATAAGCTTCTGAAAAGAACCACAACTCCAATGGCTCCAAGTCCCAGGCATTTATAATAGAATCACGGAATGGTTTGGGTTGGAAGGGAACTTTAATATCATCTAGGTCTGACCCCTCTGCCATAGGCAAGGACACCTCCCACTACACCAGGTTGCTCAGTGCCTCATCCAGTTGGCCTCAAAAACCTCCAGGGACTGAGGAAGCATCCACAGCCTCTCTGGGCAACCTCACCACCCTCACAGGAAAGAACTTCTTATCTCCAGCCTACATCTACACTCTCCCAACTTACATCCATTACTCCTAGTCCTGCCAAACTGTACCCTATTAAAAAACCTTACTGCTTTTCTGTAGCCCCCTTCAGGTATTCAAAAGCCACTATGAGGTCCCCCCTGAGCTTTCTCTTCTCCAGGCTGAACAACCCCAACCCCTTCAGCCTGTCCGCAGAAGGGCAGAGCTTCATCCCTCTCATCATCTTTGTGGCCTCCTCTGGACCCCAACTTCTCTCAGTTCCACCCTGTCCTCACCATTCTAACCTTGTCATCTCACATGAGACTGAAAGAATGCTGAGCCTCAACTTCTTCCCAGGAGCCAAGGGAAGAAGGCACTGAGATACTGAGCCCAAGGTCCCTTATCACTGCAGCATGTGTGGATATTAATGAGCTCAGCAGAGTTTGAAATGCAGGAATGGAGGTCATAGGTGATTTCACTTGAAAATACACATGCAGAGAGGGCTGAATTCACCAGTGTGCCCACTTGCAGAGATTTCAACATGTATCTAAAGCTACCAGGTTGGAGCAGTGATAATGAGTTTCTGGCTATCACAGATGGAATCCTAAAAATACAGTGCCCTCAAAGCTTAAAGTATTTGTACTCTGATTTTTTATATTAAGACTCTGATACATCCAGTTCTTCATCTTCTTCTGAATCTGCACGTGTTGCCCTGCTCCCTCTTTCTAGATTGCTGCAAGTATCTTGCTCATGAGCAGTATTTCTTCCATGAATTCAGAGGTAAGGATGATTTGCACAGGCCTGAAATATAGGATGTTGTACAGGTGGAGGCACCTTTTCATTGATTCACAATATTTGCCAACACAAAGAAAGGGCCTGGAAGCCTACCCTGCTTCACCGAGGGAGATGTCTGAAAGCTTTCCAAGAGTTCAGACACAATACTGGAGGCTTTTACTACTTCTACTGCTAGTATCATAGAATCATAAAATGTATTGATTTGGAAGGGACTTTCAAAGGCCATCTAGTCCAACCCCCCTGCAGTCAGCAGGGACATCTTGGATTAGACCTGGTTGCTCTGAGCCTCAGCAAGCCTGGCCTTGAACACCTCCAGGAATGGGACCTCCACCACTTCTCTGGACAACTTGTCCCTTCTCTGGGCAACCTCAACACTCTGATGGAGAAGAACTTCTTTCAAATGTCTAATTTCAATCTGTTCCACTTCAGTTTAAAACCATTGTCCCTCATCCTATCAATCGCTCCATGGCCTTGCAAACTGTCCCTCTCCAGCTTTCTTGTAGGCTCCCTTCAGGTAGGCTCCAAGACCATCATCATCTTCCTGAATCATTGGCAGGATCTTCCAGTCTTAACTTCCTGCACAACCACAGAGGTAGGAGCTCATTCTGTGGTTCAGGTCCCCACTTCACACTTCAGCTCCCTTCTTTTTCAGTCTAAGGGTCCACCCTGCCCCATGGTATTCTGCTCCACTGGAATGTATACTCAGTAATTACCATTTGTTGCCCAAATCAACCTGCATATTACAGCTGCTTACATTAGTCCTAAACACAAATGTAGCAACCAAATCAATGAGGAAGTGAGTGCCCCTGTGCTACACAACTGGTGTCTTTGAAAGGAACTAATGTCAATATTACACATCATCATCTTCCCAATCTCGTGGTTATATAACTCTCCTCTAGCCTGGTATTTAATTGTCCTGGAAGAGAATAGCAAATTCTTACTACAAAGTGCCTGCTACAAAGTAATACTTGTAAATAAAAGCACTTTCAAGCATTTATAGTATTTACTGTAGGTCATCAAATATGTCCCCTGCTGTGAAAGAGCATCTTTGTTCTTCTCAGGCTCTTCTTCTACTTGTTTCATCTTCCACAAACAGAAATACCCTTATCTGTGCTTACCCACTCTAACACAATCTGTAATCTTCAGTTTTTATCTGCATTGTTCTTGGGGAAAAATACATCATTCCATATAAGCAGAGATAAATCCAAGTAAAATACGTTACAAATGCATTAATCTGTGACAATACAACTTTTAAAAATCTGTTGTGCAGGATTCAAATATCTCTATTGTTTTTCAGAGCTACAAACACCATTTGGTGTTGCAAAAACCAATAGAATGAGGGTTTAATTTACCTCTTTAAAAAGAAGCACACAAATAGGTATGTTTTTAATGTCAATTTTCTGCCATGACACTTAAAGGAAAACTCCGAGTAAAGCAAAAGCTCACTGAAAGATAGCACTGGTCAGGCTCTCCAACTGCAAATGGGCACCCATAAAGCTCACATGCCTCAAAGCTACAGAAGATTATCCTCTATCCTTCATCTTTCTCTGCCGTTTGGAAACACTAACTTACTCTTTGTAAAAATTCTGCATATCCTGCCTAGTGAAAAGCATCTCCAAACAGTTTTTCTCCATGTTAATTTGCTCTTTGAAGGTCGTTATTTTTAAATACTATCACATTACACTTCCACTGTTAAGCTCATACACAGGATCATAGATTTTGGGTGCACAAATACACCTCAAGACAAAAAGAGATTAAAATCTGTGTCTGTTCCATGAATATCAATTTAAACTGCCACTTTCTGGCTCTTAAACTGAGAGCTAAACCCATCTCTCAATGGCATTGAGAGCCCTGTTGACATGAACTTTTCACTAGTCTTCTACCTGTTTGTCATTTTTCTGAGGTTTCAAAAACTTTTCAGAACTTCCCCAAAGTTTTCTTTTTTATTTCAAAAAAAGGTCTTTTTTATTTGACTTTTTAAAAAAAATCACAGCAGATTATAAACAACCAAAAAGTTTGTACTGTGTTTGCATTATTAATAAGAGAAGCATCACCTCAGTGGCTGTTTGTCTAATCAAAACACATACACTATAAATAATGGAAAGAAGGACATCTCCCGACCTCAAAGAAAGAAAGCTTTCTTTTTAACTTACAGTGCAAGCCAGGAAGCTACATGCAGAGTTTATTCTCAAGAACTTAATGAGGTTGGTTAATCAACATGAGTTAGATGGTCTCAAAACATGATAGAGGTTTCCTCTGCTATAGAAATCAGTCCTATCTTCCTTTCCTGAAAGGGAGAAAGGGATGGTAAAAAAGGAGAGAAGACCTGCCACAGGGAAGAGAGTCCAAAGTAGACAGGAGTTTACAAAGCTGTAAAAGCAGGTATGAGAGGAGACCATCTAGACTTACTTCACATATGCAGTTGAGCTGCAAGCATGTTCAGCTTGCTGCACACACAAAATCTGATCTGCAGCTACTCAGTTCATCACATCCACTGTTCATGACATTGCCTACCCAGCTTTCCTGTGCACTCACAACTTGAACCTAACCATAGGAAAAGTGAAAGATCTCCACCCAGGTCAGTAGGCAGTATACATCTGTATACAGTAGGCAGTATATAATAACCTCTACCACCAATACAGGTAGAGTTGATAGACCTGGATTCCTACCTGGCTATCTTATGAAGGTAAGCTTTTAATTGTGATTTCACAAACATCTAATAACATAGAGTAACACATAGCAAAACAGTAGTATTGCTATGATATTATTAATCGTTACACTTGTTTTTCTTTAAAAAGAACAGCATTCCATCTCAGATTATTTATCTCTCTATCATAGTGATTTAAACCAATCAAAGCCATGTCCTTATTTTTGTGGCTATGGAAGCACAACTGTCTTGTTAGAGAAGTGAAACATTCATATCTCCCAGCACTTTCCATCTTGATCTTGGCTGTACCAGCATCACTTCAGAATCCTGTGAATCAAACAAACCACAGGACAGGACTCACTTTGCAAGCTTATTTCTGAATATGTCTAATTGAGCTAAGCAAGCAGGATGAAGTCTTGTGTACAAAAGGAATTTTGTGCTCCCTTTTATTGTAAAAACTCTTCTTTTCATCTCCGCCTCACTCCTTTTAAAAACAAACAGAGAAGAAGTGAGCAGGAACAATGCTGATTACATTAGTAAGCAGCATAAGAATGGGCAGGAGGATGGGGAGGCATGGAAAGCAGACCCCTGCAGAAAATGTGGGGAGGGTGAAAACAAAGTTCTCCTGAGATGGATCGAAGTTTCTGTTTCACAGGCTTCTAAATGAATGGTTCAGATGTTGGGAACACAATGGATAGTAATGATGATTACTTTTGCCAATGCCTATGGTGATGTTATAAGCTAATTATATTAGTCATTTTCGCAAAGGCAAGATGCCTTTGATAGCTACTATTTGGAGCAACAATTCAGCATGTTGACTCACTGTTAAGTCACTCCTACAGCCACACTCCCATTCCACTTACACCCAAATGAGTCTTCTGCAACTTCATTGAGCACAGCAGCTTTACTCTGCATTTAAACCTTTATCCAAAACTCCCATTCTGCCTGCTTTCTACATACATTACACTTGATTTCTTCACAGAATTCTTTGAGTTAAATCACTTTGTGGAATGAAATTAGTGCACATTCTGTATCTGAAGCCACCTGATGTCCATAAAAATTATTTGTCTCCATTTAGCTTTGTCTATTTTGACATGTATTACTCTGATACTTTGGAGCCACTGATTTCTCAATAAATGGTAGAGAAGCCAGATGTATTATTCAGCAGGGAATACAAGCACCAAAATACCATTTGTATCACTGAAAAAAATTCTCCTTTAAATCCCTCTTGAGAATATAACTAAGTACCAGATTTTCAAGAAAATCTAAAAGTGCCCATCTTATTAGCAAACCTCCCACAGGGTACATGAACAACTTTTCAGAGAGAAAAAAAAAGGAAAATTAAAAGTCAATTCTCAATGATTTTAAAGGACTTGTCTCCAGGGGGTTTTAGATGGCCCTGTCCAGAACATCTCCTGCATCATTCTGTATGTATCATCAGAGGAAGACAGAACTGGCAACCAGCAAAGCTATTTTAATATTCCAAGTTGCATTCTCTTCTGTAGCTCAAGATCTGTTTGTTAAGTGTGGGACACTGAGAACTGGGGTTGGAACTAGATGATCTCTAAGGTCCCTTCCAACCTAAACCATTCCATGGTTCTATGAACATTTGAGTCTCCATTCTCTGGCCTCATTGACCTCAAATTGTTCAAGATTGAGGGTAGCTAACCAGTTTTTCTCCTTGCACAGATACTTATCAAGACTCTACCAGGAAAGCTCTGCTCTGCCATAGCATCCCAATAAGCTGTGTCCCATCATCCTAACACAGCTCTATTTATCCTCAATGCAGTCTTTCTGTTGTAAGTGAAAGGCAGACTATGCAGGAAACACCCATCAGGGTTTTGCAAGAAAGTATGTTCCCAGTATAGAAGGCAGTTCTCTTTTAATGGAAGAGCACAATGGGGCTCTTAATCAAGACAGGGCATTTTCTAGGTCCCTAAGTCCCCAGATCTACAGGTACACAAGTGTCATAAACACCTTCTAACATTATTCATGGCTGAAAAGGTAGTAAAGATTCCTGAGCTCTCCCAAGTTACTGTACATAAAAAGTCAATGAGACCAATTACAAAATTTGTGCCCATTTCAAGAGCTATTCAAACCACACATTGCTCTGGTTTGCACTGACTGGTCTTCCTACAGCTCCAAAGCCTCTCCAGCCAGCAGCTCAGTTATCCATCCTCAACTTGTTAGCAAGTGAAGCCTGGAAATCATCTGGGATTCTTTAGGAATCTGATTTTTCAGTAACTGTACTACAGTTTCTAGTTGCAGAGAAAATGAAATTGTATCCATGGTAAATATTCTTTCAGTTTCTCTCCCCACCTTTGACATCTTAATCCATATTAACTCAAAGCTTTCAAACTCTGTATGCATGTCAGCTATTGTGATTAGAATCCTATCAAGTTTTTACTAATGGCCACCAAATAATGTGATATTAAGGGGAAGATCAGAGCTGTCATCATTGTTAATAGAAAACAGAAAGCCTGTGGGATTTTCAGAGAATTGTGGTGGGAATTCCTCAGACTAAGGTCACTTGAGACTTGTGAATCAGAAAGGTTTCCAGTAAGAGGGAACAGCAAATGACAGAACAAGGATTCAAAAAATAAAATTCAGAAATCATTCTTGATTGCTGCTCGCTTCTATGAGTCAGTAATTTTTATGAGTTATTTTCATTGTATATTTCCACTTCAGTCTCAAATCATTGAAACTGTTTTCAAGCAAAAAATTGGAGGAGGCGATGTTACAGATACTGTTTCTTCTAATTCTTATATTAGTTTATTCCAAGCACCTTGCCAGTCTCATCAGCAATAAAACACTCATATATACATATATATATACAAATATGCACAGGAAGTGTATCAGTTTTTATAATGCAACTTATTTCAAACTTAGTAATTGCCAGGATCATTGACCACATAATACCCTTTGCTTCATGGGACTCACCACTGCCCATTCTCCAGCACTCAGATCACCCCCGGTGCTGCTGTTACTTTTTTTCCTCTCGAGGGGTCAGTTCATTGTCTGATTCCTTTGAACTCTGGCTGATGCCAAGTGTTTAGAGATGGATGAATAGCGACAATAGCATAACACACATTTTGTGAAGAAATGACTTTTTGAAGGTCAGTTCCAGGAGCCTGAGTTTGAAATGCTATCTGAGTGAATACAGATTATAGGAGAGGACTTGATTCTTGACCTATGGGCTTTTTGTGCTTGCTAATTTTGAAAGACACTTTAAAGCCTCTCCTGGAGGATCTTTCTTATTTGTACTATCTTTTATCTGAAAAAGCATTTGATGTCATTTTTGCTTCAGAGAAACCAGTTTTTGAGCTTGAAAGCAGGAAGAAGATTCTTCTGTTGGACTGCTTTGTTGCTGGGTCTCTGTGACTTCCTTAACTTTCAAACATTAACCGTTCATATTTATAAATCTCGTCTGCTAGACAAGAGTGTTAAGTGTTTTTTGAGTAGCCATTATGCTGTAAAATCCTACCTGACACTTGCCCAGATAACAGTGGCACCCAGCTGTGCAGCTGCAGTTTGAGATCCATCAACATTCCAAATTCAGCCTTTTCAAAGTTTGTCAAGACTTTGCTGAGCTATTGTTTCCTTCACAAATACTAAAGACTCAGTATGGAAGTTACTTCTTGCATTTCTGTTGTTTGTGTTTTGCTGTATCAGTAGTGTGGAAGCAAAAGAGAGAAAGTAAAACATGGAGCAAAACATAAAATAGTATAAAATAGTCCCTTTTCACCCTCTTAGTTTGGCAGCAAAGTTAACATGCTAACTGGCACAAAGACGTTGTAATGAGAAAGCACAAGGATTATCCATGTGATCCACTTCAAATAGTTTAGCATCTTACTATTTTTGTGGTAAATTATTCTGAAAGTAAAGTGTACTGAAGCCGTGCAACCTGCAATAAAAGAACTCAATAGCCTTGGTGAGTGAAGCAGGTATTCTTTATTGCAGCGCTGGACACACGGGAAATTATTTTCCAAAATCGTGTGTCCCGAGTTCAGCAACAGGCACAGTATTTATGTATCACAGACTGAGAACTGAACAAAAACTGATTATGAAAGACCAAGAACTGAACAAAAACTGATTTTGAAGTTCCCGCAAATGATGCAATTCCACCGATGTCGTTATCTGGATCACTGTTTTCTCCTGATGTTCCAGTCATCCTGCCCCATCAGCGTCGTAATCCCAGCCCAGCTGCTCACGATGCTCCCGGTCATCTCTCCCCACCAGCAGTCCTTACCTGAACCTGCAAGTCCCATTTAACAAGCTTGCAAGGGCACTCCCACCATTCACACTATTTGTAGAGACTCCTGTCCCCGTCATTGACTGTGTCCCTGCCTGCTGGACCCTCTGGCTCTTTCACTGGAAACCAATTTCTTAGTATCTCCTCTTCATTACAAAAAACCCATGAGGGTCACATTGTTATGGAATCTGAAGGGAGAGCTGCAAGTTAAGTTCAGGCCTGTTCAAGTGCAGTTCAGGGTGGGTCCTTTTTTTTTACTTGTTAGGAAAGAGAGTCTACATAAATGTATTATCTTTCCCTCCCTTCTCCCAAATAACTTCTGAAATCATTTTCGATTTCAGTTCAGTTCGAAATACCGTGTGTAACTGGGTGTTCCCATAAAATTCCTCAGAATCTGAAGAGAAAGGAGAGCAGGGACATGCTCTTTGGCTCCTCTTCTCCACTTGGCTGGCCGGGCAGCATGCACCTTGCCCCGCGGCTTCCCTGCACCTAGGGGATGATGTCACATGGGAAAGGAGAGAGATTAACTCAGTTCAGGGATTAAAGAAACAAAAGCACTAGATCTCATTAGCTGTGCTGCTCTTGGAACAACACCACCTCCTCCCTCCTGCCACCACTATGCCAGTTGGCTTTTCTTTCAATATAGAATAATATTAATCCTTTACAGTTTTCAGTTCTATCTGGCAAGTCCTGAATTCTCTGATACTGAGGACTCGTTTGTGATTTTTTTTCCAGTCTTGCTCTGATAAAGAGTTGCTCACTTAAGTAGTCTCATTAACCCCATTATTCATGTAAACCACCTGCTGTTTGCTTGAGCAAAGAATGCATAAAAGTGAGCAAGAGCTTTGGGAAAAGTAAAATTTCTACTTATCCAGTTCAAATGCCCAGTGCTGCATATATTGTTAACAATGGCACCACAAACACTTCCCATAAAAGAACATTCGGGACCAAATCCGTGGCTTTTAAACTCAGTAACAGCCTGATTTCAACAGAATTTTGGATCAGGGCCATAAAAAGCAAACTACTTATAGAATCTAGCCTTTTACAAAATGAAGGATTGCTGGTAGGTGCATCACCAACCTTCACTATTTTAACATTGTGCCCTGACATACGCTATTATTCATTATTCTGTGGGAAAAAACCTGTATATGTAAATCCTGGGAATACAGTAGATTAAAATCAGGTAGTGTACTTAAACACATTTGTAATAATTAATAAAAAATTACAAACAGGTGAGAGAGGATAACTGCCTCTTGAAACATTTATTCTACTAGTAATTTTATTACCATTGAATTCTTGCCAGCCAGGAAACACCTAGAGGCTCATGTTTCACACCCAGTATTGCAGAGGTGAAAAGGTAGAACATTCTGCCTTAACAAGTATGCAAAGAGCAACTTCAAGCGGAAACAAGTTTAGCACCCAGTTCTTACTGGCTCAGCCACAGATAAACTCTCCATAACGACTTGCTTGCTTGCACAGTTCCTGCTGGAGTGTGAGCTCCTGCTTTGGATCTTGTGTGCAGGGAGGCATGCATGCACACATGCTCCCCAAATCAACTAGCCCTGTGAAGGCTTCCTCTAGCTGGGTCTCTCTTTTTCCACCTCACTTTCACACATTTAAAAAAAAAAAAAAAAAGCAAAACCCAAACAAAATCCACACATATCACAAGTTTATATTGAAGAGATCTAGCTCAACAGTTACATTATAATTACACTGGGTATGAACTGCATCTTTTCTAAACCAGCAACAAAACACTGTGGTGGAATAATTATTCATCTCTTTAAGAATAAATCCTTCTGTTGTAATATACTATACAACCCAGAGGCACAGTGGTCTCTCCAGACAACAGTAATTCTCACTATCCTTATCAAAAATGGCAGTTGTTCCTTTGAAGCAGACTGCCATGGCAAGGCCCTAGCTGAAAAGCCAATTTTGTTCTGTCACGAAAGGAACCTATCCCAACCCTGCATACACTAACAACTTGGCTCTCTGAAAGCACATAGAATAAACCTTTCCTGTTTGTCCCTGAGACTTGTACTTCTTTTCACTGTGTGTGATGTTGACTGGAAATCTAGATATACAGAACAGAGCAGACAAGGCTGATTCAAAGAGAACATTGAAATACTCAGTTTCAGCCAGATCCATCCTTCACCTCCAACCAGAAGGTCTTGAACATGCCTGTATTTATCCTCCAGAACTACCCTTATTTAGGAGTTCCAAAAAAGTACACATCAGGTATTTGTCCATTACTGTTGGTGCATGTATTCTCCAGATCATGTTCTGTAATGGTGACAATACGAAATGTGGACTCATAAACTCATTAAATGGCACCCAAAATATTTCTGTGCTCTGCCTGATGTCTCTTTCCATGAGGAAGAATTGGGCTTGGGGTTTTGCTTTTTAAATACAGGCCAAGCCACTCGCTTTAATGCAGATAAAAATATTGGCACTGGTATTGACGTTCCTGTAGCTAGTACCACATAATCCTCCAGCCAGAGTACTGGCACAGATGCAAGTACATACACCTTGAAAGGAACTGGTTGCAGACTGAAGTCCATCTGATTTGGCCCAGGAAGAACATGGTTTAAAATAAGCACTAGGAAAATGGCATTCTGAATGCCAGTCCGTATCATCTAGCTTTTCAAGCTGCTCTTGTATTCTGTCCCTCAGCAAAATGAAAAAGTGGAAAATGAACATGCTCTTGGGTACGAGATATTCTCATAATCATCAGGATCAAAGCATAGAAAGTTGATGCAGTTCACAGGGAGAAAAAAAGCCTTCTATTAAACCTATAGTGGCATATTAAAAAAAGCAGATGTTTTAGGCACACAAACCCCTCTTACGATAGAAACACAGGCTTTCTACTTATATTGTGCATGCAATCATTCAGACAGTGACTGGGAGCAATGACATGCTTTTGACCAGTAACACCACAGTGAGCACAACCCCAAAGTAATCCAAAGGCTCATATTTAAAGGTTTAAAGAACCACACACAATTATGAATTAAAATAAACAAGTCTATTCATAAAGCTGTAAAAGACAAACTAATAAGACTGTAAGCTATATACAAGGGTGTGAGAGAGAGAATTCATCCAGCTGCATGCGTATATCCATTACATTACTCAGATTTAATTTGTCCACAGAAGAAGGGAGGAGTCTTATACCCTATCATCTACCATGTGATGAGATCATTTTCATCCACAAAAAGCAAAAACAGGATCTTACTCCATCAGAATCCTGCATCTCCATCTAAGCATTTTACATCCACCACACGCTGGTCTAACTGACCAGACACATTATCACCTCAGGCACATTGTCAGCCTGCATATGGAGCCAGCTATAATTAGCTAAAAGATATAGTTGAAATTATTTTTATAAATAGGAAACGTGTGTCACGGGTGTGAGGGGAGAATGGTGGTTTATGATAATAAAGGTGGGTTAATGTTATTTTTATATATATATAGGGAGAATTTATACTTTGTTATAATTTGTTAGCACTCTGGACACATCATTTTTCATCATGTACTTTGAATGAGAGAAAGATACACTTTATAAGAACCCTCCATGCTTATATTATAGCATCATTCTCTCTTAATAGCCTTCTGGCTATCCACATGCTTCATAGTAGAAATTATCTGCCAAAATCACTTAATGTTGAAGATGTCATGGGACTGCAGGAAAAAGTCCATATTACAGTTTGTCTTCATTTCTTCTTCAATTTCTTTATTTTTCCATCAATCACAATAGTTGATTCCTTAATAGTGCCCTTGAGAATCCCTACCAAGAAAGCAGAAAGTCCACAAGCTCTCTCTCTCAGTCAGATGTTTCAAGTGTACTCTGAGGATCTTGTAAATCTTCTCTAATACAAAATGGATCATTCAGGTCTCAAAATGTTTAATATAATCTCTCCCTCAGTCAGCCTAAGGGACCACAATCCTCAGGGCTGCAGCCCTTCTCTAATTTTCTGAGGTTTTGAAAATGTCAACGCTAATCTTAGATTCATATAGGATTTTTTTAAGTAACTTGCTTGACCTTTGTGATTTGCAGATACTCTGATGTAAACCAATTACAAGGAAAGTTTATAACCTTCCTTTTTTTTTCCTTGGGTTATACATGGTCTTTCCTGCTGCTGTCATCCAGTAGCAGCCTTTAAGACTTGCAAAAAATCTATAGCCATTGCTGATCTGACCTCAAACTATTCTGCAGCTACAGATTATCTGTACCTACAGAAGGTACCAGTTCCCTCCTTGCTGCACAATGATAGAGGAAATTTCTCTCACAACCTGCAAGAATTGCCACCATAGCAGATCAGTAGTAAGAGTAATACCTGGCTTCTGTTAAATGCTTTTTATTAACTGCTTTCATGGAGTATTGCAATGGTGACAAAATATTACTGTCATTTTTAATGGGAAAACTCAAGCACTGGGCAATTCTGTATGTTCAAGGTCATTTAGTAGGTGAAGCACAGAGATGGAAATATAGGCTTGGTTTTCTAAGGCCACATGTAGGACACTAACCTTACTAACATGAGCCAGTGCTGTTCAGCAGATGAACCAATCAATCAAATACTTTCTTCCATTTTAATACTTGCTCTGACACCTAGGCCATCTAATAGCCTTGGTTAAGCCAATGAGAGAGGAATCACTTTAAATAGGCCCATGCCAAGGTTTTTTATCCACACATGCAATTTAGGTTTTCACAATTTGCTTCCTGTTTCTTATCTTCCACAAGGATATGCATATTTAATAAGTGACTTTTTAAATTGTGTACCTTACACTGCCAATTGTGTCCTGATTGATACAATCTGTAGATTGGCACCCATAATAGAACCCAAGGTGCAAAAATGTGTCTTCTCCTCACTAAGTATGCATTCATGGGAGAACTACCCTTCAGAAATATGACCGAAAATTATGCCAGATGATGCATGACAGTTGCCCAGCAGTCTCCAAAACTCCATCTTACTTTGTCATTTCTGTATCTTAAAATAGGAGCAACATTCATAGATCATATAATGAATAATATAATTCAGCTAAATTTGCCAGGAGGTTGGAGGACTTAATTGATCCAAGACACAAAAATGGTCCTCTACTGGTTAGAAACCAGTCACATCTGCAAAGAATACAAACAAGTTTTTCAAGCATTTCACAGTATTAAGAACTAAGCAGAGTATTCCAATAGTTTCCAGTGTTACTTCAATATTCTTCTGTAATGCCATTGTATTCTGGCAACAGACACTTGTGCACATGGAGCATATGTGACTCAGTGAAGCATCTCCCTGCATCTCAGTGCAATGGAGATGGACCCTTGATTACGTGTCCAGCAACTGTAATTACTGCCACAACACTGATACTTAGGAAGCATGTCTGCAACACCTTATGGATTATAGGGAAAGTCACATGTGATTTTTTTTTTTCCTTTTCAGATGCCTTGCTACAACAGGGAAAAGGCAGAAGATAATCTCTACTTTTGTCCAACATTCACTCTACAAACACTGTCTGAAAGTGATGTGATAACCTAAGGACTCTGGTAATGAGAACAACTTTCCTACTCACGGGTGTAAGAAAGTTGCTTATATGAAATTCTCATCAATTTTCTCATTATTGTCCCCATTCCAATAATGAGCTTCAAAATAAAGAGAGTGTTCCATCAACACCATTTCCAACATGGCCATTCCTGTTGTATTTCTAGACCTTAGGTTTGCATCTCTCCTTGTATTTCTTGGGTAGATATGTTGGAACTAATTGCCTGCAGGAGGCTCTGTAGCTGTATTACCCTAATGAATGAACATACCTTGGGATAAATTATTTTCAACAAGTACACTCCCTTGATTTACTTTTCTTAACATCTTTGGTAAAGTAACTTGTGAAGTAGCTGGTAATCTCCCAACCTTTCAAACAGAGTTAATCCCTTTTATAAGAAAGGTTGTAAATATAAATACAGAAATAAACATATGAAAAACACAGACAGTGATAGGGAAAATATCTTTAGCTGGAGTAGATTTTGCAAGCATTCCTAATTTTATTACATTACAACCAGAATTACTAAGCCATCATTCTGCAAAGGTGTAACACCTACTGTGAGTGTCATGGAGAACTGTGAAGTTTCCTTATGCAGCAGCACCATTACAGAAACACCTCTGTGTTAAAAATAACTTCAAGCTTATCTATTCTGAAGCATTCCTTAACCCTTAAAATGTTTCCTCTACTATCTGATGCTTTAATATTCACTCACCTTATGTTACAGAAAACAGCTGTGACAGCAAAAGCTCTTCTTCTGTCAAAGGATGGTACTTCTCTTTACTGCTTCTATACCTGTAATAAACACACACGTGAGTGTGGTAAGTTGAAATAAAAAAATCCACAGTGCATCATCTATTAATTTTGTGTCTCTCTCCTTGTCCTCACCTAAGGTGTCACTGCCATGACCCTCTCCTACAAGTGGCACTGAGGCCCCTGTCTGGGCTGGCTGAATTCACCATTCCTCATGGCACCCACTTCCACCTCAGTGTCCTACAACACTGCTGAGGGCAAATAGCAAGCCCAACATATGTCCCAGCATATACATTAATTGCTTTTAAAAAGAGAAATGAAGTGTTTCCCAAGAGGGGTGAGGAACAGAATTGAGCTAAATAAACTTAAAAACATTTGTCTATCAGATGGGTCCTTGGTGACAAGAACACTCTATCTGCTACAATACGTGCAGGAGCACAGAAGAACAAGATTCTCCTTGCAATGGTCTTCACAAGAGCTTCCTCTTCCAGGAGTGAACTGTCAACCAGCCAAATTCATAGACCTAACTTCTACATACTTCATCATTCAGCTCAGTATGACAGATATCTGAGAGGTAAGAGAAGTAAAAAGTATTGAAAAAGAGAGGAGTCCTATTCACAGCTGCAAAATACAATGAGCTCAGGGCAGCGGGGTAGCTGGCTGAGGCAGCTTGAGAACCACAAAGCTTTTAACTTTTCAACTTTGTCCTGGTGGTTGTTAACACAGGGTACAGCCTGTCCTAAAAAAGGTTTTCTTTGTGTATATAACACAGTGTTTCTTTGTAGAATCAACAACATCTCAGACCAATGAAAAACCACCAACAGTCTCCTTCCTAGGAACTGCATTCTTGATTCTCATTCACTACTTTATCCACCAGCTGTTTTAACTGATTAGTCAAAGGCATACTCCTTGTTGACATCAAATGTGTGGCAAAAACAAGCGTATAAATGAATAATTATTTCCAACACTTGCAATGAGATTAAGCGCTTATTGGATTAGGAAAATAACAGGATTTAATGGGGTCATTTATGCTGTGACTCTAGTATAAAAATGCACAGTGCATGCATACATATCAGATTACTATCTCTATAGTCCATCTAGTTATAATAATTTAAATATTTTATCTCTCCAGCACTAAGGCATTTCTAATCGCTTCCTTTTTAATACACTCCAGGTGAGTGTCCTTGGGCATCTCTGTAGGGAACACGTGACACAGTTGTTATTGCCATTAGTGAACATGCATTTTTCAGCATGAGTTAATTTTGGTACCTTATAGCTTTCCCAGATCCAAGGAGATGCCTTTTAAGCCTCAGGCACGAACTGCAAATGTCTCTCACTGCTTCCCATTCTGTATGTTGCTGGAGTCATCACAGGTTCCACCAGCCTTCACTGCAGCATTCTTGCAGCTTCCTGGGAAAAAGACAGGGACGGGAAAGGATCATTTGGTGAATTCACACATGTACCATTGTATTGGTTGTGTATGACAAGGTTTTGGTGGCATGAGAACTGACCTTGGTGAGAAGAGGCTTGGGGCTACCCCATGCTGGACATGGCTAGCTTCAGCAAGCTCTCCAGTGGACACACCACAGGACTCAGCTGAGCTCACCAGGGGAGTCTGTGGTGCCTCGGTGGAAGCATACTAAGAAAAGGGTGGAAAACAATGGAAGGCAGAAGAGGAGGTGGAAAACAAATGAGAAAGAGCAGAGGAAACATCAAAGTCAGAACCACACTCAGAAGCAGAAACTTAGCTTGAAGAAAGTGATGCAGAAACGTAGCTTTAAGAAAACAAATGATATACAGTCGAACATATACTCTCATCCTGAGAGGAGACCACATATCTAAATACCATGCTGTGGTTCCCTAGCAAAGCCATGTGGGTAGAAAGACCCAAGAGGTGGGTCTACAAGACTTTTCCAAAGAATGAATGGAAGCATTTTTGGAGGTAAAGGCATGGCTGACTCTGATCACAAAATGACTATATTGTTGCAAGAAAATGAGGACAAATGAGGAGGAAATAAGGATGCACATCTTCACCTATGTAAAAATCCTAAAGCCCAAGACTGGAACACGCTGAATCAATATCTGAGCTTCTTTTCTGGGCTAGGTCTGTGGGTGTGTCTTATTCCCTGCAGTGCAGGATTTGCTTGCACTGACTGCAGCCAATGCTGAACCCTACATCCCATTCATGCTTGCAGTAACCATGGCTGGACCAAGCTGGACTTTTTGCACTTGCTCAAACACTCTGTATATGAAACAGATATAGATATGCACATCTGCTCACCCTGTTCATCCACACTCATCACATCTACCTAGTCACTGCCTGAATAAATTGACTGAAATTCCCTCAGCTCGAGATCAAATCAAAAGGGGGATAGCTTATCTGATACTTTGCTCCATACCATCATACTGGACTGTACCCAGGTGCCACCCTTATAATTTGCATTTGAGTAAAAGATCATGCTACCTAAAAGGAGGCAATGTGTTCCCAGAGGAGGGCAAACACTGGTTCAACAACTCTGTGATTTAATCCATATACGTTCCTCAGATTGTACTGTCAAATCTTTTCCCTTTTCCTTTTTAAACTCAAAAATACAAAATGTTAGGATAGTGTGCATTAATTTAAACCAAGAAAGTAGTTCTTGGACAGAAATCAGGATATCAGTTGTGGTTTCTGCAAATAAGCTACAGCAGGACAGGTCATAAACTCTATATAACACTGTTTCATACAGAACATCATGTACAGCTTCAGTATTCACATTCAAGTAACAGTGAAGGTAAGTAACTTAAAGGGGTTTTGTTCACTTTTAAATCCGTTATCATGTGCATTTGCTGTGCAAACTACACAACACAACTTTTATGAAAACTTGAGAAAAATTCACTCCATGCTATTCACTTATGCACTCACCACATAAACACACAGATGTGCACACACACTCACTCCTATCTACATCACTGACCAAAGCTGAAAATAAAACTATTTTTCCTGTGTCTTGTGCCTATCACAGCATTGTTGCAAAGCCTTTCCTGCTTGCAGCTGTCTTATGTATGAGGATTCCTATGCTCAGCACGGAATTTCTACTTATCCACTTTATTTTTGTTCCATGAAATACATTTCAACAAACAAATTCTGCTTGACTCAAAATAATGTGATCTTTTACTTCTTATAGATCTTTACTCTTTCCCTACTTGCAGATGTCTTGCCATATTTTCACAGTTCTTTTCTTACTGTCTTCCTTCCTGAGTTTCTCACATCTGTCTCCTCTCAAATGTTTCTTATGTTTTCAATCAGACAGACAGATGTGATCCCATGCCCAATTCATCATCCAAGGATGATGACCCATACAACAGTGTCTCCTTTTCCCAGAACATCTCCCTCCAATTTCTACAGATGGGCCCAGTCTCAGGCTTCCTTTGAACACCTCTCTACCTGCACAGAGCTCATCCTAATTGAAAAACTGCTCTCCTCCCTCTGTGGATAGGGGATGTATTTTTATTTACAGAAATTCATGTCTGTTTGGTGGTCAAACCTCATAAATATCATTCATGTATCTGAGCTTGAAACACTGAGCTCAAAAAAGTTGACTCGGGTCAGAGCAACCTCTCAGCTGAAAAGATGTCACACCATTTTCTTTGCTGGCTTGCCTTTAAAGACAAGGACATATTCAAGATTTTAGCCTTTCAAATCCATGTGTATGACCAGTCTGAATTAAGCAGGGGATTGCGTTGTCCTCTGTGATCATGATGTTTTGCATCAGCTACTCTCCAGATGTGAACAGTGTCTCAGTGCAGAAACGTGTTAGTACAAGAGACAGCACTTGGCTGGCAGCTGGAGTGTGTAACTAGAAAGGAACTCCTGTCTGGTATGTGCAGCAAAACACAACATATATCCCACTACATATCCCACAACACACATACCACTGTACTTCCCAAAAGCCACACATCACAGCAAACCAGTCTGAAACCAAAGCAAGCCAGAAGATGGATGGTCAAGTACAGATCTTTGTTTGTAGAAGTGGCAGGCTAAAAATGTGAGCTGCTCTATGCACAAAGGATAAGCTTTAACAAATACACCCAAAACATAATGTTAATCTGCTTAAACAACTGACCCAATGTATTTGTCATACATACACTTTGCCACACAGATAGTGTCCCTGCTGCCCACATGTGGGCATCTACCTATGGCTAAACACGGGTCAAATGCAACACTGTCACACCAAACAAATCCCCATCCCACTGTGCTCATTAAAAGTACTTATTTATATATTGACAACTTCTGTGACTGAAAGCAGGTGGGATCTGGACATAGACTTGCAGTCTGCTTAAAGCCTCTTACACAGGTTTTAACTTGTGTCTTAATTCCTGTTTTAATACTCATTTTTCACTTAGCTTGAACATAAGAGAGAAAAAAAAAACAAAACAAAACAAGGAGTCAGTCAGAAAGAGTATATTTCTTCATAACCAGCAGCTCAGATTTCAGACACAGGATCTGCTTTAGCTTTTGTATGAAATGCACAGACTTACATTGACAAGTGATGTCATACAGCTGAAGGACATAAATGTCAATATGTGATGGATGGTTTATGTAGTCACAGACTTAAAAAAAACTGTAGTAGGCAAAGTGGAGTGATTATTTTTTAAACACCCTGGAGAACTTTAGGTAGGGTATATTGTTCAATAGGATATGTGATGGCAGGACTAGGAATAATGGATGTAAAATGGAAGAGGGGAGTTTCAGCTAGATATAAGAAGTTCTTTATTGTGAGGGTGGTGAGACACTGGAACAGGTTACCCAGAGAGGTTGTACATGTTCAAAGTTTCTTCTCCTATATGGCCGAATTAGGCACTGAGCAACCTGGTCTAGTGGGAGGTGTCCCTGTCCATGGCAGGAGGGTTGGAACTAGATGATCTTTAAAGTCCCTTCCAACCCAAACCAGTCTATGACTTATCTTAGTAGGTGCTTGCATATGTTCTGCATTTTTCAGAACTAGGTCCCTATAGGTCTGCTGTTGTAAGGACAGAGTGGTCATCTTTTGACATGGGAGGATTTACTGAAAATATCTCTCAACAGATGTTTTTGTGTATTTTCGGCCTTCAAGAAATATACTAAATAATCTATAAGAATGGATAAATGACTCACTTCTCATCAGCTGTGGGACTGGTAGCATTCGTCGTCCATTTAGAGGTTGGAACCTGTCAGCACAATCACATCTGCATGGGTCAGGATGGAGGTTCAGAAACAGCCAGGAAAATGGAGGTTTGATGCTCATGCTGGGCTGCACTAACCTTATGGTATCATTTCCACCAATGTGTGTGAGGTGAGGTCTCTCTGAGTTCTTTACAGCCCTTTCCACTCCAGCCCCTGGTTCCAGCCTCACAGAGAGTGGTTTGTGAGGCCCACAAGAGAGAAAAACAGTGTGATGATTGTGAGTTTCTGCACCTCCACAGGAACAGGTGACCTACATGGAAAGTGTCTTTGCTGTAGAAATAGGGTGCACAATATGTCCTTGAGATAATACTTTAAATTATAACTGAAAGCTCCCCTTGCACAAGCTCCATCCAAAGCAGGAAGATGTTACAGAGTAGGTTTTGAAGATGGTTTTCTGATTTCTAAGTTAAATTAGCACTTTATAATACAACCAAGGTAGCACTATGCCAGTGGCATTTGTGTAGGGAAGGCAAGACTGTTACAACAAGGTCTAAAAAAAAATCCCCTAAATATCACCACTATGCAAAAAGTAAAGTTATTTAAGGGAACCGTACATTAATTCAACTAGATACATAAGGAAAACTGACATGCACACATATCAATACGATGCTCAACCTCTTGGAAATCAGTTAAATCATACAACTGGCTGAAACTATGAGTCTCAAACGAAGTGTTACCAATTGAAATGCACTATGAGGCAGATCCTGATAATGGAGCTCTTTCTCTGGTCCATAGTTTCTTGCCATACTATATGCATCAGAGTAGCTTGGACTAAGTGAACTGATACAGTGGGAACAGGAATGCTTAATCTCAAAGGCGGCTGTATTTTTAAATATATTTTTTAGCACTTCGTGATGTATTTGCCTGTGCCAGGAGACTTAAATATTTAAACAGGGTGACAAAGTTCATTTCAACCTCAATGACAGTCAAACCCCCTGACATCCCCCTTTTGTAATGTGAGAAGAATTTTCTTCATAGAAACAGTTCTACCTCACAGGAGCAAGGGGAGGGGGTGAAAAAACCCCACAGGCCAAACTTCTGTTAGAACTTTTAAAGCTGTGAAAGCCATTGTGATGCCTCTCTGACCTGTGCTTTCCTATCCACTACCGGTAGCCATTAATTTTCAAACTCAGCTGTAAGCACATGAAGCCGTGGAAAGCCAGCTGCAAACTTGGGACAGCAGCAGCAAGGAGCAGCGTGCCCGAGCAGCGGCAGACCCGGGGATGAGCAAGCACCTTTAAAATGTGACGGAACAAGAAACACCTCTTTTTCTTCTTGCCTGGCGTGGCCTCTCGGGCTGTCGCGGGTCACCTCCGCAGGAAGCCATCTTGTGGTCCGCCAGGGCAACGGCAAGCGCCGAGCGAGGCCCGGCCGCCCGAGGGGGCTTGGATTGGTGGGGGTCTCGCCGCACCGGGGAAACGGGATAAATCCATCCCCATTTTCGCTTTTACGTCTTACTTATTTTGCTGTTATTTTTCTTTTTTTTAAGAAGTAACAAGGAGTATGGAGAGGCCGAGAGGAGCCGGGCAGGAAGAGAAGCGCCGGGCGCTCCCCGCTTTGCCGTTTCTCTCTCCTAGAAATGGAGCCCAGCGCCCGGGCCGCGCCGCTGCCGGCGGAAAGGGAACAGAAAACAGCGATGTCCCGAGCGCACCTGGCTGCTGGCAGCCCGCTTCATCGCACCGTGAAGCGAAAAGCATAAGGAAATGGGAAAATGCAAAAATCATGCCCCGTGCTCTCAGTCCAGTTCCCCGACAGACTTAAAAGATGGCTGCCTGCAGAGTTTGCAGCTGGCAGGAGTCCACCGGACCCTGGATCTTCACACAGGAGCGTGGCTGAAGCTGCTGATGTAGCCACGGTTTTGACACCTATGTCAGAGAATCATAAGGTTGGAAAGGACCTTCACAGGCCAAGCCCCTGCAGTGAGCAGGAACATCCTGCACCAGGCAGGTTGCTGAGAGCCTCAGCGAGCCTGGCCTTGGATGTCTCCAGGGGTGGGGTCTCCAACACCTCTCTCTTCCCTCTTGGCTTCTTCCTTGAGAGTCCAGCCAGAGGCACAAAGATGATGAAGGAATTAGAGCATCTCCTTTAAGAGTAAAGGCTGAAGGAGCTGGGTCTCTTGAGCTTGGAGGAGACTGAGGGGTGACCTCAATCATGTCTATAAATACATAAAGGGTGAGTGTCAGGGGGATGAGGGGGATGGAGCCAGGTTCTTCTAGTGACCTCCAGTGGTAGGACAAGGGGCAATGGGTGCAAACTGGAACACAGGAGATTCCACAGTAATATATGAAAAACTTTGTCAGGATGATGATGAGAGAACAGTGGCACAGATTGCCCAGAAGGGGTGTGGGATCTCATTCTCTGGAGACATCCAAACCCCACCTGGACACCTTCCTGTGTGACTCTGCTCCAGCAGAGGGATTGGACTAGGTATGGTCTCGAGGTCCCTTCCATTCCTTGGCATTCTGTGATTCCACACAGTGGACAAGACATTAATTATGTCCCATAGGAAATGAAATTGTCATTGCCTCCATGTGAGGGGGAGGGAGGAATAGAAGTTTTTCAAGGACTTCAACTTCCCTTGCACCCAGGGAGAAGGCAAAGAAATTAAGTTGTTTCTTCTGCCTCCACTTCCAACCTGCCCTATGTGCCAGCCAATGTGGCCAAACAAGAACAAGAGGATCTTGTTATTCCAACATATTACTCTAGAAACAAAGCAAGTCTGACATGTTTATACCTCTCCCATGCTGCAAACACTAAAGTCTCTGCCCCATTCTTCTGCTTGTGCAAATGGTGGAGGTGCTTAGGAAAGCAGTGAGATAAGCAGCACAGCCTCAAGAAGTGCTTTGAGAGCAAAAAAAGAGTGATTGGCCACCAAATATTTGTATACATTGCTGTAGGATTTAGCAGAAAGACAGCAGCCTTCAACCAGCTTCTCCAAGACCAAATGTCTGCTGATACACTTTGTTACACTGCCAGAATTGCAATTAATAGGAAAAATGTTCCTGTTGATGCTCTGTGTGATACAGAGTGATGAGGTCTCTGCTTAGCCACTCTCAGGGGATCCTACAAGCCCTACAGAGCCTCATCTCACCACTTGGAATAAGCAGCTTCCCTGCCCAAGACAGCAAGTAACCAAAATACTCTTGACACACACTGACATAGTCAAGATGGAGCCCATAAAAAAGATAGAGCCCATAAAAATGCTGGAGCTAAAAATTCCCCCCCTCCCCCTCTGGCTCTGAGGGATGGCGACCACCCAGGCTGGCACAGCAAGCTGGCACTGTGTAGCTGCATCAGTGTGGCACTGTGCCCACTTCATCAGCTCTTCCAAGAGAGTTTCCTCACTGCCCTGGGTCACGTCTTTCTCACAAAGATTTTGCAGGGATGTCATAACCATACATCCTCTCATACGCACAGTTAAGAATTAGAGCTTTCCTAACTCAGTATAATTATCAACATGAGAGCGATTAGATAGGATATCAAATAGCTTGCTATTAAAATGCCAGTGAAGAACATTAAAATCTACCAGTTGGCACAAGAAATCCTGATATCAGAATACTAAAGCCCACAACCTGTAGACTGTTTGGTTTGTATCAAATTATTTATATGCTATGGGATGTATTTTCTAAGTTCCATCTGTCCTGTGTTGTGAGTGGACACTACAATTCATCATGTAGGTCTTCAGGTAAAGAGGAATTGATACTTAGTGTGGCTGGCTTTTGCCTAAGCCCATGCCTTTATGGTCTGACCTTACAATATTATTTTAAATTCAGCTAAAACATTAATTGGAGATCCTGATTGATAGCTGATTTTTTTCATCACTGAACTGATAAAGTAAGCCATAATGAGAACTTTCTGGATAATGTCATTCTCCTCAGTTATTAGCATTTGTCCTGTTTCAGGAATACGTATTACAGAAAAAAAAAGACACTTAGGTGTTGATGTAATTATGTAGCTCTTCAGAGTGAAAGAACTATTAGATAGAGCACAGCTTCATAAAGCAATGTTTACCTCCTTTTAATTTCTCTGATTTTTTCCAAGTCTGTCAGTTTTATGTATAATTTTTCATCTTGTCAAATGAAGTTGATAACACTAATTTCACAGAAATAAAGGTCGACATTCATAAACTTTAATAACAAGCTGACACATGCCTGTGTCTGTGAATGGAAAGGGGGATAAAAAAAAAAGGCCTTGTTTTAGTAGGCAAACAAATTTCAGTTTGCATTTCACAGGGGATTATCATTAGTGTTGAGCAAACTCAATGTCTGTGAACATCTTACACCATTCTTATGGTCCACAAGTTTTGCAGAGCTGACTTGACTTTGTAGACTTTTCTTTAGTATACTTTAAACATGATTGGGGTTTGGGTTTTGTAGAGTAAGAATGAGGATTGTGCTGTAACTTAGCAGGTAGGAAAAAACATACAGAAACCTAATGTACCAGATGTACAGATTTAGGCAGTGCTGCACTTAAAACAGTGGTTGGGTGACATTCTAGGTTAAGTTGCTGTGATTTATGCTTTCTTTAGCTCAAAAAATATTTTGCCCAGTCTTGGCTCTCTTTTAGTATACTTAAACATCTCCAAACTTAGTTAATTACCCAGAATCATTTTGATTCACAATCATTGACTAATTTGTGGGTTCCTTCTTGTCCCTTTCACGTGAATTCTCAGCTCTTAATCTAGTTTGCCAGAAAAAGCTTTGAGAAAGTTACAGTGTGATTCACAGGTTGTGCTGTTGTTACAGTAATGAACTCCCAGTGAATAGTACAAATATTACAGAATTGTTACTCTTGTGGGAATTAATTATGATTCTTTTTTTTTTCTTTGGAAGCAGTGGTGGGTTTTGCAGCTCTTTTTTTATAACTGCATTTATTTTAAAGTCTGAAGCTTCTGTAAGAAAGTTATTTTTCCACTGAAAGTTGCTACAGCTCATCTGTGAGGAGCGAGATTCTCATTTAATAATAGAATGTCCAAAGGAAAAAGTGATAATTGCAAATAAGCAAAAGAAAACCACTATTTCACTGGTCATTGATCTCAGATGATCCAAAATTTGGGGGAAACTTTCCTTAATTGGCATGAACAATGTAAATCAAGCCAGAAACATAAGCCTGCTCAAATGTTTGTAGAAGTGGAATGAAAATTAGCACATTGAGAAAGGGGTGACATATTTTTAACCTTTCTGCAGGCTTTCCTGTGGTGATAGCAATTGCTCTCCTTGTTTTCCAGGCAGTTGTGGAGGACAAGAAATGGGAGGAGTGCTTGGGACAAATGGTGCATCTGTTTGAAGGTACAGGCAGCAGCTGGGCTGGGTTCAACGAGTTCACTGATGATGATTCTTGAAATTACTTATTCTTGGTGATGCCCCAAGAATAAAAAAAGGTAGATCTGGATTTATGAGACAGGAACTGACAGTCATTCTGCAGCAGCATGGAAGTTCATAGTTTACTCAGCAAAAGCTTGCATTCTGGTGTATTTTAGAAATGTTGGTTACTTCAGTACTTGAGAATCCATTCTTGCTGGATTCTCTTAGTTCTCTGGAACAGAAATTAATTTCGTAGTTTCAGAGTTTGAATTTCACTTGTCGTTTGTCATATTCGTAGAACTGTGATACAAACAAGATCATTTAAGAACACTTAAGTGCATTTAAGAACAGTTTTGAGCTCACAACGGGCTGTCCCTGACCCAGAATTGATAAATTCACAGGATAGAGTCTTTGTCTCTAGGAACTGACACAAGTGATCTGACAGGAGTAGCCTGTGAATAAAGCTGTAGTTTCAGACATGCCAGAATAAAAGGGAGCAATGAAAATCATTAGTCATTAGTAATGTGAGTAAAATTCTTTAGATGCATAGTGTAAAATCTTTAAAAATACATTCTTGCACATATGTGTTCAGAATCAAATTCAGTCACAGTGATGAGGCATTGAGCAACATGGTCTATTAAGGAAGTGTCCCTGCCCATGGCAGGGGGGTTGGAACTAGAGGATCATTAAGGTCCCTTCCAACCCAAACCATCCTGAGTCTACAGTTGCTGTAGAACTTTAACAATAGAGAAGACACACAGCATTGCCTTAGCTGCAAAAACCCAAGAAGCCACTTGCAACAGCATTTGTTAGAGAAGATCTTGACATTTTTATGAAGGAGTGGCTTGGTCACAGTTTGGTTTTTCCTCAACCAGACTTCATCTATATCCCTATCTCTGCCCATGTCCTGTATTACTGGGGCTGTACACACTTCTGATGGTGTTAAACTCACATCCCCCAGGGCATTTCCTGTGCATTGTGAAGCTCAGGTTCTTCATAGTCCAGGCTCACTGGACTAGATGACCTTTGAAGGTCCCTTCCAACTCAAAGCTTTCTGTGATTCTATGTGTTTTCCACAGTCTTTTGGGAATGTAGGAAGTCAATAATATTCTTACCATGAAATGCCACGTGACCACATCCCTGTGTTGTCAGTTGTTGGCAGTAGATACAGATCATTTAGCTCAGTGTATTTCACCTGCCAGAGGAGAATGTGCATGCAGTCAAACCACTTGTATTGCTCAGTGCTGGAAATGTCAGACAGTCTATCTATATATATCATATGTGCATCCTGTAGCAAAAGGAACCAGAACAGCTCTAGCGGGTTTTGTTGCTATTGTGCTAATGTGACCAGCTAGCTTGTGAAAGTTATGATGGGAAAACTCTCCTTGAATAATTTTCATGGAGAATCACAATCACCAGGTTTGGCAAATGATGCAGACCAGCATTTCACAGCATTGCAGTGGCCAGTAATACCACTGCAACATTTAATTGCCAGCACTAGTTTTCCCTCACATAAGAAAGGAAGAAAATAAATTGGAGGAAATACAAACAGTAAATAAATATGTTCACGGCGAGTTCTAATTGGTATTTGGTTTTAAATTGTAAGTGTGACAGTGGTACAACACAAGGAAGCTCTTGGGTTTTCCAGAAGGAATATTTCTGAGCCCTGTGTTGAATTAAAGGAGCTGAAAAACTGGGGGCTCAGAAAGACGTGCAAAAAGTTAAGCAAAAGCCTGAATCACAGAATCACAGAATATCAGGGATTGGAAGGGACATTAGAGATCATCTAGTCCAGTCCCCCTGCCAGAGAAGGAACAGTTAGGTCAGGTGACACAGGAAGGCATCAGATGGGGTTTGAATGTCTTCAGAGGAGACCCCCATGCCCTCTCTGGGCAGCCTGTGCCACTGTCCTGTCACCCTCACTGTGAAAAAGTTTTTTCTTAGAATTTTGTGGAACTTACTGCGTTCCAGTTTGAATGTTTGCCTACTTGGGAGAGCTACTGAGCTCACAAAACTAGTTGGTAGTTCTTTTCATGGTGAAACACAAGAAGTACCATCTTCCCGTGAATCTGTGTTTTCTGCATGAAATATCAAGTGTCATCAGCAATGAATAAAGTTTATCTGACGTTTTGCAGCCTCATTTAAAGGCATCCGACAGGATATTTTGATGCCAACAAGTTTTTTATTTTTTCTAGAGGAAACAAATTTTGTGCTCGTCCTTTCTGAAAAGTTCTTTTTCTCCTGTGCAAGGGTACTAGCAGTACTTTAGGTACTTATAGTCGTGCAGTTGAAAAGAAGTAACCTACCAAGAAAAAAAAGGCAGTGTAGCTGAGTGGGCTAGTTTTGCCCACTCTGTGCAAAAAAGTGGGATTCATNTTGGGCCCACCTCTCAAGCCTGTCAGGGTCCCTCTGTATGGCATCCACTCCCTCTGGAGTGTCAACTGCACCTCACAGCTTGGTGTCATCTGCAGACTTGCTGAGGGTGCACTCAATCCAACTGTCCATGTCTCCAACAAAAATAAGTAGATACTTTCCACTGCTTCACAGCTGGCTTGTTTCATGAAGCTTGTCACTGTTTCTGTACATGTTGTTGGTTTAGCCATTCCTAGGAGGTTTACTGTGAAATTGTCTTTCCAATTGTCTGTGAAGGGCAAATAGGGATTAGATCAGGTACCTATGAGACTTAGAAACCCTGAGGTCACATCAAAATTAGTCTGGACCACCAATACATGATGACTCGGATTAAACTGCTTTTCTGAGAACTACTAAAGTGAAGGCTTTTCATTCCTCCTTGTTCTCCTGGCTGAATGTTACAGCAAAAGTGTGATGAGCTGGATGCCTTGCGTTTCAGACCCTGTAACAAGAGAAAACCTTGATCTGACCTTGTGGATATGTGGGGAGAGCTGTGAAAAAGCAAGTATCACCTGTAGTAGAGGCTGCCTTCTGACTGCAATAAGACTTATGAAAACAGAGCCCAGGCTCTTACCTGCCCTCTGGAAAGAAACCCTTGTTTTAGATGGGGAGATTTTGGTGCAAAAAGTGCTAGGAAGCCATGCAAGTTGTCATTAAATGATAGAGAGGAGTTGGCAGTGATGAAACTTTCTCTTCCCTCTTTCCCACTCCCTACTTCACAGGATTGCCAAGACAACTAGATGTTGGGCTTTGAGATAAACCAGATACCTGAAACAAGTAAAAGTAACCCTTCTGGCTGCCTTATGACCAAAGTATTATTCTTGAAGGGCTCTTGGAGACCAATTTTAGTGCTTATTTTATTTAAAATAAATAAGACAAAAATTATTCATTGTCTTATCAGAAAAACACTAGTGTTGAGCATTATAAAGTGGTGCATCATGCCTTTTTCAATTCATAGATTTTTTTTTTAATGGCCAGAAGAGACTGAAGGTTATGAAGATGATTTCAAGTTCATGGAGAATAAATGAATCAAGTTTTGAGTGAGAAGTAAAAATTGACACTCTAAACTTACAACTATATTGGTAGGATACCTAAACATGCAAGACTGCTCATTTTACAAAGAGAAAGAGAATGAGAGATACCCTTAACAAGAGAACACACATGGTCAAGGGTAAGTTTTTGAGTGATAAGTTTATCCCACTGTTGCTTGTTAAAGCTATCACTTCCTAATTTAAATAGATTGTTGGGAAAAACCCTGCTAAATAATAGATGGGGGAAAGTGTGCATTGCATGCAGTCAAAGAGGGAGAGAATAAGCAGAACAACTAATAAGCAGAGCTTGGCAAGGGAAACTTTAAAGGCCAGTGCTCAATGTCACACGCAAAAGAGGAGATGGAAGGTGATGGGCCAGCTCCTTTAATAAAACAGCAGTGGCATTTTGGTTGTTGAATTATTAGCATAACATGCACCATATTGGAATTCTGTTACTTTAAGAAAATGCCTATTATGATGTTCATGCTAAAATGCTTTCTTAAAGAGCTGTGAAAGTCAAGGTGATCAGATGTTAGCAGGAAAAAAAATCATTAGAAGTTCATCCCCATCAGTGCCCTGATTGAGAGTGTAGTCTCAGAGTGAGTTTTGACTCTTCACTTGAATATTGCAACATTCTGCTTTCAGTCTAGCATGGTTTCCTGAGCTAGAGAACCGAGTGACAAAACGCCTATTCAAAGAAATGTTATTTTGATTCCTGCAGCTGAAGGAGGAGCTTCAACATCATTTTGTCATCTGCCTCTCCATTTCACTTGCTTGGACAACTTTCTCTCTCCATGTTGAAGGAACTTTCCACCATCACTGGTTAAAGTCATCTCTTTCTTTCAGCTTCATCACTGTCAATGGTGTGGTTAGTATTAGCCTGTTTATGTTTTAGGGCTTCTTCTCCTACACAGAAGAATCACAGAATGTCAGAAATTGAAAGGGACCTTAAGAGATCATCTAGTCCCATGCCCCTGCTGGACCAGGAACACCCACCCAGACCAGGTCACACAGGAAGGCATCCAGGTGGGGTTTGAATGTCTCCAGAGAAGGAGACCCCACACTCTCTCTGGGCAGTCTATGTCACTGTTCTCTCACCCTGACATTCTTATATATTTATGGAACCTTCTGTTTTCTAGCTTATACCCATTGACCCTTGTCCTGTCATTGGATGTCACTGAGAAGAGCCTGGCTCCATCCTCCTGACACTCACCCTTTCCGTATTTTATAGACATGAATGAGGTCACCCCTCAGTAACCTCCAAGTTCAAGAGACCTAGCTCCCTCAGCCTTTACTGAGAAGGAAAGCTCCAATCCCTTCATCATTTTTGTGGCTCTGCAATGGACTCTCTCAAGCAGTTCTCTGACCTTCTTGAATTGAGGGCCCAAGTTGCTCAGTGCCTCATCCAGCCTGGCCTTAAACACCTCCAGGGATTGAGGGGGCATCCACAACCTCTCTGGGCAACCTGTCCCAGTGTCTCACCACCTTCACAGTACCTCACAGTAAAGAATTTCTTTCTTATCTCCACCCTGAGTCTCCCCTCTTCCAATTTCCTTCAGTATTCTCTAGAGAGATTTTAGAAGGGGAGGGAAAAATGCTCTGTATCTTTCATGGCAGAAAATAAACTCAGATTTACTGAATCTTTCTAAATTGCAGGAAATATTAGAAGCCTAACAGAGTAGAATAGGAGCAGAGGGGAGCTTCTCTACATCCAATGTGGTAACTAAAAGGCTTCATTCTTTCCTGGAGCAAACTTCGGAGTTCTGAAAATTTTACTTCCATTGGAAAATCATTTTTTGCTGAGCTTTAACCGTAACTTTTTGGTTTAGGGTGTGATTTTACTATTTGCTTATTCATTAGGGTCTTGTTTTCAGACATAACTTCTAAGACCTAATCTAACATGAACAAAAAAGTATTTAAATTAAGAAAAAAATTTGAATTGAGATTAGAGCGCTTGTATCTTCTGCAAACTCTTTGCCTCAGTGCCAGGTAGTCTATTTCTCCTTCTGACTTGAATACCCACATGGTTTTATTAAGCCCTGTCTGGCATATATCTTGGCAGTGCTTCTTTCCCACATCCATACTTATCAAAAATCTTTACAAAATGTTGATCTAATCTGCTGGGAAGGAAACATTAAATACGGGGGCAACTTACAGAGGTTCCATTTTCATTTCATTTTACTAGTGGACTTAATGTTGAATCTGAGTTAGAAACCTTTTGTGGCCATTGTCACAGTGTGGAGAAAGACAAGAGGACAGTGAAGGACTGTATGAAAAAGATTTACAACACTTTTTCCCTCATTAGTTACATCCCTGTAATTATAGCAAAGCACTGATCAGGTACCACTTTGCCATGCACCTGAAGCATTTTTTGCTCAATAGTTTAGCAATAGAACACAGCCCCTACTGTGACTGACAGTTGGTTTTGGACTAAATCACATAAAAATGAATAGGAGATGGTGGCTATTGGCTAGTTGAGCCAAAGTCTGGCAGAGTGTATTGACCTCCATGAAGCTCTGCATTTACTGCACAGCCCATGTGATGCCTCTGTGTGTGGCACAGGTTGGCCCTTAGCTTGGCTACTCAGACTAGCCAAAGGAACTGTTGTGAAAAAGCAGAGAATCACTGAAAAAGTTTTCTTTAATGATACAAAGATTGCATGTGTTCCAAATGCATCTAAATGGTAGATGACCTGATGGAACCAGCAGTTAAAACAACTCAGACTTCTTATGAAAGTTGTTCCTGGGTCAAAAGCTCGAACCTCATATCACTCAAAAGAAAGTTGTTCTAGAGCATAGTTACTATATTTAACACCTTGGGAAGGAAAAACGAGTAAATTAAGATTGTTACTACAATGTTTTCACCTGTTTCATTTAGAATTTTCCAACAGCAAGTTCAATGCCATCTCAATCTGTAAATTGCTGAAATGGAAATCATTTAAGTCTGTTGTTGATAGGAAAAGAAATGAGTATCGTGTTTTCTACTGATGAAGCTAAATCTGAAGGTGATCCAAGAAATGGCATTAATGTAAGCTTCAGCCCAGAATCACAGATGAGGCTAGTCATCAATCACCAGGGAGAGATGAGAAAATAAAACAGGAGAGCAAGAAGAACTGGATGGAAGCATGGTGCAAGCCCTGCCATCTGACCTCCAGCAGTGGAGCCCAGTGTCCATGGGAGCCCCTGTGTGAGGTTTCCAAATCAAGCTTGTGCTTTTCCGGAAGGTTCCAGGACTGCCAGATTGGGGCTCACAGCTGATCTACTCACACCCCAGGGAGAATAGAGGTTATTATACCACCTGTACTGTCATACCATGTCTTCTCCTGTTGTGACAGGGCAAGGCATGATGGCTTTAAACAGAAAGAGGGAAGATTTAAACAAGATATAAGGTAAAAAAAACTTTACAAGAGTGGTGAAACACTGGAACAGATTGCCCAGAGAGGTGGGAGATGCCTCATTCCTGGTAACATTCAAGGTAAGGTTAGACAGGGCTCTAAGCAACCTTATCTAGTGCAAGATGTCCCTGTCCATTCTAGGGGAGGCTGGACTAGATGAACTTTAAAGGTCCCTTCCAACCCATACCATTCTATATCTAGATGACTCCTATTCCATTCTATTCTATTCTATTCTATTCTATTCTATTCTATTCTATTCTATTCTATGTAGGCTTGGTTTACTCCAAGCATCTGTACCGGTTGCAATTCAAGGTAATTAAAAGTAGGACCCCAGGATTCAATTCAGAATTAAGGATCAAGCACTTTGAATAATTTCAGGTAGCTGAGATACCAGCCTAAGGCTGACAGGCTGTAGAGGAGAGCTGTGTCCTTCCCTTGCAGCACCAGCAGGCCAGGCAGATGTCACAAGGGTATTTCAAATGGCACTAGACTCCTGCATTCAGGCAACTGATCTGAGAGCCTCATTTCTCTGAATAGCCCACAGGATGATGCAGGCACCTGCACTGGTTGATTCAGGGCATTGAGGTTTAACAACATGATTACAGCCCTCCAAAAACATTTGCAGAGGCAGGTAGCCTGACCTGTTCACCTTTGCAAATAGACATCCTCTCCTCAGTGTCAGCAATATGTCATTCCCATGATTAAACTTATGGAAATTAAATGGTCATTAAAACTACGACGTAGTTGAGTCTACTGTTAGGGAATGGTGAGGTCCTTTTCCCTCTGCTCTCACCTGTACTTCCCCAGGAGGAGACTTCACTGAAGTGAGGCAATGACAAAGCTTTGCCCAAAGCCTGCAGCTTCAGCCTGTCTTAATCTAGGCTGGTGTCCCTCATCTATTCTGCTTGGCCACTTTCCAACAGCCTAAACACACAGGGTAGGTGAGACATTTGTGCAGGGAGGTTGGGAAAATCCCACCCTTGAAGCAATGCTAGAATGCTGAAAAGCGGATGTATGTTGTACATGGCCTCTGGTAGGTCCAGGTGTCCAATATGAATGAAGCAGAATCAGGACTTGCAGCATGGGTGTCTGTCTTCCACATGAGTGTCCTAATAACCTCTGTGTTACTGTCTTCTCCACAGTTGCCTTAGAACACTTGTCTCATCCTGATACAAAGAGGAAAATTTCTGAATTTTTGGCAGGATAGTAAAACCACCCAGTTACAGTCTCAAGGCATGCACCCTCTCTCCATGGGAGGTGAGCAATTATGTTCCACAGTGTTCCCTCAGGTACTGGCCCCGCTCCATGGGCTGATAAGGAGGGATAATAGGTCTATGGCCCCACCTCTTCTCTTTGCCTTTTTGACATTTTCCTCCTCAAAACTAAGTGACAGTAAAGGCTAGTGCCATGGTTCTTGGACTGCTTAGGACACCCACAGGTCAGGTCCTGTGTGGATGCCAGGGCTCAGCTGGGAGTGGATCCTCTGCAGCAGAAAGGACTTCAGAGACTCAAAAGCAATTAATTTCATTTCCAACTACTGTCAGCATCATCCTGGGATACCTGAATTACTCCAGGGTCCAAAGTTTCCTTACTACACTGTGATCCTCTCCTTCCTGACACATTCAGCCTGGAGAAGAGACCTCATAGGATCTTATCAATACCTAAAGGGGGCTACAGAAAGGCTGGGGCAGGAGTTTTTTAATAGGATATGTGATGGCAGGACTAGGAATAATGGATGTAAATTGGAAGAGGGGAGATTCAGACTGGAGATAAGAAATAAATTCTTTACAGTGAATGTAGTGAGACACAGGAACAGGTTGCCCAGAGAGGTTGTGGATGTCCCCTCAATCCCTGGAGGTGTTTAAGGCCAGGCTGGATGAGGCACTGAGCAACCTGGTCTAGTGGGAGGTGTCCCTGCCTAGGGCAGGAGGGTTGGAACTCAATGATTTTTAAGGTCCCTTCCAACCCAAACCATTCTATGATTCTATCCCCTATGGGTACCAGCCGAATCTCACCTGTTCTAAGGGAAGGAAGGAGGGGGAAATTGAAGAGCTCATGCAAAGCAGAAAGATAATGACTGCTCCAGCCAGTGTTGGCAGGGGCTGAGCAAACTTCCCCGCACGGCCCTGCCAAGGCAGCTCGCTCCTGCCTGCTGCACACCTGCTTGCTGAGAGCTCTGCTTTGCTGTGCCAGCACTGCCCACCCCACCAACTGCCTGCCACCACGCTCCCAAACACCACGTGTGCCATGAGGGGCAACCAGAGAACCCCCCTTTGCCATGCAGGAGCCATGTTTAGACCTGGTTTGGTGAGGCTCCCCTTCACATCCTCACCCCATGGATAGGTGCTCCCCATACCAGGGAGTCCCACTTTTCTGGCTATAGCGTCTACTGTGTGATTTACAGAACATCACTGAGCTCATTTTAGGGGAATTCATTGCTGGCAAATGATTTTCAGTGAATGTTTTATTAATCAACACATGCCAAATCATATCTTCAGGGGAAAAAAACCCCCAAAAAACTATAAGAAACCCAAACCAAAATAATAGAACAATTATTGCTTGAAGATTCGGATTGCTTATAAATTATAACTCTATTCAGCATCATGACAATTTATGTTTTCATTTATGAAACCATTCTTGTTATTAACTTTCAATCTTGTTTACTGGGGAAAGTAAGAATACAGCAAGCAGGCAAATAATTTTAAACCATGTCTTGGAAAATTAGGGCTATGGCACAAGGGACACATTTATTAGTACTGTTTTAGAACACAAGATAAGTTTAAAATGGGGCCCTATTTCAAAAGGCAAGGGTTGGTAAGGACAAAGCTACTTACCATGACCGCAGTTCCCAATGTAAAAGTGTCAGTGTGCTTGCTGTATTCATAATGTGTTTATTATCATTACAGTTTTCAATTTGTCAATGTTTTACTGGCATGCAACCACAGAGCAGAGACTGCTATTGCTGGTTAACCTTGTTATTGCAGACAAGTTACAAGTCCTGACAAGAGTTTGATAGCTGTGCCTACTTATTTTAAGCTGTACATGAGGAAAGGGTAGGAGGTTCAAAGTAAGTTATGCTTTCCTGTGTGAGTCCCCATATGATCACTTGAAGTTACTGTAAATATAAAAGCAGAAGTGCCTGATTGCCATTTTGTCACTATGACACTAGACAAAAAGGTAATCAAAAAACAGAATCAAACATGAGGCTTAAGTTACAAAAGCATAAAAGCTTTAATCCTCTAAATCAAGTGGATAGATTGGGTCACCTGTACAGGTGTTTGCCTGCAAATAATCTTTCCTGGAATCTATATCCCAGAAGAAACAGTGACCAAACAGGTAAAGAGTGGAAATTACTATTTCTTATGGAAAAAATATGCTGTTCTCCTCCTCCTCCTCTTTCTCTAGACGTGTTTACTACCTATTCATCAGCTCCTTGTTATATCCTGTTGTAGACTTTGATTATAAACTCACTGGGTGAGAATAATCTCTTTCCTATAAGCTTTAACAAAAACAAAACAGTTTGAAAAAACTCAGTCGTCCAGCCTTGACCCTGTGACTAATACATACCACCACTGGAATGTAAATGTAATCTTACTAATTGATTAAATACTCCAAAGCAATTAAATAACAAATGTACAGTGGTGGGGAAAAAATAAAATTAAATATTTAGGCAGTTCCTGGATGCTGTTTCACAGATCATGATCAATCAGCTACCCAATAAATGGACGCCTAAATAAAGTTGTTTTGATATCCATGGGCTGTTCTTTACAAATGGGGATCATGGACATGCAACCCTATAATTTAAAATATTAATTTCCTACTTGCATGTTGTTTTCTAATCAGGAAGGTGCTTAAAAAACCACAAAAACTACAATAAAAAACAAAACAAAAATAAAGAAATAAACATGAGAAAAGGTAAAAAAAAGAAAGGAAAATCTATAGATCTTTAGCAAGCATCTGCCACTGGCCATTTACACATCAGTTTTGATTGTTGTCCTGCTGTGAAGTGGTGCTGCCCTGTGCATACCTCTGGATTGAGAAGAACCTTCTTTATCATTAAGGCCCATTAGTGTTCATTAATGTCCGACAACATAAGCAGCAGATGTACGTGTAGGAGACAGAGCAGAGAGAGGCAGGTTTCTGTTCCCAAACAGCATCTAACATGGCTTGGAAATCCTGTTTCTTCAGGATTTCCCTCTGGGTCTTACACATTGCTGTATATCAAAGGAAGTCCATTTTACCTGAAAGTTGGGAAGGTGTAGGGGTTAGAGGGGAATTCAGCTGTGGAGCTACTGTAAAATTAAGAAAAAGCCTTTTCTCCTTCATCTTTTAATGTTCCCTCTAATTAGATAGAGAGGAAAGATAGTTACTGGCTTCACCCTCACCCTTCTCCACCCTGTCATTTAACCACAGAAAAGACTGATTTATAGCAACAGTACCTTCTGTACTATCAGACATCTACAAGTTTTTCAGCCCACAATTCTACCTCACATGAATAGATACTGCAGACTTAATATGCTTCAAAAAGTCAGAACCATTTTAATGAACTGTTTCTAATGTGAGTGCACTTCTGAGGACATGCCCTTCTTTCAAATGTGTTTCCAAGTGAAATAACCCTTACGAGATTTATTAGAACTCATAATTTTCCTGAAAATACAGTAAAATTATGCTTTAATTAAATATTTGAAAGCCAGTTGTTTTCTTCTTTGAGGTCTGTTTTGACACAAGCATCATTTTAAAAACAGTTAAAAATGAAGTGCATTTGTTGTTTCCAGTCCCATGGGTGTTCTCTGTTAGGACACTCCACTTCAGAGCAGAAACTTCCTACATTGTTTCACAAACTTCAAGATGAAACAACTATTCTTCTGATAAAATGTTTGTTCAGAAAAACCTCCTCTTTTAGTGCAAGCTTCCTGGTACCACTTTTGCCACCTTGGTAAATATTTATAGATGAGTCAGAAGCCTCTGAACAAAAGTTTTGGATTGGGAGTGTGACTGAAGCACTGATGGTAATTCACATACTCCTGTTTCACTCGCTGACCTTGTATCTGCTACTTCTATGGGAAAATCAAATGTTTTGCATTATTATGCTCAGTTTCTCTCCTATATTTCAAGCCGGGTCTAAACTCTACTTCTCGAGGCTCATGTTGATGTGTGAACAGTGTTTCTTTATGTATCATACAGAGATGTCAGCACCATGGGTCTTGGGTAAAGTTCACACACTTGATAAAGCTAAACCTGCAGGGACTTTTTGTTGGGTCTGTAAGAGAGAGATGGCACATTTAAACTGATTCTGTTTACACAAAGAAGCTTTATTTTTATATTCTCATACCAGAGTACTCAGTATCAGGAGGTGAAACATCAAGATTCATAAGGAATAAAGGGAGTTATGAGCATTCATCCAAAAGACATACACATCATTATACACAAGATGCCAGGGTTAATCCCATTTTTAGCTCTATGGCTGGCAGCTTATAGGGACCACGGTGTCTCCAGACAGAAGTGTTGCATATATGGCCTGTGTAACTGCTGTTGGAGCAGTAGATTTAAATGGCAAAATACTGTTTCAGAAAAACATTGGTGTTTAATTCAGGTTGGGCTTTTTGGTTTTGGTTTGGTTTTGTTTCATTTTTAAGTGACGTGACAAGAACTTAAGGACTGGTGTTGTTAATATGATGTGAGATGGCAGAACTAGGAATAATAGATGTGAATTGAAAGAAGGGAGATTCAGGCTGGAAATAAGAAAAATTCTTCTCTGTGAGGGTGGTGAGACACTGGAACAGATTGCCCAGAGAGGTTGTGGATGCCCCCTCCCTGGAGGTGTTTAAGGCCAGGCTGGATAGTGGGAGGTGTCCCAGGGGGGTTGTAACTAGTGGGTCTTTAAGGTCACTTCCAAATCAAATCATTCTATGATACCATTTGAATAGGGTGAGTGAGGCCCATTACCATGTGACTTGCCCCATTTTGAAAATGCAGGCATCTCAGGATCAAAACAGGATTTGCACTAATTAGGTTCTGTGAAAGAAAAAAAAAGAAGAAGAAGAAAAAACCTCTCAGTTTCAATCCTCATATTGCTCTTCAGAAGGCCAAGATCATTCCATGTATCATAGAATCATTTAGGTTGGAAGGGATCACAAAAACCTGGTTCCCCTCTGCTGTGATCAGGGACATATTCCACTAGACCAGGTTGCTCAATGCCCTGTCCAGCTTGGCCTTGAACACAGTTTCTCTGGTCAGCCTGTGAATCAGCCTCTCTCCCCTCAATGCAACGAGAGAGCAAGTAAGGAACACAGGGGACATGAATCCCATTCATTCAGAAAATGAGGCCCCTACAGAGAAATGTAGGGAATATGCTAAAGAGGAGAGAGTTTTCCCTCAGTCATGCAAGGTAAAGCCTCGCAGGTCTGTACACTGCTCAGAATTTTCAGCCCTCAGAATGGTAGACTTCCCTCACTTACAACACAACAAAAAGAATTAATCTTTAAAACAAAGACAAGTATTTGTTCCATTTTCTGACCCCCAGATTTTAGATCTGAAAAGAGGTGACAAAGGACCCCTAAAGTTATGAGAAAGCAGGACAAGGGAAATCCTTGCTACATTATTAATATTCTTACGATTATAGTCACAGTTGATGTGACTGTGGGCAGGCTCCTCATAATAAGGTGGGATATATAGGACAGGTCAGAGGAGGGTTTGAGTGGACAGTAATACAAGTGCTACAGAGTTAAGAGGGAAGTAATATTCCCATTAGCTTGAAACTTCCTGACATGGTTTTAAACAGCACTACTCTCACTTACAATGAGTGTCAAAACACAGTAATTACCCCGGGTTGTAGAATAGTTCATTTTTGTAGCATTAATGATCAGGATTTCAGAAAGAAAAACTTCAAGAAGCATAAAATAAGTGCAAGCCAACAAGTTTGTGAACAGACTGTCCCATTTATTGCAAAGGCATTAAGCCTGCCATCCTCTCGTGGTGTTTGAAAGGGTAGCAAGACCACCTTAGCAAAAGCAGAGTTAAGAAAATATGCAAGAACAAGCTGATTATCATTATCAGCACAAATATTTTGTGTTCCTGCCTCAAAATAGTTGAAAGAAATAGGAACAAGTATCTGCTGCCAAAAAAAAAAACAACCCAAACCAGGAATAATACCACTCCAGCATGGGACTCATCAGCCAGCTCTCAAATTTGAGCCCAAACATTACTGACAATTCTTTAAAAAAAAGTTCAGCAACATGTTTTTTAAAAATTCAAATGCTTCTGCAATTACTGTTCACAGCCAGATCACAAAGAAGAAGCATCAGAAGGCAAAGGAAAAGGTCTGGCAGCCCTGCTGAGCAAGATGAAAACACAACAAGAACTGGAAGACTCAGGAAAACAAACAACTTCTCCCAGTCATGGGTTTTTTTGGTGGATTTTTTCTTTTCTGCATTTCTCCAAACAAGAAATTTGGAAAAGTGTTTATGTGCTGAGGAAATTTTCCCTACAGGGTTTGAGAGATTCTGCTTTACAGTGATCAATGGTATATTACTTATTGCCACTTGCTGAGGGTGTCCTTCAAACTGACTGAAATCTAATTTTGCATGTTAAGGTAAACATCAACCCCCCTGTTTTCTGAGGCAGCCCCTAAGAGCCTGTTCTCACGAAACCAGCTGATCCCCAGTGGTGCCTGCACCCACCAGGGAGCTGCAGAGGCCAGCAAGGGTCCAGGGGGTTGTACAGACATCTCCACCACCATGGTACAGAGACCACTGCTGAGTGTTGCCCAGCCCTGGTCTAGCTGGAGCGGACAGGCAGTGTCATGTCATCATTGTTTGCAGAGAGGAGAGGTGGAGAGAGATGGCTGAGCAGTTCCCAAGGCAAGATCTGAGAGAGGAGTAGGGACTGGAAGAGGAAAGAGACACAGGTGTCCACAGAAGGAACGCCGGAGGGAGGGTCACCTCGCCAGCGTGGGCCCAGATGGCACCACACATGGCTCTCCCCTTGCCAGAGCCATGTCCACTGAGGCAGCACCTAAGGTCACAGCAAGGCTTGGCAGAGACCTTACAGAACTACCTCTCCCTCAGCAGTCACTCAGATTTGGAAGGCCAGCGGGTCTGCAAACAGCAAGCTGCTCTCCTCTGATCCAGGGAAGACTACCTGGTGACCTTCCAGAAGACAGTGCCCACCCACCTTTGCCCTGGGATGGGTGACCTGCCTGCTCCAGGCACTAAAAGAAAAAGCAAAAGAAAGCCCAGTGGTGCCCTTCCACCCACCTATCCCAAAACTACAGGTTCCAGGTCAGTTGTTCCTTGCCTGGGACACCACTGCAGCATCATCTGGCTTAGGATGGGTACCCAGAGCAGGCAATACATGTCATACCTGGGCTCATGGTGGCAAGTCTCACTAGCCAGATGCTGCTCACCAGCCAAGAAGTTAATACCAGTGTTTGCCAGGGTGCCACAACCACTAGATATGGCACCCTGTTGGCCTGTTTTGATGCTCCAAAGAGAACTAGTACTTTCTGCTTCATGCTTGGACATCATGTTCCACCTCCCATGCTGCAGTGTGTGTGCCTTTGGTCATATTGCTGGGCAGGACCTCTCCAGTGCTGGACCATGTGTGGGACCAAGTACTGGCAGGCCTTTGCCAGATACCACAGTGAATGTGGGAGTGGGGACAAGTCCAATGGCACATCACACAGTGTGCCTCAGGACTGAGACTGGGTCATTCCAGGGATACCGTAAGGATAGCTCTGTCACTGGGAAATGAAAAAAGACAGAGGAGATGATCCTGTCTGGGCTATCCATCATTAAGGAAACCTTGAAAATGGTATAGAATGGCAGGATAGGCAAACTCCTGCACAGGATCAAAGACTCCAAGAATCTTGTGATGTACACATAGTTTTTAGATTTTTTTTTACAAGTACATGAAACATGACCTGAATATTATGAACACAGTTCAACTGTACATCACTCACTCAACCTGAAGCAAATGAGAGAATGGACTACACTGTAGTAGTAGTATTACTATAACAGTAGGTGTACCAGCTCAGCTAGTGAAACATTCATCCTTCTTCTCCTTGAGTTTACTTTGTTGTTGATGCACACACCAAAAGTTGGACATTTCAGCTCATTTAAGGAGTTATGACCTTGCACTGTACTGGAGCTAAACATACTGGGGGTACTGGTGGACAGCAGGATGACCATGAGCCAGCAATGTGCCCTTGTGGCCAAGAAGAACAATGGCATCCTGGGGTGTATTAGAAGGGTCATGGTCAGCAGTTGGAGAGAGGTTCTCCTTCCCCTCTACTCTGCCCTGGTGAGACCACATCTGGAATATTGTGTCCACTTCTGGGGCCCTCGGTTTAAGAAGGACAGGAAGCTGCTTGTGAGAGTCCAGTGCAGAGACACAGAGATGATGAAGGGATTGGAGCATCTCCCTCCCGAGAAAAGGCTGATGGAGCTGGGTCTCTTGAGCTTGGAGAAGAGGAGACTGAGGGGTGACCTCATTCATGTTTATAAATATGTAAAGGGTGAGTGTCAGGAGGATGGAGCCAGGCTCTTCTCAGTGACATCCAATGATAGGACAAGGGGCAAGAGATGCAAGCTGGAACACAGTAGATTCCCAAGAGTTATGAGAAAAAACTTCGTCAGGGCGAAAGAAGAGTGTCCCAGGCTGCCCAGTGGGGATGTGGGGTCTCCTTCTCTGGAGACATTCAAATCCTGCCTGGACACCTTCTTGTGTGACCTGATCTGGGTGTTCCTGCTCTGGCAGGAGGATTGGACTAGGTGATCTCTTGAGGTCTTTCCAATCCCTGACATTGTGTGATTCCACGATGTTCCAAAAGCAGATAACCATATTCCCAACACAACCAAAAATTATTTAGTAAACAGTGCCTCTGCATTGAGTAAAGACAAAAGCTCTATTTGAAATATTTGAAAGTAACCTAAAAATGAAAAGGCGTGAATTCTTATTGCATGTTTCCACAAAAGCCTTTTCTGCTTGTATTATGGTACACTTTCCTGGGATAAATGTGTGGTTTGCAGCTCCTACTTTACAATGTATAACATTTGGCACTCACACTTTGTTCACAGACATGTTTTTTACTCTTCTTGATCTTCTTTTGGATATGATTTCTTAAGGGTTGTCTACATGGGGGAAGTCAAGTAGCATAGCAATTCTGGGATAACTGCTCTGTGATAGCTCCCTGTGGACACTTCATTGCAGTAAAAAAAAAAGACTTTGCTGGGGAATAATTACTTTTCATTATGAGTGGAATAATTATTTTGGAATAAAAATCAGCCTAATTCCAAGATAAAGTTTATACATCTATGGAGAAGTTTTTGTTTGTTTGGGGATTGGGGTTTTTACCTCAGAATATGAATACTGGACAAGAATTGTTAGAAGAGATAGCAATGTTAGGCCATTTTTCCTTAAAGTTATGAGAGAGCTTATCTGTCATCTGGATTGTTGTCACTTCAAAGAGCAGTTTTTCTCAGTCCAAAATATAGAATCATAGAATAGTTTGAGTTAGAAGAGACCTTAAAGTTCCAACTCCCCAGCCGTGGGCAGGGACACCTCCCACTACACCAGATTGCTCAGTGCCTCATCCAGCCTGGCCTTAGACACCTCCAGGGATTGAGGGGGCATCCACAGCCTCTCTGGGCAACCTCTTCCAGTGTCTCACCACCCTCACAGGAAAGAACTTCTGTCTTATCTCCAGCCTAAATCTCCCCTCTTCCAATTTGCATCCATTACTGCTAGTCCTTCCATCACATACCCTATTAAAAAGTCCTACCCCAGCCTTTCTGTAGCCCCCTTCAGGTATTGCTAAGTCACTATGAGGTCCCCCCTGAGCCTTCTCTTCTCCAGGGTGAACCATCCCAACTCCTGCAGCCTGTCCTCCATAAGAGAGTTGCTCCAACCCTTTGATCATCTTCGTGGCCTCCTCTGGACCCACTCCAGGTATGTGTTTTGGCAGCCAGTAACAGGCTGATGGGCCTTTCCTTGACATGATTCTTTCTGTTCTTTGTTAAAAGAAGACTTTTTCTCCTCAGTGTATTTTTCAGGCAGAAAATCAGTAGCTGGAAGCTGAAGTGTTGTGAATATTATTTTTGTGGGATCATGCTGAAAGTACTTCTCTAGTAAATGAGAGCAATTGCCTCTGCCCCATAAATACCAGAAGAGTCATATTGTGACTGGTGAACACTGATAGTATTTTCTCTTCTTTCTCCCTAAATGAAACTGGCTCTTTATTTTGAGAAATTAGGTAATAGAGAAAGATCAGAGAAGGCCATGATGGTTTGCCTGTTAAGCAAAGCTGAAATAGGTCTCCACCTGGCCAAGACACAAGCCAACCACAGGCATCTCTCCTGGTCTTTTATCACTGATCTTTCTCCAAGTTCACTCAAGCATCCCTTCCCTCCTGTATTTATGACCTCTCCTGCCTTTGTATTTTAACTGATTCTGCTCTCAGGCTGTGGGTGGAGTGAAATGTGTAAAGCCACCTGCCCATGATGCTGTATTTCCATCCTGCTTCAGGGAAAAAAAAGGTTTATTCAGTAATTAAAAGCTGGGTATTCGCTTTTGGATGTGTCTAAGCATTTCTAGCAGAAACATAAGTCATGCAAACAAATTCATTCCTCATCCATCTCACTGGCCTGCCTTTCCCTTTTAAAGACCTGCGCTTCTGTTTGGAGATGATCTTCAGGGTCCTTAGTCCTTTCATAATATGGCCTTTCACTTCCCTTCTCACCCTCTAGCACTTTTAAGATGATCTGGCAGTAAAGGCTGTTTCATGTGCAGAGTGGGTTCAAGATACTGCTTGTGTTTAATGTGTTAAGTCCAGTGGAGATATTTCAAGCATCACATGAGCCATAAGGAGTTAAATTCAACTGGCTTTGCTGTGAATCAGCTTTATCTGCAGTTACATTGCCAGGCAAAGAAGCAGACTGCAAATGTTGCTCCTGATTCTGTGTACAGCAGCATTTTTGGTAATTTTTAAACATTCCATATTATCTTTTAAACAACAGATGGTGTTAATAAAATTATAAACCACACCCCATAAAAAACCAAACAGCAATAGCATTTTCCATGGAAATAATACAAGGTATAATATTTCCACTTTTATGAAAAGCTGAGCATGAAAAACATTCAGGTTGCAAAAGATAAGAACAGAAATACTCCTTTTCATTTCTTGTTAATGCAGCTTCAGCATTTTAATTAGTATCAATTACTGCAAATAGAGTTTTGGATGTGTTTTAACTCGCTCAAAAGTTTCAAAAAAGAAAGTTTTTATTTATCTTGTATTAGTCTTTCCCACTGCACATTCAGATGTGCAATAAAGAAAGAAGAAAAAAGGATGTGCTTTGAGAAATGGAGTAACTTAAAAAGAGTGGTCTTAAATTTTCTGTGAGCTCTGAGTATTAGATTACTTAACAAAGAAAAGTTAGATTTGGCAAGGCTGGGTAAGTAATCAAAAAATAATGAAAACACTCTTAAATAGGTGATGAGTTAAAGCTCTATCAAGGGCCAGTTCTTGTTCCAGGAAAGCTCACATTAGCTTTGATCAAAGTGAGAGCTTTTGGTGCTTCCACAGATGGAAAAGAATACAGAGTAGTTAACGAAGAGATCTTTATTCTGCTGACATTTTTCAGAAGTTTATAAACTAGATGGAAGCAGACTGGCTTTCTCCTTCAGACTAAACTCGCTGTCTGAATATCACTGTAGGAGAATACTACAGTAGTTTCTCAGCTACAGGATAGAGACATATGGACAAAACAAGTGTCTTCTATACATGCAGGAGAATGCCACCAAGCCTGTCATCACTTGGGTCATTCAGCACTTCCTCTGCCTATTTTGAGCTCAGCCTGCTGCCTTATTGCATTGTGCTGGAGGGAGAATCTGCTTCTTCTCTCTTACATCCTTTTGATATTCACAAAGCAGTACTCTTCCTCCCAAGTAGCCCAACAGCCATGGCAGCTCAGATACCCAAAGAAATGAAGCAGAAGAGTGTTATGTAGGGAGCTGGACAAGAAGTCTGGTATTGAGGACCTGTGTGTAGCCAGACTAGAGCACAACAAAGTGTGAACCCAGTCAGACTCTGCACCTAATTATGGAAAGTAGTGATTATGCAGGATGAAAGTCTCGCCCAGCCAACTGCTGCCAGGTCTACTTGTCTCAAGGTGTTCCAGCAAGGTGTGTGGCTAAATCTTCATAGCTCCACCCTCCTCTCACAGTCTCCTGTGGCATGTATGTGTCTTCATTTTATAGTCTTCAGGGCTAGTCCTCTGAGTGCAGTTTGTATGAGTCAGGAGACTCAGGCTGGCGTTGCTGAGATGAGAATCTAGCCATTTGTATGTCTGAGCACATATTCTCCTTCAAACGTGCTTGTGGTAGTATCTCCAGGAATGTTTCACGCTTGGGTTCAGATCTCCTTCCAGCTGGAGTTCCCTTGTAATGTTCCCCAATCTCATTAAGTTAATGAGAGGTTTTTTCCCAGTAATTTCAACGGGATTCCCTCTTTCTGTGCCCACATCCTGGGCTCAGCCTTGCACACAGGAAGACAGGGCAAGTGTCAGGACCAAGAGGTCACGCTCCATCCCTGTTGTGTTCTTTGCAGTGGGACACTGAACAGGGCTGTCAGGGCAGAATGGGCTAGAGGTGACCCAAGAGCTATTCTCACCCACCTTGCCTTTCCCTGTTCCCCAGTTTTCTCTGTGTTCTGGTATGGTCAGAGATTTCAGTTTTAAAATCTGAGTTAGGAAAGTAAATAAAGAAAGGAAAATTAAACAGGAATTTTGTGTGTTACCAAGGCTGAGGAATGCACGCTGACCTTACAGTGATGGACAATGGCATGACCCCCACCTGCAGGTCAGGTTCAGTCATTTAACACTTGCCCTTTATCTTTTCCAAGTGTATTATCAAAGTGACCTGTCACATTTTGACTGCCTCGCTGACCATCCCCAACGAAAAGACATTGCAGGGAGGAAAGATTGGCCTCAGATGAACTAAGGGATGGATGGTGACAAAGCCAACTTATTTTCATGGAAAGAAGACTGCAGTGATCAGGACAGTCAAACCAGTACAGTACCTTAATGAGAACTAGATGCACCCACACAAACAAGTTGCATGGACTCAGAGATACATATCTTCTCATACCCAAATCATATACTTCCTATTAGCCCTGCAATTATTACACAGACTCACTGAGAGAAGAGAATCTTCCTAAGTATTTATTTAGTGTTGATAGAGTTGCTTACAAAACCTCTCTCCCATTCTGAGAATCTTTTACAAGACTCCCTTGTTCCCAAGTTCATTATAGCTACTTATATTATTGCTGTAAATCTTTCTAATGCCTCAAATGTTTGGCTCTGAAGAACATTTTTATAATGAGGGTGGGGCAATGCAAAACTTTTCCTCTCCTCATTCATTGCTAAATTGTATTTGCAAGTTCAAATGCCAGAGTGATGAAATCACAGTATTATTAATTGGATTTTGTTTGATTATTTGGTAGTGTTGTGGGGAATGTATCTATAAAACAACTTGAAAAGGAAAGCAACTGAGCTTTAGGGGTTTTCCTGAACTTCTCTTCCGCTCACATCAATTTTACTGTACGACTGTCCTGAAAGATTTATGCTTTGTGTTTTGAGGGCCAGGTTTTAAATGGCTTCACAGAATAAAAATATTAAAATTTAAATACAACTTTAAAAATCTGTGTTGGACCTTTGGGTCTTCTGAAAAGGTCAAGTTCAAGACACTTATAAAAGGACCATTCCCAGAGAGACTGCATGGGAAAGCCTATTAACATTACTGCTTTCCCTTTATTTCCCCTTTGATCATAAAATAAGGTTATGGGTGGCAAAAGCTGCAGTGGTGGGAAGATCCCAAATAGGATAGTATGATTTAATCTGCTGAATATAAAAAAACCCAAACCACCAACA